>CM076574.1:949299704-949557593 GCA_034641835.2 Pinus albicaulis
ACGCGAGTACATCGAGTGAATATGCGATGATGGCTAGGGCAACGCTCATTTTCATTAAAAGGGTAGCGTTACTGCGTGTTTTAAGTTTGAATCGGGAAAAGCCCGCGGAGAATGATTTGAATCTCCGACTTTCCCTCACAAGAGAGTAAGTTCACAAAAGAAAGTGCAGAGCATCAGTTCATTATTGGTCATTGCTATAACAAGACTGAACTCCAAAGGAGGCAAAAGCATAGAGATTAAAGAAACATCTAATTTTTTTCCATTCCAAACTAGTGGAAAGAGAAAGGAAACAATGGCTTTCTCCCTCTCCTATAAGAAGGAGCTGAAGGCTCTTAATTGAAGGTCGAAGGATTGCTAAAGGTTTTTGCATACTTGTGGAATAGAGAATAGTGTTATATTGTGAAGGCCAAGATTCAAAGAGGTTCCTAGAGAGCTTGTTGACTTGGAATTCTTCACTTGAGAGATAAAAGAGATTGGGAGACTGAGGAGGGCTTGGTACAACCGACGGTTGTAATCCTCCTTCTTTCAAAATCAATAGAACTGTGTTCGTTTTGTCCATTCAATGCTTAATATTGTCATTATTGTTTGAAAATTTACATAGTATGATATGAATGGCTCAGATGTGTATAATTTAGAAGTTCATTATATATTGACTTGATTGATAGGATATATGTTATGTTAGAAATTACGCGGGTGCTTTGACTGATTGCAGGACTAAGATTTGGAGCCGGTGAAGAAGGACTCTTGCTTCGCTGCCTAGCGCTCTCCAAGGGACTCCAAGATTGTCAAAGAGGTAATTCTTCATCGCATTCTATCAAGTTATTTTAAGTTAATATGAACATGCTCATGCCATCTTTGTGAACATCACAGCTAATCTTACTGTCTGCCTTGGGCACCGGAAAGCCCTGAGAGGGATATTAAAAAACCAACAACCCAAGAAGTTTACCCTATAGCAGAATTGGCGACTCCGCTGGGGAATTTCCCCATAGTTTTTGGACTATTTCTTCCCTCCTCTCTTCTTTCCTCTGTTCACAGACCCTTCTGACCATTTTTGATGCCCAGTAGACATATCAAACGCTCGTAGAGTTCAATCCTGTTTCTGTTTGGCCAACTAAAGAACTTTTCCCTGGCTAACGCTACCTCTTTAGGTTGTCCAGTGCATTATAACGCTGTCTCTGACTAAATACGGTGCGTTAGTCATTGTCTTTACTCACAGACAGAGTGTTACTCAACCAAAACCTTGATGTTCACTGCTGTGATGGTGTTTAAGTTGCAGAGTTTTTTGGCCATTAGTACCTTTCGCTGACTGAATCCCTGTGCTTGTCTGCTAAGCTAGCATTTCTATTTGTTTCTCTTGTTTGAAAATTCAATGTCCAAAGCATTTACTTTTTAAGAGGAATTTTTTTTTTATTAGTATTTTTCTGCATCTAGCTGAGTTTATTCTGAAATTTCCAGTTCATAGACTGTTTAAAAGAGGTAGATAGAAGTCTGAATCTTTAAAATTTGAATTGAGCTATTTGAATGTTAGTGCATGGATGTTGAAAAGAAACCTCTCCCTGTAAAAACACTCTTCATCGAATTTAATATCTAGAGCATGTTTTGCATGGTTTCTTGAGTCAGAGTCTCATCACATTTCATACGTCCACTCCCCCTCCGCAAGACTAATAATCAAGTACACTAAGAATAAAGCGATAATAAAATCAATCAACTCTTTTTTTGAACTCACACAAACAGTAGTTCAGGCTAGGATCTTGGGTTAGGAAGAGTGAGAAAATTACCCAAGATCTCAAAACTTGAGACTAGAGTCATTAACGAGCGAAATCCTACTGCACTCATATTATCGGGACCGTTCCTTTACTGGAGCTCAGCGTGAGACAACACTTGTTGGGTGCACAAGAAGGTAGCCCGCCTTCGACTGCATCCAGTGGGTGTGTAATATATTGGGGTTCCCTTCGAGGATGTCGAAACTAGATCGGGGATCTAGGTATTCTGCCCATATAGCACACTGTCCTTGACCGTGGACCCCCCTGATGATGTCTGTGATTTGAGGTATCTTTAGTGGCCATACTTTTTAGGGACTTACACAAGGTGACTGGGACGGGCTGTCCTAGTACCTGAAATAGACGGACCCACTCTGTCTTCGGTCTTTAGGAGGGTACTCGTCTCCACGAGAGTGCTTACACCTATCATCTAAGGTTCGGGAGAAGCTCTAGAGTGATCGTAACTATACTTTCGACCAACCCTCTCTGTATACTATTGTGATACTAGATTTCATCACCAGCAAACGGTAGTACTCAAACAGGGCACCCTATTCTGGCTACTTGCTGATTGATTTTATAGAGTCCTTTTTTTTTCTTTTTTAGATGTGTGGTTACTGTCACTTAGAATTTATAATACATCACAATTAAAATTTGTTAAAAGTAAGCAGGTCACCGTGGCATCCCCCGACCCACGTCGTCTGTCTAGATGACAGCAAGGTCTACCTCCTCTAACTATTGAGGAAGAACTGAACCTTGGTGACCTTGTGCCTTCTATAGAAGAGCAGTCTCAACTGACTAATCTTGATTATCACATAGCCTCATATCATCCAGAATTTTCGGAGGACCCTTTCACTGAAGGGGTTGTACCTCATTACAATCCTCCACTCACTGATTCGTTGGGGCCTGTGATAATTCAGATTCCACCACACCAAGATATGTCTTCGGCCGCACCAACATCCATTTCACCACCGACATCCATAGGGTCGATGCCAATGGCAACCATCCCAGGTTTGCCACCATCCTCCCCGCCGGTGGTCAGTTATATGCCATCACTGGGTAACCCCAATAGTCAAAATATACCTACTCCCAACACTACGATCATCAGAACTGTCAGTAGCTTGTTGAATCCTTCGACATCTACTCCTACCATGACCACATCGGGACCTACGGTAGCTCCTCCCACGAGTATGACTACTTCGGTACTTGTTAGCAACCATTTCGGTTGGAACCCTCTATTGAGTTCAAACCCCTTGGCCTCTATGCCAGGGGGCAGTGTCACCAGCATGCAGGTAGTAGGGAACATTTCACTTCCTCTGCAATCCTTAGGAAAAATAAGACAGCCTATTGTTAATACTCTTCCCTTAAGTGGTTCAAATATAGGTGTAGGGTCTATGTCGTTGCCAAAATATGCAAGTAGTAGCATGCCTCCGGGAAACTCTATTGCATCCATTTGGACTAACCAACCCCAACCTCCATCTGGAATGGGAGGGCACTTTTATACTGGGGGCAACCAACAGTTCGCCCCGCAATACAACATGCCCTATGGACAACAACAGTATGTCCCTACTTCTCCGCCTATAGGAATTTTTCACCAAATTCCTACTTATCCTCCTGGTAACACATTGATGGGTGGACCCTATGGTCTAAATAGTTAGCCCATACTGCCTTGGTTAGATTCAGGGGAAAATACAAAATTGCCATTCTTGGCAGCTTTGGACATCCCTGATATCCATAAACTGACTAACAATCCCATCAATCACAACCCGCTTTGGCCTCCGGTACTGCATAATATTCCTTCCGACATCCCGAAGTTCGACAGGAAACAATGGGACGACCCAGCCGCACACATCACTCCCTTTCACCTATGGTCTATATCCAATTCCATGGTAGATGATAGTGTTCGACTTCGACTGTTTCCCCACACACTTACAGGCAATGCTGCCAAGTGGTACATTGAATTACCACGCGCCACCATCAATACGTTTGGTGCTTTAGCAACGGAGTTTCTAGAGAACTTCCAACTACCAATTAGATTTGAAACCGGAATGGAACTATTAACCTCGCTCCGCCAAGACACCGCCACCCACATCTCCGATCACATTCATGAATGGAGACGTAGGAGGAGGCTAGTCAAAGCGCCAATTCCGGATCATCTCTTAGTCAATTGGTTTTGCAAGTCTCTCTTACCCCACATAGCTAAAGACATTGGCCTTTCTGGTGCGGTTACAGAAGATCAATGCATTCGCCATGCCCAACATTTAGATTTAATCTACTCACAATCTGGCACGCTGTATGATTTTCTCCCCCATGCCCCTGGCAACCCAAATCCTCCGGCTACTCAAAAAACCAGAGCTCATGCCGATGGTCTCATTGGCACGATCTCTGGCGTAGCCACAAAGCATTCTCGGGGGCAAGCCTCCCAGCCATCTTCGGCTGCCACCGTCCCTCACCAAACGACTACTCTTCCCACCACTGAGGTAAATTCGGTGCAAACCTCACAAAAACCTAGCGGGAAAAATAAGAAGAACAAGAAAAATTCATCTTCTTCGGAAGAGCAGTCGGATAATCAGAATAACCCTAATCAGAAAAACGCTGCCAAAAATGACAAAGGGAAGGATAAACCCATGAAATTTCCTTGCAAAATCTGTGCGGAGGACCACTTGACATACAAATGTCCTCGGCTGCAGGAATGCACTGATTTTATTGCTAACAAGGATTCTGGGCGAACACTTGCCGTTCTTCATAATCCTTTCCCTAATCAACAGCAGCAACATCAACACATGGTTGAAAATCCGCCACAACCCCATCAACGGGGCAATGGTGGTTCATATCCTTCCGGCGAAGGACCATCTGCCATTTATGGCATTGAGAGTGTTGACCTTCAAACTCGAGCTAAGCTTTATGGAAACCCTACCATAGATGCTCAAGAACCTGGTACTAGTCCAAATCCACCGCCGCCAAACAATTTGCATATCGAACGACCTACTGCTGACCCCGTGATTCGTCCCCCCAAAGGGACACTTTGATACATGACTCATAACACCTCTGCACATGCAGCCCAAAACTACAACATTTTAGAATATTTGGCGCAAGCACCGTCAACTATGTCTGCTCTCGAAGTATTACAAACCTGTCCAGCACAAAGGAAAGCCTTGCTTTCGGCCATTGGTGGAATAGACCCCCAGGATTCCATGCTAGCTATCTTTGATATGGAAAAGGCTAAACCTTGCCTCTCACACCAACTCGCATTCCAGGTGCAGGTTGTGTCGAAAGGGAGACCAATCCATCGCACTGTCATAGACGAAGGTGCTTCGACCTGCGTTATGTCACAAGCTTGCTGGCTCAATTTAGGTTCTCCTACCCTCACCCCGCCATCAAATTCCCTCAAAGCTTTCGATGGCCACACTTTCCTCCCAAAAGGATACCTTGCTAGCTTTCCCATCACTCTGAGTGGGAAAACGGTAAACGTGGACATTGAAGTCGTAGAGCACCATCTAGACTATAATCTATTGCTTGGTCACAGTTGGTCTTATGCCATGACTGCCATTGTGTCTTCGGTCTTCCGACTCATCCTATTTCCATTGGATGGGAAAATAGTCACAGTGGATCAGTTATCCTTCTGCACCCCTGATTATGCAACGTTACCAAGTAGCACTGTACCGCTAATAGGAGGCTTTCCTGACTCTTACGTCAGTATCGGTACCGGTCTTCTGAAGGCATCTTCCCTATTGAGTTGTTTTCCTCTCCCGCCGCCACAGATCCCAAACACGGTTGCAATGATATCCACCACTTTGGATGGCTCTATCAACCCATGGATCATTCTGGCACCTTCAGACATTGATTTATATGGATATCAAATGCCACTCTCACCAGCCGAGTTGGCTTACCAAGCCATCCAAACCGCATCTGAACCCTCCACTGCTATGGTTTCAACCAAAGGTACAAACCTCCCTCCCATCACTGTTCTCTCTAAGGATATCCTCAATGAAGTCTTGCCTACAGACGAAGCTATTCGAGATATCATGTCTCTAGAAGAATGACCTTGGGGAGAGTTTCACCATCGCGCTTCGATGATTGACTCGGAGGTGATAAAAACTGAAATCCCATCCTTTGACCCACCTGAGATGGTTCCCTCCGCTTACACGACTGTCCAAACTATCGAGTCAGAAGGGAACATGGGTAATATTTCTAAGACAGTGCTCATTGACATCTCGATCAAAATGGGTATTGTGGAAAATATTCAGATTGGAGCCGATTGCAATCCAGAGGAAATTGCACGCTTCACATCCCTTTTTAAGGAATTCCACGATCTGTTTGCTTGGTCTTATGAAAAAATGCTCGGCATAGACCCTTCTATTGTCAAGCATGAAATCAAGATTTATGATAATGCCAAACCTATTCGGAAATGTCTCAGACCTGTCCACCCGCGCAAAGCAGCCGCCATAAATATTGAAGTAGAAAAACTTTTGAATGCTGGTTTCATCTATCTCGTTCCTTTAACGAAATGGGTTTCCAATCCGGTTCCCGTTGATAAAAAACAAGGCACCATTCAAGTTTGCGTCGACTATCCCGATCTGAACGTCGCTTGTTCCAAAGACAATTATCCTACACCATTCATTGATCAGATTCTTGACGATTGTGCCAGATGCGAATCTTTTTCCTTTATGGATGGATTCTCGGGCTATAACCAGATTGCAATTAAAAAAGACGACCAGCATAAAACTGCTTTCATCTGTCCTTGGGGCACTTTTGCATATCAAGCGTTCTTTTTACGGTATTTTTCTTGCTTGTTAATTCGAAAAACCTCGAGTTCCCTTCTTCGGACTCGTTAAACTTATACGAAGTTGACATCGAGCGTTCTTTTTGTATGGTCTTTTTCTTGCTCGTTAATCCGAAAAACCTAGAGTTTTCTTCTTCAGACTCGTTAAAAATATGAAGAAGCACTGAGATTTTTTTTAGGAATCTTTTTCTCGCTCATAAAACTGAAAAAGCCCTGAGTTTCCTTTGTCGGGCTCGTTAAACTACCACGACAGAAAGGATGGAGCCATTCTTTTCTCTTTTTCAAAGCTCTTTAAACTGAAAAAGTAACCGAGTTTTCTCTGCATGACTTGTTAAAATTTCACGGAGGTAATCGAGTTTTCTCCGCATGACTCGTTAAAATTTCATGGAGGGCACCGATTTTTTCTTTGTCGGACTCGTTAAAATTTGGCAAAGAGTATTGAGTTTACTCCGTCTCCTCGTACTCATAACAAAATGAGGTAGACGTCTATCGAACATAGATTTCTCACTTTTCCGGTTTCAATGGACTAACTTACGGAAAATGAACTGTTTTGGGCTTACTATTATCCCTTTGCCATGCCTAGTTATCAAGACATGAAAAAGGTACCCCGATAAAGTTGTCTTTTATGATATTTTTCAGACTCTCTAAACATGAAAAATTCACCAAGTTTACTCGTCTGGACTCATTAATCCTAATCAGACGGGACGTATAGTTGTCTTTCCTGACATTTTTCAGACTCTCTAAAATATAAAAAATTCACCAAGTTTACTCATTTGGACTCGTTAAACTTAATCAAATGGGGCACAGAGTTGTCTTTCCTGACATTTTTCAGACTCTCTAAACATGAAAAATTCACCGATTTTACTCGTCTGGACTCGCTAAACTTAATCAGACGGGGAAAAATTTGGACAAAATGGATACTACCTCTGTTTCATTTTCAAAAAGGTTGATTTGGCAGCAAAATTCTTGAACATGGCACTTCCCAGAAAACTCTTTCGCAGTTAGCCAAACCCTACCATCTATTAGTATTAGCCTTCATTTCCAGCGTCCCTGCACTGGTAAAATCCTAACACACTTTTTGGTGTTCATCAAAGCTTCAGCTGCCTAGTACCCTGCTAGAGTGCCTTCTATTGTTCAAGCAGATCTCGCTATCTACTGCTCCTGTTATCAACCAAACCGCTCATTATGCCAGAAATTATTTGTCGTCCGACGTTCCCATTTACTCTTCATTATCTCAATCATAAACAAAATCAGTTGGTTTTCGTTTCGTGTTGACTGATGTAGGACGCCTCAGTGCCTACCTTTCAACAAATCACTTCCTATCGACTTCAACACCTTATCTAGGAAGTTGATCCAGAAACCCATCAGTACCCGGATACTTGCAGACATCAGTGGCAGGTAGTCCTGTGTTTGATCAGGGGTCTTCATCATTGGCTCCTGGTCGAATGATTCTACGAGTGTTCGACTTCAACTCATTTTATTCACACTCGCTAGATTGTACTGTGCATCTTAGGGACCATCATCATTATCGGTGGCCACCTTCGCGTCTGTTAACAATTTTCATTATCGACTGGTAATCAGACGATTTCTCACATGTTCGATGACAACTCCTTCATTCACATGTTGAGAAATATGCAGTTTAAGTGAATCGGCGGTCAAGACCTTGGGGCAAAGGCTACATCATTAAAGTTGTGTTTCCTTCCCCAAGTTGCGATATTGTTTATGGAGACAGCTTCTTCAGCCTGATCCTGTTATGATAGACACTTCCACATTGTGCTTATCGGTGGACAGATTCTTCATATCTCTATTCTAGATAAATCATGTTGTTTAAGCTACTGAGCATGGGAATGCCCGACTCAAGGCAGATACTATATTTTCTGACATATGTTGTTGTTTCAGGTTTTCCTCAGTCTTTCAATCTCTTTATCTCTACACAAATTATAAAGTATTTTGGCCATCGTCTTTGTCTCTGACCTCACACTTTAGGGGGCATCTGTTACAGGTCAAAATACCTCCTCATCAGCTCAGAGGGGAAGACAAATATGGAAGGAGTACAAAGACCTAAATTAAACCTATTTCTGCCAGGGTAACACCTATCTAGAACAATACAAGAGCGTTATAACGCAGACAATCAGTGAATGGGCCGCGTTAGTGGCTAGGGCAACGCTTTGTTTACACTAAAGGGCAGCGTTACCCGTGTTTTAAGTTTGAATCGGGAAAAGCCCACGGAGAATGATTTGAATCTCCGGCTTTCCCTCACAAGAGAGTCAGTTCACAAAGGAAACTGCAGAGCACCAGTTCATTATTGGTCATTTCTATAACAAGACTGAACTCCAAAGGAGGCAAAAGCATAGAGATTAAAGAAACATCTAATTTTTTTCCATTCCAAACTAGTGGAAAGAGAAAGGCAACAATGGCTTTCTCCCTCTCCTATAAGAAGGAGTTGAAGGCTCTTAATTGAAGGTCGAAGGATTGCTAAAGGTTTTTGCATACTTGTGGAATAGAGAATAGTGTTATATTGTGAAGGCCAAGAGTCAAAGAGGTTCCTAGAGAGCTTGTTGAATTGGACTTCTTCACTTGAGAGATAAAAGAGATTGGGAGAATGAGGAGGGCTTGGTACAACCGACGGTTGTAATCCTCCTTCTTTCAAAATCAATAGAACTGTGTTCGTTTTGTCCATTCAATGCTTAATATTGTCATTATTGTTTGAAAATTTACATAATATGATATGAATGGCTCAGATGTGTATAATTTATAAGTTCATTATATATTGACTTGATTGACAGGATATATGTTATGTTAGAAATTACGCGGGTTCTTTGACTGATTGCAGGACTAAGATTTGAAGCCGGTGAAGAAGGACTCTTGCTTAGCTGCCTAGCGCTCTCCAAGGGAATCCAAGATTGTCAAAGATGTAATTCTTCATCGCATTATATCAAGTTATTTTAAGTTAATATGAACATGCTCATGCCATCTTTGTGAACAGCACAGCTAATCTTACTGTCTGCCTCGGGCACCGGAAAGCCCTGAGAGGGATATTCGAAAACCAACAACGCAAGAAGTTTACCCTATAGCAGTTGGATAAACCCTGCGAGTTAAATTCCACTGTAGTCCCATGTATGTATTTTTATTATGGAATTCCCCACTGTATAATCGTAACGAATTCAATTGAACCAAAACTGAGCCATCGACCAGAGTTAAGGCATAGGAAGGGCATCCCAACCTCGACTCAACCTTTGGTTGATCACTGTAGCAAAACCATGAGTGGATTCCCAAAGGTGGATTTCCCATATCGCACCACTTTCGCGGAGAAGGCGGTATTTTCTGAATTGGAGCGATTCCATAGAGCCTTCAACACGTGGCACCAGACGGGAGTACAAAATTGCCTTTCCGTATTCTCATCGAACATTAACGTTCGTACCAGGGGGTGGAGCGATATCGTCGAGTGCCATTGATATGGTGCAGAGTCATCGAACAGTGGTCGTCTGACGGAGATGCGCAAGGTTTAAACAAGGTACAGTGAGTGCGTTGATTGGGCAATTGGACGTAGATGTGGGGCCTAGAGCCAAGGTTTAATAAAAGTTATTTATTCAATAAGGCATGTGTTAATACAAAAGGGTTATAACCTTAGCCCCAAGGCTTGGATACAATTATATAAGTCGATTATATAAGTGAAAAGTCATGACTATATGTTTATTTATCAATTTCTCTGAAATTGACAAATAAACCCAAGGAAAGGAAAGAAGACCACGTGGGGAAATAAACAGGGGAGTTCAAAAAGGGAATGCTGACAGAGCCACGTCACCATTGACCATCTCTCCTCAGGGTTTACTTTTAGCATTGTTGCGTCAGAAAGTTTGGATTCTAATAAATAGGTGGCTAAGAAGAAGAAGAAGGAAAAGTCGAAGAAGGAGAAGGAAAATAAACCAAGGGGAAAATCAGTATCCGTCACTCCCGATGCGGCTAATACTGCGAAACCTCTCACTCCATCCCGTAAAGTAAAATTCCCTTGCAAGCTATGAAAGGATTATAATCTTCTTAGAGACTGCCCTGGTATTCCCAAGGTGTTAGAAGTATGGTGTGTTGGACATAATCAGCCTTTGTCATTAGCCTCCAATGATCATGCCGATAATGAACCTTCAGCTAGAGATTGTAAGACTCATAAGAAACAGGGTAAGATCAAATTTTCCTATATGTTATGTGAAGGGAGTCATCCCATTCACCTCTGCCGTTATTTGGATGAAGCCTCCAAAGTGTTGGATACCCTTTCGACTTTTAAATCATGTCATCTAGTTAGTTACTAGAAGTTTTCTTCGAGCCTTCCGCTAGCTAATCAAGAGATTGATCGAGATTCATCTATGGTCGATTCCGCTCTCTTTGAAACTTAGTCTCATGAGTCTTTTCCAGACCAATAATTGGTCGAGAAAAAGGTTGACCTGATTCCACCTTTGGTTTATCACGTCTTTTCCTTAGAGAGTGGATCCCATACCACTCAGGTTCTCTTTTTTTCCTGATATTCCTCGAGATCGAAGGAAGATCCTCCTATTCCCACGATCGATGAGGGTGATTCTTCGGCTCCCATTCCCATTGTACAGGAGGGTGATCTTCCTGCTCTCGTAATGCAAGTGGATAGTTCTCCCATTCCTATGGTTCCCCCTCCATGTAGTTTGGTCGCTTCCTTTGATTGCAGTCGACTGGTAGGATATCATTCTTCTTCTTAGATGCCTTTTGAGATTACGATACAAGCCTACAATGTGGCCATACCAAGCACTATTATAGATGAAGGCGCATATATTTGTATTATGTCCTCAACTACCTAGCAAGCTTTCGGTTCCCTGTAGCTTATGCCCATTACCCAGAATCTGTTGGATTTTAATAGAGGAACCAGTCAACCGTTAGGGATCCTTCCAAAGTTGCATGTTACTTTTGGAGGCAATATTTTCTATACAGACGTAATGTCTATCCAAGGCCCCTTAGATTTTAACTTTCTCCTGGGGCGTAACTATACTTATGCCATGGGAGCGCTTGAATCTTCCCTCTTTCATGTGATTTGTTTTCCACAGGAAGGATAGATCGTGACCGTTGATAAACTTTCATTCATTTATCCTAATGTAACATCTAGTCTACCATCGTCCCTTAGTGGTCCTTACCCATTGGTGGTATCTTCCCCACCACAGCTTAATTATGTGGCTACTTGTTCCATGCTCGTAGTCAATGATAGTGTCATCATGTACCATGTGCTGGGGGTATTGGGTCTCAATTTCCAGTGTTTTTCTCCCATAAGATGAAAACCTTTTGGATGCCATGACCTCTTAGATGTCATGATCAAGTCTCGGAGCATAGTTATTTTCTTATTTCAATCTCCTTAAAAAATGAATTAAGGTGGAAAAGCATAGTTCTTTTGTTATTTCAAACTCTTTAAAAAATGAATTAAGGTCGTTGGATAATATTTCCTTTTCTTTTGTCAATCTCCTTCAAAAATGAGACAAGCTTCTCAGAGTATAGTTCGTTTTCTTGTGTCAAGCTCCTTAAAAAATGAAACAATCTTTTTGGAGCAGTGTTCCTTTTCGTGTGTCAAGCTCCTTCAAAAATGAAACAAGGTGCCATGACGATAGTTCTTTTACTATGTCAACCTCGTTAAAAAATGAAACAAATCCTAGTCGATTCTTTCACTTGATCTCGTAACTGAACCTTTAATCGATTCATTTGTTTATTTAGGTGAATGGACTAAATTTTAGGAGGCATGTACCTTGAATTAATTCACCATGCTAGGGGCATGCAACTTATCTCAAGCATAGTTTGTCACCATTTAAAGCTTGTGTAAAAATGAACTAATGTCAAGCATAGTTTATCTTTGTTTCAATATTGTGTAAAAATAAAACCAATTCCAAGAAGGGTTTCCCATATTTTCAAGCTTACATAAAAATGAAACCATTTTAATTTTACCTCTCATGCTTTCCATTTTATCAGCCTATTTTTTGGATAAACCTAGGTTTTCTCATTCCATTGTCACCATCTACTTGGTCAATCATATGCCTTCACTTGGTTGTTTTACCCATTCCTGAGGAACTGTCGCGATGAGTGGTCTTGTTAGCCATCCTCTTGAATTTCATCATGTTTTGAGTGTTGGAAATACTGAGAGGGGGGATGAATCAGTATTCCTTTCAATTATAGAATTAGTTAATCTTCAATTATTATCAGTGTTTGTACAATGATAGTAGCAAAAAAGAGGAACACAAATGCACACATTTTTTAAGGTGGAAACCCACTTCGGGACAAAAACCACATAATGCTTTTCTAATAATTCTTTAATATTCAACTCCCATTGAAAATAAAGCTCCAACTTCCTAGAATCTAGAAAAGCATTCTTCTCCAGCTCCCAATGGATGGACACTCCAACACCCAAGATTCTTCAGTAGTCAACTGAACGGATGCGCCAACACCCAATGAGCTACAACTCACCCTAGCACCACCCTACCACCCTATAGCAGAATAAAATAAGACTGGACTCCCGTACCAAGGAAAATGGTCCACTTTACAATGATATGGAATGATGTAGAAGAGGAATATATACTAGACCATAACCCCAACTTTGACACAACCACCTAATGATGATCCTAGAACTCCCAACACTTCCTCTTCAACCCTTAGCAGATAGACACTAATACAATTTTTACAATAATGTATTTGCAATGACTTAGTACAATGATACCTTTACAATGATTGTATGCAGTGGTGCCCACTTGAAGACTTCATAGGATGAAATTCTTTCTGCTGTTATGCATCTTGGTTGATGTTCTTTTCATGCTACCCTCTTCTGCAACTTTCTTTTCTTTTTTTCCGTAGAAAGTCTGGTCCTTTGCAACCCTTGACAACACATGATCTAGCTTTTTCTTGCCTTCTAGGAGCTCAATATTGAATCTGTTGTATCTCTGTTATTTTAGATCCTCAATATCTTATTTTAGGTCTTGTAGTATTCCTCTGAGTCCTCTTTCCAATGCAACGGGTCTGACCCAATTTTGATTCTTCAAGAGAGATTTATACCCAATCTCTCACATTTCCCTAATTATGGACTGTTTCAACAGAGTGCACTTGTACGGCGTGCCACGTGTCACTGTTTCTTCATTTGGTTCTAAAACTGGTAGAGGGAAAATTATAGATTGTGCACTATCTTTCACCTTTTACAGAATTCCAATCCGATACTCAGAGAGAGAGTTATGACGAATTTACCAAGGTCACTTCTTTGAGATGAATTTCAGGAGCCTGCAAAAACCCTGAATTCCACATATCATATCTCCAAAAATATTGTGCACCTTGATCTAAAATTTTTACAATAGCTTCCTCAAGACTTCAGCTTCACCTCATAAAAATTGTAGCTTCTGAAAATTCATAGAAGAAAAGTTATAACGCAACTTCCACGATGACATATTTCATATGGCCGAATCCCTTGCCTAAGGAGGAAATGAAGATCACAATTTATATAAATGATTAAGTTGATAGGGGCTTCAACAAGTGAATGTGGGAGGGATTTTAGGAGCTTAAAAAATATTAATTATGACTTTTCAATGACCCATGCCCCAACCCCATGGGGTTTTAGACCACTAACTGGTGGTACAAACTTCAAACATGAATATCTCTCAAACTGTCAAGAACTACATGGCGTGCCATATATCAACGAAACATCTCGACAAGTAGAAACCATCGAAATAATTATTGACCCAGAATATATTAATTTGGTAGGTAAAAATTACCATGCAATATTGGGTTAGCCCTTGGTGCTGCTTGGGTTGACATCAATGACAACCGCTGATCAACAATCTCCCCCTTTGGCATTAATGGCAACACAAGTACTCCCTCGGCAATCATGACAGCTCTTCATACAACATTCTCTCCCCCTTTGACATCAATGGAAAAGGGTAACTCCCCCTGAGACACAACCATCCTGCGGACCTGTACACACTTCCACTCCACCTGACACACAACTATCCTACAGACCTATAATCTACTTCCACTCCCCCTTTATATTCTAAAAAAGGAAAATCTACTGAGAACTTGGGAGAATCCCAAGCTTCTGGCAAAGATATTCCAATGTTGGTGAATATTTAATATGTGATTCTTTTGGTGCTGCTTGGAATCTTGCTACTTGTCCAACTTCTTGCATAACATTTGGTCGGGAGGCTATTACATATAGAATACTACTAATCATAGATCTATACAACCTTTGATCCACATCCTTAGATGAATCGTCTATGCTCAATTTGCAACCTCTTACCATTGGAGTAAGGATCGGTTTGAAATCTTCCATTTTATATTTCTTGAGCATTTCCTTGATGTACTTGGCTTGACATATAAATATTCCTTCCTCTTTCTGAGATATTTGAATCCCTAAGAAGTATGTCAGCTCACCAAGTAAAGACATCTCGAAATCACTTTGCACCTTTGTAGCAAAATTCTTACTTAGTCGATCATCATCTCTACCAATTATTGTATCATCCTCTTTAGCTATTAGGCATGCTTTAGTTGCTTCATCCAGAACATATATGTCGTTTGGAGCTCGACTTGCTGTAGCCACAATTTCACCATACACGCCTTTCCTGATTTCACATTTCGTGGAGTTGAATAGTATTGTGTGTCCTTGATCACACATTTGTCCAACACTGAGCATATTGTGATTCATGTTTTCAACCAATAGAACATTCTTGGCTAGAGCATATTTTCTTCTGAGAGTGACAATACCTGATCCTATAACATTTGAAGATCCATCATTTCCAAAGGACACGGTTCCATCCTTCTTCTCTTTCAGAGATACAAATTTATTTCTATCTCTAGTCATATGCGTTGAGCAACCGCTATCAACATACCACACATCTTTGTTCTTTTGAGCCTTGAAAGTGAGAGCACAATTATCATTCTTCTTCTTCTTCCATGTTCGTTCATTATGTGGCTTCGAAGATTCTTCTGGAGGATTTTCAAGTCTGCAGTCTTTGGCTATGTGTCCAAAGTTTCGACATTTGTAACATTCAATATTATTTCTTAAATGTTCAAATCTATTGATATTTCGCTGAGCCCTGGGAGGTTCATATTTGACAGATCTCCTAGAATTGTATTCGTTCCTAGGGTACGTGCGACATTCTATAGCTTTATGACCAAATTTTCCACATGAATAACAGTAGCCATAAAAAATATGTTGGTACCTGGATGGAAATTTCTGTCGAGGAATTGTCTTCCAAGGTTGTTCTTGCGAATCTTGTCCAATGAAGTCTACATGCATGTCAGATCTCATAGGTTCATTGTATTTTGTTGTAGAAGGTCCTGCTTCTTCTTCTTTGTAACCGATGCTAGTTTTGTCGTTGTAAGATCATTGATTGTTGATGAGTTCTTCCAATGCCCTTGAGCTGTTGGCATAGTTTTGGATAGTTTTTCCTTTCTTCACTTCCTCACGCAGCGAGACTACTTCAGCTTCTAATTCTTCCCTTTCTTGGTTGCTTTCTTCCAACTTATTTTGAAGTGACTCTTCAATGCATTTTTGTTCTTCAACTTCAATTTTGAGACCTTGAACTTGTTCTTCAAGAGTTTTGGAACGGATCTTCTCTGCCTTGAGATCTTTTATAAGCTTGATTGCTTCCTCATAAAATTCATCTATGGTCCATCCTTCTTCTTCGTTTTCTGATACCTCTTGCTTATTGTGCTTGGGTTTATTGTGCTTGGCCATAAACAATACTCTCTCATTGGCTTCTTCTTCACTATCATTGTCTTCATCGGATGATGAGCTATCTTATTTAGAGAGAAAGTTCCTTTTGGATCCTTGCTTGTTGAATTTCTTAAAGCCTTTCTTTCTTTTTGAGTTTCCATTACTTTTGTTTGGACATTTTGCTACAAAATTCCCAACCTCATTACAGCTGAAACATATCAATGGAAGTTTACCTTTGAATTGTCCCTTACCAATTTGTAGTTTTCTCGTGAAGTAAGCATATTCTTCATCTGAAAGACCTTCTTCATCATCTCCCTTTTCTTCACACTTGTAGGTGCATGTATTTTCAATTGAAGGTTTTTTATCCTTATTGGTTTTCTTAGATGCAACGAACGCAGTTTCTAGATGCAAAGTACCCTCTTCTTCATCAAGTCTCATTTCATATGCTATGAGAACTCCATGTAATTCCTCTTTGTTGAGTTTGTCCAGATTTGCACTGTATTCTAAGACCGATACCTTTAGGTTGAATCTCCCTGGTAACGTTCTAAGAATATTCCATATAATAGTCTTCTCGTCTACTGGCTCTCCCAATCCTTCCAAAGTATTGGTTATTTCATCAACGTATTGGAAGTATGTAGCAATGTTGCAATCTTCTTTCATTCTGAGTTGCTCAAATTTTGCTCTATAGATTTGAAGCTTTGCTTCTTTGACATTTGAGTCACCTGCATATATATTCTCAAGCTTGTCCCATACATTTTTTGCGGTTTTACAACCCAACACCTTATGATAAGCAGATTCAATAAGTCCACTGATAATAATATTCTTTGCTTTTGCATCATTTACCAAATTCTTCTTACCTTGTTCATCCGCAGTTGATGTAAATCCATTTTGAACAGTGTCCCATACTTTGTAACCTTGCGCCAAGAGATAGACCTCCATTCTTCCTTTCCAGAGTGCATAATTATTTTAATTGAATAGAGGTACATCATTCTTGGTATGCTCCATGACCTCCTTCCAGCTGTTAAACTGCTATTGAAGGAACCAAGCTCTGATACCAATTGTTGGAAATATTGAGAATGGGGGTGAATCAGTATTCCTTTCAATTAGAGCAATAGTTAATCTTCAATTATTATCAGTTTTTGTACAATGATAGCAGAAAAAAATAGGAACACAAATGCCACCTTTGGGACGAAAACCACCTAATGCTTTTCTAATAATTCTTTAATATTCAACTCTAATTGAAACTAAAGCTCTAACTTCCTAGAATCTAGAAAAGCATTCTTCTCCAGCTCCCACTGGATGGATGCTCCAATGCCTAAGATTCTTTAGTAGTCAACTGAATGGATGCCCTAGCACCCAATGAGCTACAACTCACCCTAGCACCACCTTACCACCCTATAGAAGATTAAAATAAGAATGGAATCCCGTACCAAGGAAAATGGTCCACTGTACAATGATATAGAATGATGTAGAAGAAGAATATATACTAGACCATAACCCAAACTTTGACAAAACCACCTAATTATGATCCTAGACCTCCCAACACTTCCTCTTTAACCCTTGACAGATAGACACTAGTAAAATTTTTACAATAATGTATTTATAATGACTTAGTACGATGATACCTTTATAATGATTGTCTGCAGTGCTGCCCACTTGAAGACTTCATAGGATGAACTTCTTGCTGCTGTTATGCACCTTGGTTGATGCTCTTTTCATGCTACCCTTTACTGCACCTTGCTTTTCTTTTCTGCCTTGGAAATTCTGGTCCTTTGCAACCCTTGACAACACATGATCTAGCTTTTTCTTGCCTTCTAGGAGCTCGATATTGAATCTGGTGTATCTCTATTATTTCAAATCCTCAATATCTGTTTTTTAGTATTTTAGTATTCCTCTAAGTTTTATTTCCAATGCCATAGGTCTGATCCAATTTGGATTTTTCAAGAGAGAGTTATACCCAGTCTCTCACAATGCCCTAATTATGGACTGTTTCAGCAGAGCGCACTTGTACAGCGTGCCACATGTCATTGTTTCTTCATTTGGCTTTGAAATTAATAGAGAAAAAATTATAGGCTTTGCACTATCCACCACTTTTTACAAAATTCCAATACGATACTCAGAGAGACAGTTATGACAAATTTACCAAGATCACTTGTTTGAGATGAATTTCAGGAGCCTGCAAAAACCCTGACTTCCACAGATTATATCTCCAAAAATATTGCGCACCTTGATCTGAATTTTTTACAACAACTTCCTCATGACTTTAGCTTTTCCTCACAAAAATTGCATCTTTTTAACCTTCGTAGAAGAAAATTTATAGCACAACTTCCACGATGACCTGTTTTAGATGGCCGAATCCCTTGCCTAAGGAGGAAATGAAGATCACAATTTATATAAATGCTTAAGTTGAGAGGGGATTCAACAAGTGAATGTGGGATGGATTTTCAGAGCTTTAAGAATATTAATTATGAATTTTCAATGACCCATGCGCCAACCCCATGGGGTTTTAGCCCACTAACTGGGGGTACAAACTTCAAACATGAATATCTCTCAAACCGTGAAGAATTACATGGTGTGCCATATATCAATGGAAACATATCGACAAGTAGAAACCATCAAAAGAATTATTGACCCAGAATATATTAATTTGGTAGGTAAAAATTACCATGAAATATTGGGTTAGCCCCTGGCGCTTCTTGGGTTGACATCAATGACAACCGCTGATCAAAATTGAGAAGTTCACCATAACCGGAACTAGTTGCTATCCTTTATACCATTCGTTCCTTCAGGTGGAGTCATCTTTTAGCTCTTTTCTGACTCTAAATATGAAAATATTGTCGAGTTATTGTCATTTTGAACTTGTTAAAGTGCTTGAAACCTCATTTACCCAGTATAAGTTTCCCCCTTTTTCGAGCTGGGATAAATTATTTACGAAAAAGGAATACCTTAATCAATCACAACTAAGAGGTTCTCTCACACTTATTTTTCTACCTTTTTGGGTATGAGAGACTATTTACGAAAAGGGCCACATGGAG
Source organism: Pinus albicaulis (assembly GCA_034641835.2). NCBI lineage: Eukaryota > Viridiplantae > Streptophyta > Pinopsida > Pinales > Pinaceae > Pinus > Pinus albicaulis. Next base: position 949,318,971 of record CM076574.1, read on the forward strand.
TTTTCTTTTCACCTCTTTTCAAACTCTCTAAACATGAAAAGATGTCGATTTTTTCCTTTGTTGGACTTGTTAAAATTTAATGGAATTGGACCCGTCATCATGACGACACTGAGTTCCCCCTTCCTAGGGCTTGTAAAATGTACTAGAATGGATTTTTCCAAAGGAAAAACTTATATCACAAGCATATGTTATCCCCTTCAAGCTTGTATACAAAAATAATTGGGGTACTCGCCAAAAATGGTGGGGAAAATGGAAAGAATTAGTCATTTTTGTTGAGAGTATGTCACTCTTGAGCATGACACATCCTTTGTCTGATGTCAAGTTGGGGATATCCTTCATTCATCACTTTTCCACCATGGGTTTGGGAAAACTATTTTGCCTATTATGCCATCGCCTTTCTCATCAAACATGACCCCTAATTCCATTTGATTCAAATACTGCCAAACTTCAGAGTCATGTATCTGATATGTTCAAGAGAAGTTTCCTCTGTGTGTCATTCAACCTCTGGTCTTCTGATTACTCCCATTATTACCTTATTGACTTCATCTCATGTCGTTTATGTGGGATAAATTATGGCCCTCGTTCGATATATTGCTTCTTTTTTACCTCAGCACATTATCTGAGAAGTTGATCTTGAGATCCCTCTTCCAGTACCTTAGAGCCTGCATGCCCTAATGGCAGGTTGTTCACACCCAGTGATAGGTTTACATCATTGGCATTCGATCGGGTGATTCCTTGAGCGTTCGTCGTCAAGTCCTTATTCACATTTCATGGATTGTACTACTGGTACCTTGAGAGCCATTTCCATTTTTGGTTGTTTCTCTTGCATCTTTTAATGGTTTTCATCATTGACTAGTAATGAGGCGACCTTCTCGCATGTTTGACTCCAACTCATTTATTCGCATGCTTCAATTTGTACTTGGTCAGGTCGTGATGGAGTACAACACCCTAGGTTTATTATAATAAAGCCTAGGCTATGAGGAAATATGTATTATTCATGGTTGTACACATGACTCTTTCATTTGGATGGTTGCGACCATACCTTAAGTCTCTATTTATGATCCTTTCTGGGATGGTTGTGACTATGCCCCGAATCCTGCTTCATGATCTCTTCTACGGATGGTTGCATACATACCTCATGTCTTGTGATTATTTTAGAGATATAAGTCTATGTATATGTGTGCTTGTTTGTTCAGGTTTTCAAAAGGCGATGTCTTAGTCATGGCATGCATTTGTAAATCATTTCACCCCACACTCTCATTCGGCCTTCATAATTTAGGGGGCATATGTTACATAGCAATTTGTCACTATCCCGATACTCCCCATTCCTAATCATAGAGACACTGAACAGTGACCCCGACCATTTTCATCATGATGATATGCCATCATATCCCTTCCATCACAATGGATAAACTCCCTCTTGATCATTCCTGGAGCAGCTCCCTGAAAACCTAATTATCTGGAGCGTCGTGCCCTAGCTGTGTCTTGCCCACACCAATGGTGCCTTTTTGGTCTAGGGTGGCGTCGATCGACCCTATAATGAGGCTCATACCCACATCGATCCTCTTCTGGGAATTTTTTTCAAAATGGGAGTGAATCTTTGAGATGTGGAAGCTTCATGGCAGAGACCTGGTTGTTTGTTCTTGAGGATAGAGCCAATTTTCTCCCTTTGGGCTCCTTGTTCCTACAAAGGTGGAACCACCCAAAGGGATAACCCATTTCCCCACCATAAGTGGATCCATGCTCCCTCCTCCTTAGCTATAAAATGGAAAATCTCCCATAACTTTGCTAGTTAGAATAGATATAGAAGAACAACAGAGAGATATTTGTTGCTATAGGTATCAACTGAGAGTTGAGACCTTTCTTCCTCCATATCAAGTTGAAAGAGCACTTTGGAGACATTCTTGGATCAAGATCCATTGAAGGAGAGCTGCGACGCCAAGGCGCAGGTTGTAACTCCCCCTCTCTATTTTAATATAATACAATTGATTCGTTCTTTCCATTCCAGTATTCAATGTGTGATTGGATTATTAGTTTTCCTTGATCAACTAAGTAGATTTTATATGCAAGATATATTTTATTCTTTCACGTTTTTTGTTCTTTGATCCCTTGTGCATGTAACCAAGTTCCGATGACGGTGGAATATATGACCATAGAGCATGTTGGATCAAAGGATTCGAACGAGGATTAGCATCAAATTGATTTAGGTGATCTATGAACGATTTGTGTCTATTTTCAATCTGGGAAACTAGGCTTCTAATTGTTCCATGTTGCTACTAGACCCACTCTAGGGATAGAGCGATCCTATTTGTCCACAGAGAAGAAAACCACAAAAATTCTGAAACTTGCAAATCCATCCAAAGTAACTCCAAAATGAATTGTTGAGGATGTTATGGTTTCAATTGAATCTTGGAAGTATCCTACATATTTCCTAGTTTTGCAGCCAAAAACCAATTTTAATGGATATCCTCTCATCTTAGGGAGACCTTGGTTAGACACTGCCAATGCTTATATCAGTCGTAGGTTCGGAAACATGACTATCATTAGAGAAATTTTGAGGTCTAAAATGGGCCTCCTAAGAAAAATGTACTACCAAAATATACTTTATAAGAACCAATAGGATTCAAGATGATGATGTCAACCATGGGGGATGATTCACCATTTTTGTGGTAAAAAAGTAAAAATATTAAAAAATAATAAAATAATAAAACTACTTTTCAACTTGTATTTTCAACTTATCTCCCAAAAGTTTTAATCAAATTATTAGTGGCAGTACTCATTGGATGCAAAATTTAATTCCTCATCCAAAGAGTACCCATGTTGCATACTTTCAACAGACCCTTCTACATGAAAAATGAGAAATACGTGAAAAAATTTTATTTCAATCACATTTTTCATGTATTTCTAATTTTTCGTCTAGCATGATCCACTAAAAGTATAAAAAATGGGTACTCTTTGGATGAGAAATCAAATTATGCATCCAACGAGTGTTCCCGCTCGAAATTTGAGTAAAAACATAAGGAAATAAGTTAAAAATATGAGTTGAAAAAGTAGTTTTTTCTTTTTTCCCTCTAAAATTTGATGATGTAATCTAATCTTATTTTATTATTTCCACTATTATTTTATAATTTTCTTAGGAGGCCCATTTTAGACCTCAAAACTCCCCTAATGTAAGAATGGGCACTTGTCTAAACAACTGGTATTATATCCTCCAACCCAGCCTTCCATTGACCATGACCTACCTATATGGTTGGAGGATTAAGAAGAAGATGAAGTATACAACACTACCTCCATTTGTACCATAGATGATGTTATTATAGTAGGGTAGCTTGATGAAGATGAACTCATCGATCATGTCATTCAGAACTAGTCCCCCACTTATAGCCTGCTTGCAAGCCTAGTCAAAGAATCTGAAAGCCACCCTTGGATGGAACTGCACTCAGTTGATTCAACCTTTGAAACCACCAAGGCTCTATAATTTGGCCCATCCAGATATATGAAAATTAAATCAAACCTCTTAGATAGAGAAGAAGAGAGGTTATGCCATCTTTTGAGAGAAAACCTAAATGTATTTTCTTGGGATTACAAGGACATGAAAGGGGTGCATCCCTTGGTATGCAGACATCATATTTACATTAAGGAAGTATGCAAGCATGTGCACAAACCCCAAAGGCGGAAGAACCCAACTATAAAAGACACATTCAAGAAATAACTATAGAAATTGTTGGATGTGAGTTTCATTTATACTATATCAGACAGTGAGTGGATATCTCCTCTTGTCCTAGTCCCAAAGAATAATGGAAAATGGAGAATTTGTGTTGATTACTGGGAACTCAAAAAATCCACCAAGAAGGACCAATTCCTTTTGCCCTTTATAGATCAAGTCCTATATGGCCTTGCAGGGAAGAAAATATTTTCTTTCTTAGATGGGTTGAGTGGGTATAACCAGATCCAAATTGGCCCTGAAGACCAAGACAAGACTACTTTCACATGTCCTTAGGGTACTTTCACTTATAGAGTCCAACCGTACCTTCGCTTACAGAGTCCTACCATTTGGGTTGTGAAATTCCCTAGCTACCTTCCAAAGATTTTTATTGAGAATTTTCTCTGAGCTAGTCCATGACTCAGTTGAGATATACATGGATGATTTCACACCCTATAGGGATTAGTTCCAGGAAGCTCTCTCGAATTTGGGAAAAGTGCTAAGAAGATGCATTGAGATGCATCTCTCCCTGAGCCCAGAAAAGTGTGAACTATTGAAAGGAGAAGGAGTTGTATTGGGACACTCAATCTACCAAGCAAGAATATAGGTGGACTCGAAAAAATCATCGTCATCAAAAAGGTACCTTCTCCTTAAAAGTAGAGAGATGTCAGGATTTTCTTGTGACTAGATAAGTACTATAGAAGGTTCATCTAATATTTCATCAAGTTGGCTTCACTACTATTTGGTTTGTTGGCCAGGGAATTTGAGTTTACTTTGTCCAGCCTCTGTTAAGAATATTTTGAGCTCATTAAGGGAATGTTAACTACTTCCCCCATTCTCTGAGGTCGAAATTGTACTCTGCCTTTCCACATCCACATAGATGCATCAGACAAAGCTGTTGGGGCATCCTTGGGGCAGTTATAAGAAAAATTACCTTATGTAATATATTTCATCAGTAATAACTTGTCTAAGGCCGAACTCAATTATACTATCACAAAGAAGGAAATGTTGGTCATTGTCCATGCTTTAAACAAATTTATACATTATATCACTGGTTATTAGACCTTTGTACACACTGACCATGTAGCCATCAAATATTTAATGAGAAAAATGGATGTTAATGTTAGAATAATTAGATGGTTGTTATTATTAGAATAGTTTGACCTAACCATTGTTGATAAACCTAGAAAGGAGAATGTTGTTGCAGATTTTGTATACATGTTACCTCAATTTTTAGATGAAGAAGGAATGGTGGACGACCAGATTACGGATGAACATCTCTTTGCTATCTCAGCACTCTCTCCATGGTGTTTTGACATAGCTAACTACTTGGTCGCTGAAAATTTCCCTCCTAACCTCTCACCCAAGGAGAAGAGAAAGGTCATGAAAAAAAACACCCCTTTCATATGGATTGGGGGAAATATCTTCAAGCTAGGCCCTAACAAAATTCTTAGAAGATGTGTGAGGGAGGAAGAGGTTTTTGATATCCTCTCTGCATTTCATGACATCCCTTGTGGAGGCCACTTTTCTACAAAAAGGACAACCTTCAAAGCTTTGCAGGTAGGTTACTATTGGTATACCCTTCACTAGGATGCCACAAGATACACTAGCAGGTGTGACCAGTGCCAAAGGATGGGAAAACCTACATAGAGGGATGATATTCCTTTGCACCCATAGGTGTATATTGAACCATTTGACAAGTGGGGCATGAACTTCATTGGACCCATTGATCCACCATCTGGCCATAAAAAGTATATCATAGTCTACACTGACTACCTGACAAAGTGGGTTGAAAAAAAGCCGTGAAGGTAACTGTTACACTAAAATTTGTCACCATGACATTTAGCTATCTATATGGATTCATCATTACCTATATTATGCTCCCTTAGAGGTCCAAAACTGTAAAGTTACTAAACCAAGTCTTGAAATTGGAAAAAAGCTCATTAAAACCCTTGAAAGCCTAACTCCGCACTTTTCCTATTCATTGCCTGTGGTACCACAATTTCTTTCTCTATAACTTGCAGCACATTCCACACGTTCTGCTTATTAAAAATGTGGACTGCGGACCCTCGTAAAAGGTAAAATAAAAGAAAAAGTAAGTTCTAGAAGCCTAGCTGGTCGAATATTCTCCCAGCTGGAGTCCTCTAGAAACGTAATCTGGTCGAGCTTCAATCCCTCCATTCACGAACCTCTATCCCTTGATTAAAGGAGTCTATTCCTTGGTATTTGGAGCTTAATCCCTTTATGAAAGGAATTTATCCCTTTCTTATTGGAACTGAAACTACCTCCCTTTTGCTATAAATTCAAGTCATGTTTTAGTCTCAAGGGTACTTAGAACTTGGTTGTTTTGAGGTGAATTGCTGAAGAAATTATACTCTCTATACTTGGCATCTATGATATGAGAATGATTACATACTCATATCTATATTCTTATGCTAGTTCATAGAGGGGAAGGCTTGCCAAACCGATGGAAAACGACTGTTGAGGACCCCGCAAGAACCTGTATGACATCAAGGTGACAAGGTTGTAAGGTTACTTCTTATCATACAAGTTAATAAAAATGGATTCTATTTTCTCATTAAGTTATTCATGTATCTATTTGAGTAATTTAATTCTTGGATTCCTTGATCATTGAGATAGATTAATGTTTCTAAATTATTATATCTTGCGGGTGCTTTTAATCCTTTTTCTTGTCTTTGAGTGCAGGTCTTACATGCTGAATTGACCTCTTTTGGAGTGATTGGATTGAAGATTACAATAAGCGTTGGACCTCAGGTAGGAGCATCTCTTCTTACTTAGTTGATTAATAATTCTGGATCATAATGATCTAGAGAAAATGGTTTTCATTTGGTTATTTGTTTTTAGATATCCTTAGGATACTAGGGAGATCGTTCTTGTCCGCAAGAAGGATTTTATCCGTATAACAAAATGGTGACTCCATTGGGGATAATGAACTTAGTTTTATTTTTTATTTTTGGTTTGATTTTTGAATAAATTCTTTGATTTTTATTAGTTCAAAAATGGGTTGGGTAAATAACTCATTATAATCACTAACTGTAAATCTATATTTTTATTTTTTCTGTGTTTTTTTCCTGCCTTCCACACTTTTTGTTTAAAAAAAGAGCGGTAGACTCCGTAGATTTTAGTGAAAAATAGTGTGGTATCGCACCTTGTTCCATTAAAAACAGCGAACTTCTGGAAAATTTTGAAAAAATAAAAATTCTATTTTCAAGAGTGTAATTACTTGATTCCCTATAATTACCCCAACTTGTTTTAACTGTCAAAGACTTCTGTGTGAGTTTCTTTCAGCAATTTTTTTGTTTGAAGTGATCTTTTCAATTGATTTGCATTTTATGAGTAAGTGTTTGCCCTGTATTCTTGTTACTCTGAATTAGAATCTTTTATATACCTCAGCTAATTGGTATGTTATTATTTTCTTGTTGAGCTATTGAACTTGAGGCAACTCATGCTTTTAAGAAAATTATATTTTATTTTCATTTGAAAATTTAGAAAACCTTTTAGCTTGATAAGGTCTAAATTTCACTTTAAAACCATTATTGTATGTTTTTGATTTCTTGCTAAGATAAGCATAAAGCTCTTGGTTAGATTACAAACTAAGCATAAACATCCTCAAAACTTTTAGATAGAGTTCAAAATTAGAGTTTTCTTTTGGTTTATAATTTTGTGTTTTTAAGAGTTTTAGTTTTCTTTTAGAAGAAGTTTGATTCTAGTTTCTAATTTTAATAATATAAGGAATTTCATTTTGAAGAAGTGATTTTTCTTCTATGAAATTGAGTTCTCAAAGAATTGTCTTCTTTTCAAAGTTTCTTGTTTATCAAAGAAAGAATTGATGTTTTGAAATCTCTCAAATATTTCCTCTAAATAGGTTTCATTGAAAAGAAATAAGTTGCTTTTCATGTAGATGCAGTTTAGCATATTTTTTGAGTTGGGTCATTACATATCAACGAAGTTTCACTCCCATACCTTTTTGACCTAAGAAATAGCCAAACTAAAAGCAACGCTTAATTAAAATCAATCTAGAAATTTTTATATTTTCTAGGGCGCTTTTCCACCAACATAGCTTAGGCTATTTTCTTGGAATAGGTTGTAGTTAACTTTCCAAGGCAGTTCAAAACAAACAAGTAGTAAATCCTGCGGTAGGAAAATCCAATTGTAGCATGTATGCTCTAGGAAGCTCCTCCTAAAGGAGTTAAGCACGAGATCATATCCGAACCAATGAGGTAATAATACCTATCTCATTGGGAAATATAGAAAATGTGCACATATTAAAAACGATAAACCTCAGATAAACCATTATCGAGGAGCCTAGGGTCACTTGTCGGTAAACCATGGATTATGTCAAGGAGCCTTCTAGGGGATTGATCTTATTACTCTACCCTTGCATGTATATCGGATCATAGACTGTCCCTCTAGGTATATGTGTTCCAATTGGTGACATTAGTGGCCATAAACTTTAGGATTCTTTCCCAAGGTGACGGTGGAGGAGAGTTCTCATTGTACCTGAAACAGACATTGACTAGACTCACTTGGACTCTCCGGAGGGTTATCTTAACTCGATATGGTTTAAGTGGAGAAACTAGCACCGGTATATTTCATTAAGTAGGTTGTTAGGGTAAATTTTCCAACTTCCATTTATGCATTAAAATTCTACGATGTTGGATTTCATCACCAACTAGTGTTTTTAGTGCGGGAATCTACTTTTTTTGCATGGATTGATCTCTTAGATTTTGTAGGCGTGTGATCAATTCGATTGTTTTCTTATATACTTTAGGATTCTTATTGAACTTTTCTTTGATTGCATGTGATTAAAAGTTTTAATCATGGCTGAATTACCGAGACAGTCATATAGAATGTAGGGAAAACCCCTTGAATATACACCAAGCCAATTAAAAATACTTAAATTTGAAAAAGGAAAAACATCAAGAACTGGATCAATAGAATAGGAAGAAACACCCATAATTATTCATCTTTATTAAAACGTATATCAACCGCAAATGACAGAGTATACTCCTCAAAAAATTTCAATTTCTGAATTAGCTGAACTTGCTTCTAGAACAAGTGAATTATCATCTATTGAACCTGAAATTTCTGAGCCAAAAACTAAACCTAATATGTCTGAGCCTACTTTAGAGTTTGTTAATCCAACCCCTGGTCATCTCGATTCACCTAGAGTGAAGAATCAAACCACAGAAGATCTTCCTCCTGGTCTCATTAGTATTGAAGAAGTTACTAACACTGAAGAAGAAGTTGTTCTTCCTTCATCTCAGGAATATTTAAATCTTAGAGAACATGAATCGATTTTTTATAGTCCTTTTAGACAATACGCTTGGTATTCTTTATTGACAGAATTTCTACAGAACGTTGGTTTGAATTATTCGCCACCCTGAATTCCTTTTCTTTCTACACCAAGAGGTTATAAACCTCCATTAAACATGTCTAGTGTGTCATCCATGTTTTCTAAATCTCTAGAAACATATTTTTATGGTGGTCCATATATTCTTGCAGGATACCAATTGCTCTCTGGTACTTTCTCAGGGGAATCTCCTTTTCCCGATAAACGTACACCATCATCTTTTCCAAATGAATCGAGTACCAGAACTTTGAATAGTGAACAATTTTATATGATGTCTAGAAACATTCCAAACCATGGCCCTCAAGGTAGCAATTTACCGCTTGGGGGGCAACCTCAAACTAGTAATTTATAGCCTAGGGGGAAACCTCAAGGTTAGCACATTCCTCAAGGTCAATATCAACCCCAAGGATAGTACATGCCTCAAGGTCAGTACATACCTCAAGGTCAGTACATACCTCAAGGTCAATCTCAACCCCAAGGTCAGTATCCAATTTAGGGTCCACAACCTCCTTTTGGACAACAATTCTACTCGGAACAAAAATTGTTACAAGGAGGTGGAAATTATCCAGCTAATTACCAACCATATGTTTAACCTAGTTATGGTCCTTCTTATGTACAACTTTAAATGGGACCTTCATATCCTGGAGTTAATATAGTGTGGGATCCATCTCAAGCTCAACATAATTTACAACCTAATGCAAGTACCTTAGTATCAGCCTGGATAACCGATTGGTTATACTCATGTCCAACAACCTGTGCAACCTGTTCAACCTATTTTTTGGGTACCTACATCAGGTACAGTTCAGTAGCCTGGTTTGAGTACACCTAGAAATCCAACGCAAATTTCCGTGTCAATTTATGTTCAAGCTACCACACCTATTCCTGGAGTATCTGTAGCTCCTATTTCTACAACTCCTCAGGTATCAGTACCAATTCCTCGGGTTTTTGTCCCACAGTCTAGACCTACACTCCAGACTAATGTTCAGATACATGTAGGACAACCTGATACAAGTACAGTTATAACAAACCAACCTCAGTTTACTTATCAACCATACCAAGGACTGTATCAATATGGACCTGTAGCACAAAATCCTGCATATCAACCGTACCCTGGGTATACATATAAAATGCCTACTCAACCCTAGTATGGTTTGGTTAATCTTGGTTATCCAGGGGGCATTCTAATTCCAAATGCACAGGCTATTCCAGGATATCCTGGATATCCTCCTCTTGGAACTGGTATAGTTCCACAAGGTTATTCATATAATCAAAAAGACCCTAACTGTCGGTTACCATTCATAGAAACTTTGGATTTACCTGATTTATCACACCTTATGAATGATCCAATTTATTATCTTCTTTATTGGCCACCAATGCCAAATAAGTTACCTATTCATATTCCAAAATTTGAAGGTAAATTAGGAGAGGACCCTTCTAACCATGTCATGACTTACCACCTCTGGTATGCATCCAACTATTTGAATGAAAATTTGATTCGATTAAGAATTTTTCAGAGAATGCTCATAAGATTAGTAGCCAAATGGTATATTGAATTACCACGTGGCTCATTTAACAATTTCAATGCCCTAGCAACTGCCTTCTTAACTCATTTTCAGTTTCCATTCAGATACAACAATGGCAAGGAATTGCTAACTTCACTAAAACAATCTACGTCTACATACATATCAGATCACATACATGAATAGAGACATAGAAGACATTTGTGAAAGTTTTTATTCTAGATCAAATCTTGGTAGAATGGTTTATAAAATCATTACTACCAAAAATCATTGAAGATGTAGCAGAAGGAGGAGTTTTTATAGAAGAACAACTCATTTCTCAAGCTCAGTACCTTAACCTAGTATATATGCAGTCAGGTACTTTGTACGAGAAAATTCTAGATTTACCACGTCCTGGTCAGATAACAGCAACTCCCTCAGGCTCTCATGTCACTGATGGTGTCATTGGTTCAATTATTACTAATAAAAGTAAGAAGAAATCTTCCAAGATTACTTCTCCTATAATAACTTTACCCAATTCACCAAAAGGATATTCTTCCCTTGAAACTTCTGTCGAAATTCACATTGTAGATTCCTCTAAAACTAAGTCTAAATCTAGAAATAAGAAGAAAGGGAAAAATAAAATTAAACATATTTCATCTCCCGAAGAAAAAACTGAGAAAAATGAGCTGTCTGATGATAAAATAAAACCTCGTTATCCTTGTCTTATTTGTGATGAGGATCATTTCACTAAGGAATGTCCACATAGGTCTGAGGTATCTAAGTTTGTCAAAGGTTCATCTACACCTGATGTCTTGATGGATCCTTTTCCTTTTCAAGATAGAAAAATGATTGGATCTTCTTCTAATACATCAGCAAATATTTTGATGATGTCTCAGGTAATGGTTGCGACTCAATTGCAAGACTATCGGAGTAAAAATCCTTTTACTGGTAAAGAAGTAGAAAATTATAATTCCGTACCAGCGACATCTCCTTCGGTTTATGATCCTCATCATATCAAGAAACCCAATCCTAATTTAGTAATTAAACCGCCTGCTAAAGGTGTACTTTAGAAATCATCTTTCAATCCACATGCGAGAGCTGCCCAGAATTACAACATTGTTCAGAATTTAGCAATACCACCTTCAACAATGTCGGCCTTAGAAGTGCTAAAATTATGTCCAGCACAAAATAAATTACTCTTATCAGCTATTGGAGCTATCGATATTCAAGATTTGAACCTCATGGTCTTCGATTTATAAAATTTTACACCATGGCTCCCTCATCAAATGGATTTTTAGATTCCAGTACTAGTAAAAAATAGGCGTTGCTTCGTACTGTAATTGATGAAGGAGCATCTACATGTATTATGTCATTAAACTATTAGAAATCACTTGGTTCTCCGACACTTAACCAATATCCGACAATTCTCAAAGCTTTTAGTGGAAGAGGATTCCATACTTTTGGAATTTTGCAGGATCTACCTATCGAAGGTAAAACTGTTAATTTAGATGTGAAGTCGTTGATGCCCCTCTAGATTACAACCTTCTTCTAGGTCGAATTTGGTATTATGCTATGAATTCTATCATGTCATCGGTCTTTTGATTAATCATGTTTCCTCATCAAGTAAAGATTGTGAAAATTGAACAGCTCTCATATTATTCGTCTGACCCGACTTTTACAAATATTATTCAGCATGTTGGAAAATTGACTATCCCTTATGAGGATGTTGGAGTAGGTTTAATCAAATATTCTGCCTTAATGGGAACTTTTTCTATGCCTCCACCAAATGTATTGTGTACTATTGCTAATATCAATATGCTTACATCAAGCACTATTCCATTTGATGACCCTTGGATTCTTTTGATGGCGATATGCCTTTGAGTCCTTTTGCAATAGCATATCAAGCAGTACAATCATTTTCCAATCCTTCATCAACTGATAGTGTTGTGTAACCAACTCCAAAAATAGAAGAAAATATATATCAATTCCTTATAAATAAGCCACTTCGAGGGGGAAACCTCCAATACATTACATAAATGAACAATTCTTTGATGATACAAATGTCAAAACTTCCTTTCTATATATAGGAGTCCATGGGGCCACAATGTAATCCTAGTGGGCCACAATGTAATCCTAGCCGACCTAACAATAATAATGTAAGGGCCCAATAATAACAATATGGGGGTTAGACTAACATAATAAGGGACTACACTATTAATATAGGGGCTTAACATGCCCCTCTCCTTCAAACAAGTGTTGTCCTCAACGCTTGATTATTTCTTGATGCTTATGTATAAAATTCTCATCGTCCCATGTGGAATCTTCTACAGGAAATTTCTTCCACTTGCTGAGATAATTTGAAATTGATTTTACTTGTCGAGTTCTTGTTTCTATGACTTCTTCAGAACTTATTTTGATGTGATATTGATCTTTCGGTTGTTTCATTTTATTTTGCACCAAAGTTAGGTTATCCTTTGAGAGTTGGAGAACTTGTTGTTGATGCTCATTGTGATATTCCACTACTTTATCATCCATAATAGATTTTATTTGATCCTTCAAACCATCCAAATTAGCCTCCATTTTTTCCTTTAAACCATTTATGTCATTTTCAGTTGCTCTTTGTAAGATTGAAATTTTTTTCACTTGGTACCGTAATTTTGATATCTCATATTGCAATTCTTCCTCCTCATGCGTCATAGTATAGCTTTCTGAGAGCTTAAAGGGTATGGAATTATTTTTTGGAGGCATAATAGAACCCATTATTGACAAAAATTCTTCAATATGCCCTTGGAATCAATTCAACTTGATTCTTCAAACAAGACTTGTGCAATTCGGAAAAAAAAATACACACCCTTTTCTTGCTTTTGAGGAGCTCGATATTGAAATTGAATTATCTCTGTTATTGCAGCCCTTAAATATTTGAAATTCAGCACTGAAGTAGCCCTCTGAATTCTATTTTGAATGCCATAGGTCTGACCTGATTTGGATTCTCCAAGACAAATTTGTGTCCAATCTCCCACAATGACCTAATTCTGGACTGGTTCAGTAGAGCGAATTTTTAGGAATTGCCACGTGTCATTGTTTCATCCTTTGTCTCTGAAATTGATATCCAAGAAACTAAAATCCGTTTACATATGACCACTTTTTACGGCACTCCAATCCAATTCCTAGAGCGAGAGTTATTGAACTTTTCCCACGATCACCTCTTTGAGATGAAATTCAGGAGCCGGAAAAAGCACTACCTTCCACAGATCATATCTCCAAAAATGTTGTGAAACAAGCTCTAAATTTTTTTGATGAATTTCCTCGGGATTTCAGCTTCGCACCATACGAATTTCAGATTTTGAACCTTCGTATAAAAAAATTTATAGCGCAAATTCCACAATGACCTGTTTAGGAGCTTGAAAAAAGACCTAACTTCCATAGATGATATCTCCGAAAATATTGCGAACCAATCTCTGAAAGTCTTAGAAAACCTTCCTCAGGATCTCGGATTCACACCCTAAAAATTTCAACTTCTGAAACTTCGTAGAAAAAAATTTATAGCGAAAATTCCACGATGACCTGTTTGGAGCAGCGAAACCCTAGAATCCAAATCTCTGATACTAAATGTTGTGTAACCAACTCCAAAAATAGAAGAAAATAGATATCAACGCCTTAGAAATAAGCCATTTCGAGGGGGAAACCTCCAATACATTACATAAATGGACAATTCTTTGATGATACAAATGACAAAACCTCCTTTCTATATATAGGAGTCCATGGGGCCACAATGTAATCCTAGTGGGCCACAATGTAATCCTAGCCGACCTAACAATAATAATGTAAGGGTACAATAATAGCAATATGGGGGTTAGACTAACATAATAAGGGACTACAATATTAATATAGGGGCTTAACAGATAGTGATCTAATGAATGTGATCACTGAGAAATCATTTTCACCATCAAGCTCAGTTATAACATCAATTCCTGATCCCTTTCAACAAGTGTTTCATACTGATGAAAGCATTCGTGAATTCTTGTCTATAGATGAATTACAATGGGATGATATTCATCATAGGTCATCATTTTTACCTGAGTTTGATAGATTTGAAAATAAATTTTCATTTATTTTTACAATTGACTATGTCAAGGAACCACAGAGTCCAATATCGATTACAAATTCAGATTCTGAAGTTAATTTGGGAAATATTTCTTCGAGGGTTCCCATTGACATATCAGTTAAACCAGGAATTATTCAAAACATTCATATAGGTGCTTCTTGTACGTCAGACGAAATTACTACATATAAATCCCTATTTCAAGAATTATGTGACATATTTGCCTGGTATTATGAAGAAATTCCAGGAATTGATCCCAACATTGTCACTCATGAAATAAAGACTTACCCAAATTCTAAACCTGTCAGGCAGAGATTACTTCTGATACATCCATGAAAAGCTACTTCTGTTAAAGCCGAAGTTGAGAAATTACTCAAAGCATGTTTTATTTATCCAATTCCTTTAACCGATTGGGTATCTAATATTGTTCCTGTTACTAAAAAATAAGGAACCATATGAGTATGTGTTGACTATATGGATATTAACAAAGCTTGTCCAAAAGACGATTATCCAACTCCCTATATCGATCAAATCATTGATGATTGTTTTGGAAATGAAATGTACTCATTTATGGATGGATTTTCTAGGTACAATCAAATAAACATACTACCTACTGATCAACCAAAAATAGCATTCATTTGTCCTTGGGGAACTTTTTCTTATTGTAAACTACCCTTCGGATTAAAGAATGTTGGGGAAATTTTTCAAAGGGTAATGTCTTATGATTTTCATGACATTAAACACATTGTGCAGCCTTATCTCAATGATTTACCTGCTCATTCATTGCACAGGGAAGATCATCGTACACATTTAAGAGCAATTTTTATGAGATATAGGAATTATAAGATTCGATTGAACCCCACAAATGTGTTTTTTGTGAACAATCTAGTAGATTGATAGGATTTATTGTTTCCAAAGTAGGCATTCATGTTGACCCATAGAAGATTGAGGCTATAATTTTCAATTTACCTCCTCCTTCCACACTTTGCCAACTCCAAATTTTGCAAGGGAAAGCAAACTTTCTACGTAGATTTATCCAGACCTATGCTGAGTTAACAAAAGGTTTTACCAGGTTGTTGAAACAGAATGTTCCTTTTATTTGGGATGAGATTGTTGATTGACATTTTTATGCTTTGAAACATGTGTTGACGCATGCATCGTTATTGCATCCACCAAATTACAGCAAGGATTAATTTTTATACCTAGCAACCTCTGATTCCACCATTGGAATGGTATTAGTTCAAGAGGATGAATTCCACAATGAACATGTGATTTAATATCCCAGTCATAATCTCAATCCAACTGAGATTAAATATTTGCATGTGGAGAAATTGGCCTTGGCAATAGTTCAAGCTATCCAAAGATTTCGTCATTACATTTTGTTAAGAAAAAAACTATGATATCTAATTTCAACCCGATGATATACATTTTTACTAAACAATTACTCGAGGGAAAATACTCTAAATGGATTTTTATCCTTCAGGAGTTTGATTTAGAATCTTAAAAATCCAAATCAAAGAAATCACTAGTGTTCACTGAACTTATGTGTGACTTCCCAAATACTGACACAGAAACTATACTAGAGCATTCGATTGCTGATGAATCTTTGTTTCTTATTAGTACATTAGATCCATGGTATGGAGATATCATAATTTATCTCAAAACCCAAACATTTCAGCCTGAACTCTCACATTCAAATCAACGAAAGATCTGTTACCAATCACAGCAATACAATATTGTTGGAGACACACTTTATCGTCGTGGTGCGGATTCTATATTTCGACAATGTTTAACTCATGAAGAGGCTGAAATTTTTTTGAATGACTACCACTCTGGAGCGTGTGGTGATCATATGTCTGGGTATGCCACAGCCTAAAATATATTGCGTACTGGCTATTTTTGGCCGTTATTATTCAAAGATTTCATTCTCACAGTCCAAAAATGCCACAAATGTTAGATATTTGATCGAAAGATGTGTGCACCACCAGCTCCTCTTGACCCCATAAATGTTATCGGTTCTTTTGAAAAATGGGGCATTGATTTCATTACTTGTAACCCTCACTCGACCGGGTGGGCATGGGTATATTATTCTCGCAGTAGATTATTTTACCAAATGGGTCGGGGCAATGCCTACATTTTCGGCAGATGGCAAAACTACAGTGACATTTGTATTCAATCATGTAATTGCTCGTTTCGGTGTACCCCAAGCTATTATTATTGACCATGGGAGTCAATTTTGAAACATTATGATGACCGAACTTTCCAACCAACTCGGCCTGCGCCATGATAACTCTACTCAATATTACTCGTAGGCTAATGGTCAGGTTGAAGTCGTTAATAAATTTTTAACCACCATGATTAAAAGGATAATCGGAATTCATAAATCGAATTGGCATACCATGTTTTTTTCAACACTTTGGGCATATCAAACATCAGCAAAAACTACAATAGGGTTCACTCCTTTTCAACTGGTTTAGATTTTAGAAGTTGTGTTACCTATTGAATGTGAAATGCCATCACTCCAATTAGCCATAGAGTTACTACCAACTACCTTTGAAGAGGAAAAACGCTTTTTGTACTTAGAAAAATTAGATGAGACTTGGCGCACCGCTGCATTAGCAGTCGAAGCTCATAAAAAACGCATTAAAGCTCAATATGATCGAAGTGTTACACCTCGTGTTTTTTGAGAAGGTGACCTAGTCTTGGTATACGATCAAGCTAACGATAAACTAGGAGCTGAGAAATTCGAACCAATGTGACATGGTCCTTACATTGTCAAGCGAGTGCTTGCAAAAGGGGATTATGAATTGACTGATTACGATTGGGTCTCTTTAGATAAACCCAAAAATGGACTTTATCTAAAGAGATATTATGCTTGATTTGTGTGTGAAGATCTCACTTATACATTAGTTATTTTTCTAAGTTATATGCCTTAGATTAAATGAGTGTGTCTAGTTTAAGTTTTCTTTTACTACTATCATTGCTTATCTTGATTACTCTTGATATTGCAGATGTCAACATCCCTTCAAATGTACACTGGTTTTGTTGATGGTGCATGTCGTAGTACATGAAATATTTCTTCCATGGCCTGGGTTATTTATTCACCCACTAATGAGTTAGTTTCTATGCATGGGGTAAGCCTTGGTCAAACAACAACTAATGTTGCAGAATATAGCGCAGTGATTTAGTTATTATCTGATGCCATTTCA
Organism: Pinus albicaulis; assembly: GCA_034641835.2. NCBI lineage: Eukaryota > Viridiplantae > Streptophyta > Pinopsida > Pinales > Pinaceae > Pinus > Pinus albicaulis. Next base: position 949,336,861 of record CM076574.1, read on the forward strand.
TTTGACATTCGAAGTTTGATCATTAGGATAGATTCATAACTCATTGTATTACATTTAAACAGATTATACGCAATTAAAAAAACAGTTTTATTGAGATTATTTTTGAAGGTTTGTCTCTTGGAAAGGCAATTTGATTACATTGAATATCAACACATTCCAAGAAGTAATAGTGCTATAAGTAGACATTTGTAACATTAAAATAGTAAACCAAAACAACATTCGATATGTGTTTAACAAGATATCCAGAGAAAGTAGTAATATCATAGATAGGAGTTTTTGTTTTCAAAAAATATTACATCGTCTGCAATCATAGGTTTAAAACACCTTATGATCTGAAAGATAGTGATACAAAAAACAAAAAAAATAGTCCGCGATAAACATCCACTATCAATGGTGATGATCATGGTAGTAAACTATCGCCCATGCCACCCTGCACAGGAATCTCCTAAAATGGGCAGGAACACCAGTAACATGTCTTTGGAGACGAAACAAAATATCATCCATCGATGTCTTTGGGATACCTATAGTCAACCTCTCTAGGTTGTGCTCCAAGTCATTAAGGATTTCTGTTGCCTGATTTTGTGGCTGTGCAACAAGCTCTATTAGCTTCCTTTCGAAGTAGCAAGAGTGGCTGGCCTTCGTGGACCAACATCTGAATTTAAAATTTTGTTATCAGTATTGGACGATAAAAAAAGAAAAACAAAATAAAAATTAGGGTTAAAATGCATCAAAATGATTCATTTACCTGATTCATCCCATTGTGCCCCTGGAGGTAAGGACATCTTGAGATCACCTCGGAAATCTATGCCTGCATACGAGAAATTCTCAATAGAAAAGATTTCATTCTGAAGCCAATGAAAATATGCTGGAGTGAATCAAACTACCACACAACCATCACCACCATGGTGGGACATCATTGCAACCCAACGTACCATACGAGGCTCTCTAGGTTTACTAGGATCAACAGAGATCAGCTGAGGGGCGAGGGATGGAATCCTCTCCAAAGAAAAAGAAACCAAGATGGCACCATACCCAAAGTTTTTCAACTTTGAGCTTTCTGATCTAGTCAATTGGCATTTCATATTGGCCAATACCCCTTCACACTAATTGAAAATGGTACCTCTATAACAGTCAATTGTTGTCTACATCTTAGATTTGGTAGCCACATGTGGAGCTGCCCTCCCTCACAACCTAGTCACAGTGAATGCAATGACTTTAAGATCAAGACATAGGATAGTATTTATGTCTATACAGTTATCTTTGGGATCAACTTCGTCACTGCAGAATTCATGTTTATAGCTAGCGATAGGCAGGCCACCTTGTCTAGCTCCAAACAAAGAAATATGTTCACCTCTTTTGGATAAACCAGTGAGGAATTAAATGACTTCAAGCTTAATTTCTAGCTTGTGATCACTGATGATAAAACATTGTTCTTGGACGTCCCATTTGTTCACCAGCCAGGTCATTAGTTCCACTTGTGCCCTCATGCCCTAAACTGCCCAGAATTTGTACAATCCATAATTTCTCAACACGCATTGTGGCCACATTATTCATAGTTGCATCGTCTACCTCTTCGTGCTCGCATTCTCTCCACTCCAACACTATGGAATAATTTGCAAATGGACACATTTTAAGGTTAGAAGCTTTTAGATTCAGAATTTTTAACCATTTTTTAGAGAATTTAATAAATTTCCTTTTCTCACAGCACCTTCACAATTTTTATATAGATACATTGTGGACCCCCGCACACACCCTTCATAAAAACCATGGTAGCCCGATAATTTTCCTTTTGGAAAATTATCAGGGTCCACAGGTAAGCAATGCATTACCCGCAGACCCCGGGAACGGATTTTTAAACCTTTTTTCCCTTCAAAAATGATTTCAAAACTTAAAAAGAGAATTTAAATGTACGAAAATGAAGAGAAGAGTGTTGCGGATTACCTATATTTGACATTTTCGATTTGAATGGTCGGTTCTCCGGTTATCACCTTTGCAACTTTTTCTGCCAAAAGCTCTCAACTTTCAACTCTGAATGCAAAAGCTGAAAATGACTTTGTTGAACTACATTTTATAATATTTTTTGAATGAATAAAATATTATTTTATTTTTTTTCCACTTTAAAAAGTTATTTTTCAATTTTTTTTACTTATTGGAAACAGGTATGTTTAATTTTTCGAGTTTATGTGCAAAAAACAGGTTTTTCAGGAGAAAAGAATTATTTTGATGATGAGTACACTTTTATCACTTTTTTCGGGCTCTTGAAAATTAAAAAAAAAGGGAAACCCTGGAGTTCTCTTTTAAGCCCTTTTCAGACTCTAAAAATGAAAATAGTGCCAAGTACTTGACTATTCGAACATGTTAAAGGAAATGAACAGTCGTCCTTTCAGTATAAGTTTATCCCTTTTCTGGACTGAAATGGACTATTTATGAAAAAGGTATACGTTGACTAGTCATGGTCAATAGAGTTCTCTCCTACATTATTTTATCCTTTTTTGGGCTTGAGAGACTAAATTTATGAAAAATTACACCCACATATTTTTCTTAAGTTTTTCTTCTAACTCCCTAAAACTGAAAAAAACTGATTTTCACCTATACTAGACTCGTTAAAAATTAACAATAAAGGACCTGTCGATTACAAACAGGAACTAACCACTCCTTCTTGGGGTTCTATTTTAACACTAAGTTGGAAAATATTACTATGGTGGGGGAAAAAGAGAGAAAATGAATCAAGTTGTCACACTTTATTACTAAGAGTAGTATACCACTCTTGAACATGACACTTCTTGTCACACTCATACCTAGATTGGGAGAATCCTTTTTCTAACAGTTAATCAAACCCCATTGAAAGTCTTCAGCCAGTTTCTGGGTATTATCTTTAGGTCAATTTTCACTAAACCATATGCAGTGTCATTATGTGTTCAAGAGGAAAATTCAAATAAACCATTCATTGCAAAAATTTGTCTCCATTCGTGTTGACCATCCCTGAGTCAGTCCTTGCTAAAAATTTCTTCAAAATTTGATCTAATGGTTTTGTTTCGTGGGCTTTCCTACGACGGGTCACTTTCTATCGATGACAACACATTATCTAGAAATTTGATCTAGAATCCTATCAGTACCTTGGGATCTGCATGCCCTAATGGCATTTTTCTCTCTTTCGACGACAGGTTGCATCATTGACCTTTGATCGAATGATTATATGGAGTGTTCGACTCCAAATCATTCATTCAAACTTCATGGATTGTAATGAGTACTTTGAGAGCCATTGTCATTATTGGTGGTTTCTCTCACACTTGTTAATATTTCACTTCATTGACTAATAATCAAGTGGTTTCTACCATGTTCAACTTCGACATAATCAATTGCATGGATAGAATCGTGTTAGTTCGGGAATCATAAATAAAGACCCTAGATCTAGTTTCTACCATCTAGGTTGTGAGGATTTTTATTGTTCATAATACAGTAGACTACTTATGACAGATGGTTGCGTCTATACTGTGTCTACAATTGATGTAATTCTAAAATCATTTATGTATCATAACATGTAGTTAGTTTTGATCTCAGTATGGGAATTCATACCTCAGTGATGATATACATATATATGTTTGCATTGAATGTTTTTACAGGTTTCAACCGGTACACCTACAACCCAATCCTTGGAATGATAAAGAACTTCTCTCTTCAAAACTACTGCGGACTTTGCAATTTAGGGGGCAATCTGTTACACTAAAATTTCTCACCATGACATTTATCTATCTATATGGGTTAATAATTACCTATATTATGCTCCCTTAGAGGTCTAAAACTATAAATTTTCTAAACAAAGTCTTGAAATTGGAAAAAATCTCATTAAAACCATTGAAAGCCTAACTCTGCACTTTTCCTATTCATTTTCTGTGGTACTGTAGTTTCTTGCTCTATAACCTGCGACACATTCTACACTTTCTTCTTATTAAAACTGCGGACCCCCGTAAAAGGTAAAATAAAAGAAAAATTAAGTTCTATAAGCCCAGTCGGTCAAATATTCTCCCAGTTGGAGAATTCTAGAAGCGTAATCTGGTCGAGCTTCAATCCCTCCAATCATGAACCTATATCCCTTCATTAAAGGAGTCTATCCCTTGGTATTTGGAGCTTAATACCTTTATGAAATGAATTTATCCCTTTCTTATTGGAACTGAAACTACCTCCCTTATGTTATAAATTGAGATCATGTTTTAATCTCAAGGGTACTTAGAACTTGGTTGTTTTGAGGTGAATTGTTGAAGAAATTATACTCTCTATACTTGGCATATATGATATGAGAATGATTACATACTCATATCTATATCCTTATGCTAGTTCATAGAGGGGAAGGCTTGTCAAGTCGATGGAAAACAGATGTTCAAGACCCCAGAAGAACCTGTAGGACATCAAGGCGAGAAGGTTGTAAGGTTACTTCTTATCATACAAGTTAATACAAATGGATTCTATTTTCTCATTAAGTTATTCATGTATATATTTGAGTAATTTAATTCTTGGATTCCTTGATCACTAAGATAGATTAATGTTTCTGAATTATTATATCTTGTAGGTGCTTTTAATAATTTTTCCTGTCTTTGAATGTAGGTCTTACATGTTGAATTGACCTCTTTTGGAGTGATTGGATTGAAGATTACAGCAAGCATTGGACCTCAGGTAGGAGCATCTCTTCTTACTTAGTTGATTAATAATTCTGAATCATAATGAGCTAGAGAAAATGGTTTGCATTTGGTTGTTTATTTCTGGATATCCTTAGGATACTAGGGAGATCGTTCTTGTCCACAAGAAGGATTTTATCTGTATAACAATAAAAACTAAGGATAAGGTAGCACAATTTATGAGAGAGAGTGTGTTCTAAAAATTTGGATACCGCAGAGAGGTAGTCACTGATCAGGGGGCGCAATTCACATCTCATCTCAGTGAGAATATTCTGAGGAGGCATAAGATAAAGCATAAGACTTCCACTACCTACCACCCTCAAGCAAATGGCCAAGTGGAATTGACCAAAAAATCCTTGGAGAATATCCTCACCAAGGTTGTGAGCAGTAGAAGAAAATATTGGGTATGTTATTCATAAGTAATTTTTTCCTTTGTAGATGACTAAATGCTTATCCTAGATTTCTAGAAACAAAATTCATGAATATTTTGAGTTGTAGAAATCTCACTACCTTCATTATCCTTAGGATAAATTTTTCACTATATTACTACTCTATCAAGTCATGGCCAGCCTATCATTCCTAGAAGAACAAATCATGGACTCATGCCACTCATTCTCACTATGTTTTCCACCTCTGACCTTACCACTCTGTTTTGACTTGCCCAACCCTTCTACTTACACCTTGGATTCTCAAGTATCCTAACCTTTTCCCCTATTCACCAAGTGCCTCAAGCATTGGTGGTTTTAAGCTACCTTTCCAGGCTCTTTAGATAAATCAAAGTCACCAGTTTCCAAGATTACAATGCATAAAGGTTTTTCAAAACTCTATTTTACACCTTAAAACCCTAAGTCAAGTTTCCAGCCAAAGGCCAAGTCCAAAGGGCCTCCCAATAGGTCATGTAAGGTTTTATAGGTTACTCATTGTTTCGGTTTTCTGAAAATCAATTTGTTTCATGTGCCAAAAAGGTAAATCAAATGGAAAAGGAGGGTTAGCTCATGATTTTCCAAAAGGTATCAAAAATCCTTTAAGAAAGGACCTCCTTGGTCAAAGCACAACTTCTGCAAAAAGACAGTTGCCCATCTTAAACATTTTTGTAGGAATGAATGAGATGGTCATTAGTAGAAAAATAAGTAAGTAAAGAGGCTAAATCCTCACAAAGGACATTCACAACAAAGGAGAGGCAACAGACCTATGAACAAATAAAATCAGGGTTTTTATAACTGATTGGAAAAACAGGTGTTTCCCAGTAAGGAGTTCATGCAAAGGATCACAAGGACAGAGGTACATCAGTGCCACTGAGAATAAATTGAAGATTTATTAAAATGAGAAATGAAGGTGAGAGATCTCCTTGATGACAACAGGTAGAAGTTGAAAAATGATATCAAAGGATGACTTACATGGTTTGTCAAGGCAACACTATTTCACTGCACCAAAGGGAGAAATTTTCAAGAATATCAGTGTGAGGTAACCTAAGTTTTCAAGTGCAGTCAAATTTCTTCAAAAATGGTCAAAAGAAAGAAATAAAGAGGTTAAGTGTCAAAATAGAACATCAAGCAAATCATGAGTTTGTTTTTGAGTGACTAAAGTTATCAAGATTTCGAAAATGACCAAGAAAAAAAATTTAATTTATGTTAGGGCACCTGCATGAGCAACACAGAAGTGGCCAAAATAAGACATGGCAGGCATGATTTATAGCCTTGGAAAAAACATAGATGTCATTGTAAAAAGCAATAAGAGGGGGAAGAAAGTTATATTTTCAAAGTCACCCACCAAAGGATCATTTTTTTGCTTAAATCACCTCCTGCAAAAAGGTAAAGGAAATATCAGTAAAAGGATAAAAGGATCAATAGTAAACATTAGAAAAGGTAGGTTTTGGTTTTAATTTATTTATCCAAGGAGATAAAAGCATCATCATTCACCACTCAACACCATTTTTTACTTGCAAAAAGGACTAATAGGTTTTCAAGGAGAAATTTCACGGTTTCTTGCAAGCTTTGGGCAGGAGAATATTTACACTATGCTCCTGAAAACCCGTGCTACACACCTGTGCATGCCCTCTTTGGGAATTTCCATAGGGAGTTGCATGCCTGTGTACTAGCGCTACACGTTTACCACGTGCAGGACCGCTCGACACCACTCCGCCCGAGCTGCTACACACTAGGTCATTCAACGTAGAGGACCAACACCTGACAGGCCCGAGCTACTATGCACTGGGCCATTCAGACCTTACCTGAAAACCTATGCAGGCCACCCGATAGGACCAGAATGCATGCAAATTTTCCCGTGTTGCGTTCCTATGCTACGTTCAGGGCCGACCTAACATCCCATGTAGGGTCGACCCGACTGGCCCAAGTGTTGTGCTTCTATGTTGCGCATTCAGCCAGGAAGCTCTTCAAAGCTATGCAAGCCTCTAAATTTTCCTAAAGCTCCTCCATGTCTCTTTTTGGCACTTCCTAAGGGTTTTTAAGAGGTATTTAGATCTATTGCCCCCTTTCATATTGTTTTAAAGGGTGAACTTAGAAAGAAGGTTAGAAACCCTAAAGGAAGAGATAAGTTTGGTATCAATTCTAAGAAGTGGCTCTTCTACCAAATAACATCTCCATTTGCATAACTAGCCTCCACACTTCCAAGCCTTGACACCACTCTCTCCTTACCATTCCACTCACCCTCTCCATATCATTTCACAAACAGTTTAAGTTTTTGATTTCAAAGAAAGAGTAAAGGATAAAATGCCTAAAGAAGGTAATGTTGACAATGGCGAGGGAGGCCAAAGGCCTAGGGGACCACAGAGAAAGGGTGGGAGAGAAAATAGGTTTGAGATTTTAAGCACCAAGGATTTGACAGCCACCCTACCACAGTTGCATATTTCCAAGAGCTAGGATGTTTTGATTTCTGTGAAAAAGTACAAAGAGTCAAAATTCACCCTGAATTGACCAGAATTTTCATCCTAAACCTCTATAATTACCAAGTAAACCTTGCTAAGGTAAATTTTGGGTTTTCAACCAATACAATTTCTATGGCCACTGGGATACCTTTCATGGGAGAAAAGTGGTTCAAACAGGTGAATTTAGATTTAAGCCATTACCAGCCTTTCTTGAAACCAAGATACCAAGCTGATTGCAAGACTACTTTTCCCTTTTCCATCTGTTGGAAAGATATTCCCTTTTAATGAAAGTCATCATGAAATAATTCACCTGTGAGGGTAGGTTTTATAGTCTCTATTCCTACCATATAATATTTCTCATGCATTTCACTATGGCCAAGCTACTACATTTTCCTTATTACCTTTATAGAAGTATTGATAAGATGTCATACATTGTGCAAAAGAGGCCTCCTTCACAACAAATGCAGAGTCTTTTCCACCATTCTCTTATCAAGATGATTGTGCTGCATCAAATAGAACAATAGGGTATCCCATGGGAATTATTCATCGCTCATGATGTTTTCACAAATCCACAGCCTCTTCCTCTGCAAAGTTTACCCTCATCATCTCATCCACCTTCCTCAATTCCTCCATCAACCCCCACTGACCATGATTCCTCATCCACACATAAATCCTCTCCCCAAGATAACTTCCCTCCTTCACCTTCTACTAAAGCATTACAACAAGAAGAAAGTGATGAAGAACATGAAGGAAACAGTGACAAAGAAGAAAATGACAGCCAAGAAGAAAATGACAATCAAGAGGATGAAGCAAGTGATGAGGGAGAGGAAAATGAAAATTAAGAAAGTGGTGATGATGAAGAAGAAACAAAGGATGGTGAGGAAGAAAATGACAATGATAAAGAGGAAAATTTAGAACAAGAAGATATTGAAGAGTCAAATTTTGAAGACAGAGGCAGTGAGCCCAATAGTGAAGAAGAAACAAATGCAAGAAATGAAGAAGAAGATGACAAGGCAGGAGATATAGAAGGGGATTATAGTGATAAAAATGAAAGTAATGAGGAAATTACAGGGGGAAGCAAATAATTTGAGAAAAATGAAGAAACTGATGAAGGTACCTCTAGAAGTGACCCTGCAGAAAATAACAGTGAAGAGGAGGACAAAGGAAATGAGCAGAACAGTGAAGAAGGAAAAGGAAGTGAGCCAAATGAAGAGGAAGAAAAAAATGAAAATCAAGAGACAGAGACAGAATTTGAAGAAGAGACAAAGGCAGAATTAGATGAATAAGTTAGTGAACATGTCAGTGATAAAAATGAAAACAGTGAGCATGACAGTGGGCAAAACAATGACTGATGAAGAGACAGTTTAGAACAAAATGACAATGAAGAAGATAAGGAAGAGGATGGAAATGATGAAAATGCTCAAAACAATAATGAAGACACTAAAAAAGACACCTCTAGTAGTGACAACACAGAAAATGATGATGGCAATGATAATGTTGCAAACACAGAAGAGGATGATGGAGAAGAAAACATAATGAATGATAGCCCTAATAATGATGACAGAAGTGACCCTATGAACCAAAAGGACAGTCAAGAAATGGATGACAGGGATGTTGGCATAAAGGAAAATGAAAGTACCTCTCAAGAGGGAAGTCAAGAAAAAAATGAATAAGACATTAATACAAATACCATTGATGAAAGGAAAGACAACCTTGAGGTCAGTCATGAAAGGAGCATTCTAGTTGACAAATTTGATTTTCTCCTTCTCACATATCAAAGAGGATCAAGGAAAGTGTTTTTTATCTCCAAAAGGTGAGGGAAATTGCCATCTACAATAGTTATAAGGCTTGAAAAAGGAAAATAAAATATGAAAAGGGATAAGAAAGGTAAGGGAGGCAGGCAAAATGCTCAAAAGCCACAATTCATTGACCTAGATAGTGATAATGAAGATGAGGAGGTGGCCATTAGACTACTACTCCAAAGAAAGGATGCCAAAATCATGGAGTGGGAGAGGGATTTTGGAATGGCACAATATATCATTCAGTACTACAAGAATTAACACAAGTACTTCAAGAATATATATAGGGACCTTGCTCTCCAAAAAAAGATGACCAAACATTATGCCATGAAAAGCAAACTTACTAGTGCCAAACTGAAGGAAGCCCTCATGCAAATTCAAGCACTAAAATATGAAAAATGCCAATATAGGCTTGGAATATTGGCACAGGCCTCTCTACAGGTCTCCCAAAACCCATCAGGCACTCATTCACCAAATTTCGGATAATTTTGACAAGTTTTGGTTTTTTGCTAATTTTGAGGCCAAAGGGGTAGCACACATGGTGCTACGCTTTTTCTAAGAGCATCTTCAGGAGGAAAGGCTCACATTTTTGGAATCCTCATCATAATAATATCATGCTCACAAATTTTCAGATCAATTGGAGTTGTTTTTCTCCTCCAAAAGGGTCAAAAACACCCAAATTTTCACCTTTATGCCTACTTTTCACGACATGTTCTGCGCCTTTACCATCCTTGGAATTTTTTCTTTTTGAATAGGTTTCAGAGGTAAAATAAAATAATTAAGGTTTGATCTAGAAATTAGACTCAAATTTCTTTCCAACGAGCCATCACGGAGCCTTTTTTGAGATCGGGAAGGCTTTCAAAACACTGCTACAAGATGACCCATTTTTCCTGCTCCTGTGCTACACCCTTGGCATGGAAATTCCTCCTAAAACATAGTGTTGCGCCCTTAGAAGAGGGAAATTCAAAAATGTACGCTTGGAAAGTTTTAGGAGTTTTTTCAGACCTCAAATATCATTTTCTTTGCTAAAAATGCCCGAAAATATATTTTGTTTTAGATATTTTGTGCATTGGGCCTTGTAAGGTCTCAATGACAATAGTGACATTTCTGATTAGCCAATAGGCTTCTAGATACTCTATTAGGTTTTTCTCTTCCTTGCTGATAAATAGAGCATTGAGGACTCATTGTAAATGTTGGCTTTTGATGAGTTTTGAGAGCAATACATGGTTCTTTGAGGTTGAAGAGAAATTTGGAGTTATGGAGCTTGTGAATGATATGCTTTGATTGATGATGGTGAAATCTTGCTTGCAGGATCCCTAAGCTTGGTGAATGGTTATGTGTCTCTAATTTTTTCATTTTTTCTTGTTTATCATTATTTCCATCTTTCTATGTTGTAGTAGATCAGAAAAGTATGGGCTAAGAAATGTTGTTTGAGGCACCTTAGTTTTCCTGTTTACTATTGTCTTTATCTTTTCCTCTGCTGGGTGTGTTTAAGGAATTCTTAGTTGCTCCTTAGGCCTCTTTATGCTTTTTTATTTCATCAATGGATTAATATGCTAGTTTCCAAATATTTTTTCTGGCAAGCCCTGCTTATTTGGTTCTATCTAAACTCTGTTTGAAATCTCTCTTTGAAGTATTACTTGTTAGGTTAAGTCAAGGAGGTCTTGTTATTATTATCTTTTTATTATCAATATTTTATACCTTCTTGTTTATGGGTATATGACAAGGGATTCTTAACTGCCCTTTTCCCTACCTTGTTTTCCCAACTTTATGTCCATTTCACTTCATACATAACCTTAAAGGATCCATTGACTACACTAGATTTGCCCTGTGATGCACTCTGAATCATTGTTGAGATATCCATGACTTTCATAGACTCCATAGCCCAATGATTTTATGACCTCTCATTGCACCTATTCCACTTGATCATTTTACCCAACCCAACCAAACAAAAAAAACCCTACACTTAACAACTAGCCTAAAATCAACCATATAAATCAAACAAGTTCACATCCTTTGCATACAATAGAGAGAGACCTCTCTAAGTCCAGGAAGGCTAGGTCCTAGGATTCCAATGACTGGTTTCATGTTACCCTTTGCATTTGGTCTACCAATCTGCTAAATCACAGGACCCTAACAGGGTAGGAAAATTGGTAGAAGCTACTTGGGCCTACAACACGAATTGGAAAAAAACAACAAGGTTCACTCCTTATGACCTAGTCTATGGGAAGAAAGCTCTGCTTTTAATTGAATTTGAGTTCAACACCTTAAGGATGGAATATGAGTTATACCTAGATATATTAAAGCCCCCAAAAAAAATGTTGAAGCAATTAAATGGATTGGATGAGCTGAGGATACAAGCACTCCTTCACAAAAAAGTGATTCAGCTCCAAAGGAAGGTATGGGATGTCAAAAACATCTAGGAAAATACATTTCAAAAAGGATATTGGGCATCATTGTATGACTCAAGGTTCAAGGATTTCAAAGGAAAATTGATGACAATATGGGTGGGACCCTACAAAGTGGAAAATGTTATGATAATGGTGCAATTTAGATCATAACCACAGATGAGGAGGGGATTCCCCTACTTGTCAATGGTTACAGGCTTAAAGTTTACAAAAAGCCTCTATCTAGGGAAGAATTTATAAATTCAATAAACAGGGAGGTGTATGTCATGGGAGAGTCCATACTTTCCAGTGCCTCCCCCTCCTAGAAAAAGAAAAATAAAAATAAAAATAAAGAGGAATGGGTGAAAACCTCTCTAAGGCACCGGAGGCCAACTACAGGGTTGAAAACCTCCATGAGGAAATCTTGGAGAAAAAAAAAAAGAAAAAAACAGTAAATAAAATATCCTTAGCTGAAAACCTCTCCGAGGCACCCAAGGCAGGCTGATGGGTTGCAAACCTCTGTCGAGGCAGCCCACTTTCCTTAGAAACAAAAAAAGATAAAAAAAGAAAAAGAAAAATACATATGCACTCATTTGCTTTTATGTTCTGCGGGTTATTGATTAAAGATGGATTTTGGATCTAGAGGAGAATTTTTTGTTCACTTCTCCTTATCCTCTACTTACATACACCATGAGCCACTCTAGCAGGAACCCATTCATTCATGTCACCCCTTAGATAGGAAGAAATTTCATTTTTTTCTCCCGATTGTAATTGCTACAGGAAATTCCAACATCTATAGGATTCGTGTAGCACTACAGGAAACTCCTATAAATGTTACAAGAAACTTATTCAGGAAGGAAGGATATCTCTCAAGGATTTATAAACATCAAGGAGAGCATGATAATTTATTTTTTTCCTATACCTACCACTCCTAACCCCTCATTTCACTCCATGCACAAGGATTCACTCTCTAAACCCTATGTTGCACCATTGGTAGCTAGATCATCTGAAACATGGCATGAGACCTCTTCACTAACATGTCCACCACTCCATTCATTCCATGAATCCATTCATAACATACATAAACCATTTCCCTCCATTTCTAAGAAAACTGAAGAAATAAGAAGCAAAAATAATACTGGTACAGGAAATTGGAAAGTTTCCTATAACAATTATGTGTGTGGCACAACAAGGACAAACGTTGAAGAAAATTTGATGAATATGGATTCAAAATACCACCATAGAACTCTAGGAGAGAAAGAACACTAGCCAAGGCACCTGAAGACCTCCACGCAACACCTGCAAGAAGAAAAGAAAGAAAAATTAAGCAGCTCACTCAGAAAAAGCTACTCACTCTGAAAATAAATAATAAAATAAAAATAAAAAATAGCAAGAGGAAGATCATGATTGCAACCAAAAGGTCCAACTCCTTTCCCAACTCATTCTACAACCCACCAGCACCAGGTAGGCTTAGGTATGGCCTTCACTTCTCACTATGCATTCATAATTACCAAAATAGTTTAATGTCGAGCTTTAGAGATTTAAAAGGAAAAAAGGTGGCCAATTAGCTTTGCCACCTTCGTAAAGTTAAACTAAAAGAAAAGTGAGGAGTACATGCCACCTAGGCAAGTCAAATCAAGTCAAGAGGGAGTGAATGAGTATGAAGAGTTTATTACGAGGCTAAGCAATCATTAACTGGAGTGGTACCAACTGTCTCTAAGAGGAAAACTCGTGTTAAGTACGAGTCAACATCCCGCTTAAAATTTAGTTAAAAATTCCATAAAGGTGAGTTTTGCCTAGTTATCACCATTTCGCTGAGAATTTCAAAGAGAAGTGAAAGAAAAAGAGCAGTGGGAGCCATCAGGGAGAGAAACATCGAAGTCAACTACAGGAAACAAAGAATTTCTATAGGAAACTACACATGCAAGTCAACAATTATATAGAGGGAAAAAGAGTCTCACCTATGGGTGAAATTTCTTCCTAAAGCCACGATCTCCCAAGAAAAAACACTAGAGGACAGAGGTAAGTGGTTTCCACTCTCCAAAACTGAAATTTCTCCATGAAATATGCTCACAACAAGTTATAATTTGGCAATTAAAGGGTAAAGAATTTTTTTTTTTGAGACCAACATCTCCAATACATCTTCACATAACTCTAAAAAATCTCACCACTTTCCTATCACAGCCATAAAAATGGGAGGGGGATTAAAGAAAAGGGATCCCACTTATATTAAAAGAGTTAGGTATCATCCATAAGTCATGGAAATTTGCAGAAATCACCAATGGATAGGTTTCTTCAAGCTTTTGAAAGGTTTTGATGAGGAGATAGATCAAGAGTTTACAGTGGCTCTGCAATCACACTCAAAAGAGAGAGCCACAATTGTGGTTAGGGGCCTAGCCATCACACTTTCCCCTGAACTCATAAGTAGAGTCACCACTTTTCCCTTAGGAGTTAAATGGGTTAAGGAAAGGATGTCAAGAATTGTATCCAAGAAACGTTTCTTTCTGACAGGCAAAGAATACATTGAAGACAAGAATGGAGTGAGGAGAGAAAGCCTTCCATACCCCTAGGATGAGGTAGCCTTCCATTTCATGAAATTCATTTCTTTTGAAGGAAAACTTAGTGTAGTATATGGGTACCATTTCAGGTTGTTTAATGAGCTTAGGTTTCAAGGAGAACTCTCTCTAGAGCAGATATTAAGCATCCATGATTTCCTCTTAAAATCAATAACAGACATGATCAAAAAGGTGAGCGAAATAAAATAGCAGCATTTGGCTCATCATGGCATTATAAAACTGATAGTGAATGATGCTTTGATAAGATAAAACCTCCATGTATCTTAGTCCTCATTCATATACATGGATAGGGAAGCCTTCACCCAAACTGGACAAACCTCTACCTCTAGTCTTAGAGAGAAAGAGGTAGAAGAAGAAGAAGAGGAAGAGGATCCTGAAGATGAGTAAGAAAAAGAAGAAATGTAGATTGAAATAGAAAAAATAGAGATAGTAGAGATAGAAAAATAAAAAGCTAAGGGGAAGAAGGAAGAAAATACAGAGGAAAAGAAAGGATTTGCCTCTATTCTAGGCAGTGATGCCTCCCCTCAGGACACCATCATGTCACCAGTCATTACAAATCAGGAAGTGGCTGCTACCCTAGCCACTTTGAGCACGCCTGTGAAAACAAAGAGGAAGAGGAAAAAAATAATGGATTTCAGGACTAGGAAGAGTCAAAGGGTAAGGTAAGGGAAACCATAGACTCCCACCAAAATCCCTATTGTCAGTGAGGATTCACCAAAAAATATGATGAAATAAGGATAGAAGAAGGAAAGGTGCAAGAGGTCACCTCACCTGTGAGGACCCCTGTGACCTACATAAGAAGGCACTCAGCAAGGTTGGCATCCCATACACATCATACAACCCCCACATACCCTCAAAATACTGAAAAAGGGGAAAAAAAAGCAAAAGAGGGTCTTCAGTAGACAAAAATATATTTTTCTACAAGAAAATTTGTCGTTGCTACTGGAAACTCTAGAAAACCTAGAATCAGAGAAAAAATAGCTTGGTTGAGGAAGAAAATACAGCCATAGATGGGAAAGAGGTCAAATAAGTTGAGGAAAAGGGATAAGATGAAGGACACGATGAAAAAGAGGGAGAAAAATATGACAAGGAGGAGCCCACCTCACAAAACCAGTCCTCAAAGATGTAGCAGTAGTGCCAAACCCTAGTCCTCAACCTAATCTCAATTCCTACTACACATTTATTGAAGGGGCCAGATTGATTCCTCAAAAGTTCATGGTGCCTTTATTATATCAGTTGGGAGAGGAGAGGGCATACACTCATCATTGTATTAATATTTCCACAACCAAATTTGTGCATGACATAGGGGTCATACAGGAAAAAGTGACTGAGTTGGGAAGAGATTTGTCTGATGCTAGGCTCAGATAATACATGTTGAAAGAGAAGCTTCAGAAGGCCCAACCAGAGAATTTAGCATTGTAGGAGCAACTTTGACAAAATGGAAAACATATGTCCACCATGGCATATTTGTGCATGGAGGCCATCCAACATAGATATGCATCAGATTCCTATGTAGTTTACCTCAAGAATTAGTCGCTCCTATTTGAAATCAAAACACTAGCCTCTCATGGATCCTTACCTTTTCAAAATTGTAGAAAATTCATTTAATTTTGCAAACATTCAAGTATGGAATACAAGGAAAAATTGGCATAATTATACATGCACAATCTTGTGTTGATAGACTTGAACATCTGGGACCCCAATCCTAGAATGGGAAACATGTACTTAATGGCATTAGCATCTTGGATGTTTAATGAGGAAACTAGAGCAAAAGAAGTAAGAAGGGGCATGAGGAGAGAAAACAAAGAACCTATAGACATTAGGGCAGAACTATTCAGCCCTAGGAGAGTCATCAAAAACCATCTCAAGATAGAAAAGGATTCCTCAATTGCAAAAAAATACCTCCACACATAAGCTCAAGCCATGGCTGACCTTGATGATGTTTCTAGGTTGTTGGGAGATGAATGCATAATGGCTAGTCAAAGGAGATGGAATAGCCTCCCTCACATCCTTAGAAACATGGAGTACCACACACCAGAGAGATTAAGAAGTGCCCCTAGAAAGAGCACCAATCTACGAGAGGGCCATGCAGGCCAGGAAGATTCAGTGGCTTGGTTTGAAACTAAGTCCACCCTTGTTTTTGGGGCTAATTGATGGAAAATACCAAGATGAGTAGAACAAATAAAGGGAGGAAGCATAAAATAATGATGGCTTTTACCCTCTTGAAGGGACTCCCACACTTCTTCATGGGGAAGTTAGAGGGTCCATTAAAGCTTTGAAAATATTGTAGAAGGAGGGCTAAGTTTCTCAGAGTAGACAACAAGGAGAGATTCTAGGGGGATTTTCCACCTCCTGAACTCCCAAAGGAAGCCAAGGGATCCTCGATATTCCCTCCAATAGCTCGAAATTAAAGGCAACCAAGAAAACTCAAGATCAAGTGCACCAAAGCTACACTTTACTTACAGTCAAAGTGGACACATCACCTACTTTTTAGGGAGTTGTTGGTAGCTACCCTCTAGGTTAAATAGGGCTGAGAAATAGCTCATTAGGTTTTGAACTTTGAAGGAAGCTAACACTTTTAGCTCTTGTAATATGTTTTTGATACTTTTGGGATTATGTAATGAGACTATTTTCTACAATAATATGAGTATTCAAATTGTACTTCACTCATTTAGTTTCAAAGGGCTAGGCTTGTGATTTAGGACCCAATCCATTATCCTTAGTCTCTCTTGTTATTCATTCTTTACTTTTACGTCATTGTAGCTAGTTTTCTTATGAGTTTTTAGCTATTTTTATTACATTTCAATCCATTGTTTTTAGTTGCGTCCATTTTTCTTTGTTCTACATTAAGCTTTCTTACGTGTTGGTTGAATAGTTTATAAACTCAGAAAGTTTTGTGTGAAGCCTCCCTCTCTCATCTCTTTCATTGCAGCTTGAGGAGGGTAGACCAGCTCCATAGGAAAATTTTTATTTTTAGTTTATAATTTCTTGGAAAGAGTAGTTAAGTTGTTGTAGTGCCATAAATATGTTTAGAATGCTAAGTTAGATTTCTTTTTTATAGGCTCATCTTTTCCATTTCCTTCATCGTGAATTTTTCAATATTTTTTGTATGAGCAAGTAGTTTTCTTACAGTTTTAAGTAGCGTAGCAAAGGAGGACTTCGCCGACACCTTCAACTTCATTTATCACCTTTCATCAGCCTTTTACTCATCAAATCACCATCACCCATGTTTTCAAAATTTTCACCTTCACAATGTGAGAAAACACTAGAGGTGAAAGACGGGATTCTCAAGAGGTTATGAGCTTGTCCAAGGGTTTGGAAACCTTCCACTCATCCAAACACACCTTTAATCCACCTTCCCTATGCTTTTCTCCACCATTTTTGGCCTCGGATTTCCCTCAGACTATTTCCTATAGAAATTCAGGACTTTCCTATATCACTAGAGGAAACCTGTAGCAGCACTAATGGGCCCCTCCTTAAGCCCAGAAACCACCATCCACCTCATCCAGACCTACAAAAACCACCCAGACACCTTCATCCTTGCAACCATGAGTTCAAGCCCTTCCTATGCCACCTTAGCACTTTCTCCTCCTAGCAGAAAAACAATGCATTTACAAGCATACTTAGGTCATGCTTAGATGCATGAGTAAAAGAATGATAGTTAGAACATGAAGTATATAGAGTGTGTTTAGTCATTTGTCCCAGAAATGTGTGATTAGGTTAGTCTTCTTTATGAAATTTCAATTCAACAATTTACTTCTTGAAATATGCCTAGTTTGCTTTCATTTCTTACCATAGCCTAATTTGCAGATTTATTTCACTGCAGAGTATTTAGATGTAATTTCTTGTTGTATAATAGTTCTTTGATTTCTAATAGAGTAATGTATTTAAATAAATTGTAGCCCTAGCTCTAACTTCAAAAGTGTGATAGAATTCATCCAGAAACTCTAGAAATATAGCCCTTTTGTAGAGCTCAGAAGAGGATGACATGAGAAGAATGCATATGCTGTGTATATAGCACTATCACCTCCAATTTTGTACAAACCCTGGGTTGATAAAGTAAAGTAGAGTAGCCTGTAGAAGTTGCAGCATTCTTGGTGCAATACCAGGGCTCACCACAACGTTTGAGAACTCTTCAAATTCTTGTTAGATTTTTCCAACACCCTCTTTAAAGATGCTATTGTAGCTTCCAATTTTACAAAAACTTCTTCCTTTTCCTTTAGCTTATTTTTTAAGGCTTCCTCTATTATTTTTGCTTCTTCCTTCTTGGTTTTCAGGGAGATAACTTCTTGAGATATATTTCCATTCTTTTTCCTGAATCTTTCATTTTCTTCTAAGGCACTTATCAAGAGTTCATTCATACTTGATTCTTCTATTTCTTTTGTTTCATCAAGGAATGGAGGTATTATGATTCAAAAAAATCCTTCTTCTAGTTGATATCTTGATCTTGAAGAAGCTAGATTTGATACCAATTGTTAGAAATACTAAGATGGGGTGAATCTGTATTTCTTTCAATTGTTATATTATGTTAATATTTTTATCACAAGTTAAACCATAACTTGAGAATAATATATATATATATATATATATATATATATATATATATATATCTGTGTGTGTGTGTGTGTGTGTGTGTGTGTGTGTGTGTTTATTTATATATTAATGAAGATAGTGAGGAATTAATTCTTCTTTACAAAAATTTAGGCTCCAACCTGTATAAAAAAATCTCTAACTTCGTCAAGGCTCCAACCTTGAATGAGCACTCCAATCCTCAAACACAAATTGAGGAAACAACCTAGTCTCAATGAAGGCATTGATCCTCTTAGTCTCCATTCTAAATAAACACTTCTGATATACCTCAAATCTTTACCAAGATTTCTCCAAGATAGATTCAAGATCTGATCCAAAAACTTGATTCACTATGTCTTCAAAACTTGCTTCAATATTCCATCGAGGTATATCTAAATCTCCTCTAAGGTCTACACCAAATATCTTTCAATAAGGTTTTTATGGTTCTATAAATCCATCAACTAAGGGGGTCTCCCTGATGTGAAGTCCGAATTATACCTCACACCATTTGGAGTAGGAGCCCCATCAGGAGTATTGGCCCGACTACCTTAGATTAAATGGATAACATATGAGAGTATGCACATAACCTTTGAAATCAAAAAGTGAGTTGACACTATGAAACATTAATTGAAATTTGAAAAGGATACTTTCATGAGGGGAGAGAGAGCAGTGAGTCTTAGGAAGCAAGCAGCAATACTAACCTAAGAGAGACACATGAGAGCATGAAAATATTTTCTTGTTATCTAGTGAAGTAGTTCACATAGACACAACGATAATTAAAGAAGATACAACACACATTCAACAAGATAAGTACCAAAGCCACCAAATTAGTTCAATTTCCTTAGTATATATGAAAAAAATGCATATTGCATAAATATAAAGAGTAGTCTTACTACATTCATGATACATGCATGAAAATGTGTTGGCTCATCGAGCTTCTAATTATTAGGTGAAAGAACCAAGTGCACAATTAGAATGGCGAACCACTAGATACAATAGTGGAAAATTAAGCCCCTTCTTTCTTATCCAAAGACTTATTTTCTCTCCTATGCTAAGCTAGAGAAGCCAAGGATAGCTCTCCAAAGGCTAAGCCTCCAAAATCCCTTTGCTTCAGTCACAAGATTTCTTTTATAAAAAAATGAATGACCTTTCATATCCATTATGAATCTTGAGATACCCTCATTACCCTTGAACTTCTATTGTGACCTTTGGACTTCTATATGACATTTGGAATTTTCCTAAAGAGCATTTTGTCCATATATGATTTTGTGCCTTTTCATATTCCACTGATGACTCTTGGACTTCCACACATTACATTTTGTCCTTTCCTTTTGATAATTACATCATTGCATCCACAAGATGTGGGAAGACACATGTACATGCATGACACTGTGATGACACTTGCATAATTCATAACTTGACAATGATGACATGAACTTCATGATGACATGGCAATGCCAAAATGTTCTTCTTATTTATTTTTCTTCAATATTCAGGAGAGATATTTTTACTACTTCATCCTCATGAAATATTTTATTTAATATTTATCTTCACCCACCAAAGGGTCTTGAATCAACATGGAGTCTTCACACAATCCCAATCTTTAATATTTTTTCCTAAGTTAATGTCCCTTAATCTTCTTACTTGATGACTCCTTCATGGTTCCTGCTTCATAAGTGTCATCTCGTATGCTTTCCTTCACATCATATTTTAACATAATCCTTTCATGTGAATATACAATACCTACATACAAAATACACTCATGACAAGATGGCATCAGTCCAAAAATCTCCTAATATAACTCTCCTCATGCAATGCATTGGCTGATAGGAACAAGATATTGGGCTAATGAGGAGGCTCGAGGATTTTGTAGAGTGTAGTTCTAAGAGGAAAGAGTGAGGATATGGTGACTGTGATTGTGAAATACGTAGAAAATGGGGGTAATATATGGAAGATTTCACAGTTGAGGGAGTGAGGGAGACAACAGTGAGGGCTTTCTCACTAGAACTGTCCAATGCACAGTTCTAGGATGTAAAGGCATAAGACTTCATAGTTGGGAAAATCGCTGAGATAGTGAGGAAGGATTTCTTACTATGATTGTGAAATTCATAGTGCAGGAAGTCCAGTGATTGAAGATTGCGCAGTTGAGCAAGTCAAAGAGGTAGAGAGGAATGGATTTCTCATTGAGATTTCGCAATGCACAATTCAAAGTAGAGGCTAAGATATAGGATTATGTAGTTTCATAGTTTAGATAGATAAAAATTTATACTATTGATTGAAATTACATAATGCGCAGTGAAAGACTAAATGGAAGGAAATATTTTGCAATTCTCAGGTGTAGGAGGGAGTAGTTGAGCATTGTGATAAATATTCTAGAATTTTACTTAGTGTGGGACTAGTGAGGCTAGGATGAAATCAAGGTAGGATTTGAACATGATCAAACACTCAGAAAAATTGATGACACAACATTGAACACTCAACACTCAGAATCAACATGATCCCTTAAATGCAATGATAAAACAACATCCGCCTCCAAGTGTGACGCTTAGGATACACTTTGCGAAAAAAGTGATGACACCAATACAAGAGTGCATAAAACTTGGTAATGTGTCTAATGCATGTATTTATTTTATCTGAAACACATTAGTGTAGGATAATGTGTCATAAATACCCTTCAAGAATGTACTAATGATTCCCATTGACTGGATGCGACACTTCCCTAACCACAAGACGACACTTGTGAAAGTAAGGGAAAAGTGCAAAAGACACTTGCAAAGACTTAAAGAAAGTAAAAGTGACACATGCTAGACTGATTATAACATGAAAATGACACTTTTTAAAGTAAAATCAAGAAAAAATAACAATCGTGAACATGAAAGTGACACTTTTTGAAACAAAGATGCGCTAAAGCGATTGTTGAGAAAACTCATCGAAATAGAAGTACAATGACAATCAAAGTGAGGAATATTTTCAATGGAGAGTGTGAACTAAATTATGGCATGTTTTTCACAATACACTATTATTATGGATTGCAAAGTTACTATCAGTGGTGATTGTGCAAGCCTTACCTTCAAGAGTTGTGCAATGCCTATCTGAGCTTGCATAGAAATATGTGTGTTTGTGAATGTTTAGAATAATGTACATGTGTGAGAAAGTGATTTTGATACTTGGAAGAAGACTTAATGATTTACAAAATATTAGATGACCATGAAGTGACCATGGGACAATAAATTGAAAGATCCTTAGTAGGCTCCAAAATTCAAGTGTAAGAAAAATTTTGGAGGGCATTTGTCATAGCGACAACACTTGACGACAAACTGGTATAAATCCATATTATCTGCTTAGATTCCATATTTAAGTGCAAGGTAGCAATATTTCAAGAAGTATTGATTCACCATGTGGATCACCCTAGCTTTTCCACTTATACCTGTTAAATATATAGTCTCTTCTATTCCTTTCTTAGATTCAAACACTTTACCATAAGAATACTCATATCTTAACTTTTTCATAGGGGAGAAGGAGAATAAGTATACCATGATTTTTTAAGCACATTTCTCGATGTTTTTATACTTCCCGTGATCCTCGACAATACCCCAATGGAGTCACCTCAAGGAGACAAAAGCATTGCTTCACTACCAGCAGAAGTTTTAGTGCCCTCGTGAAGTTGCTTGCTTCACCTCTCTATGTAGGTAGCCTTTCTCTTCTTCACCCTTTATTTTATTTTTTTAAAGATATGCTTAAAGAAATTATGGAATATTTATAGCATGGTTGGAAGAGGGACCCTGACTTATTGAAATCAACAAAGGTTGTTCCTTTTTTAAGGGATTTGAAATATAACAAAAGTTAGTATGTTGGTTTTAAAGTTTTCTCCTTTCCTTTTTCTACTTTGTTGAGTCGACATGTAAAAACATCGTTCAATACAAGGCTGGGTCATAATGAATATCCTAATAAATAAATGGCTTCTTATTTCAACCAAAGGATTTTTGTCTGGAACGAATCATATTTTCCATTTAGACATCGTTATCTTCAAAGATACATAAATCAAAATGGAGAAGATGTAACAGATTAGCCAGGCATTGTTTGTCATCCCAGTTCCATTTTAAAAAATTTCCACATTGAACCTTTTATCCAAGAGAGATTATTTTTCATGCAAATTATTATTGCATAAATCATAAAATAAAAGAAATGACAAACCCAAAAAATAATATGAAGGAGCAAAGTGGATGGACAGCTGAACTAAAACAATATGTGCGATAAAAAATTAGAAAATAAAACAAATGCAAGGGATAGATGGAGAGTGAGTACATGACAAATGTGCAAGGGAACTAGAATGCATCTAGACATACTCCTAACCTAACCATCTAAAAGTTTAAGGATAAGTATAATTAAATTTCCAATATAGCCAATGTAACTTCTCCGGACCTAAAATAAAAAGGATACAAGTGTTAAAGGCGATATAATGCAATGGACAACCGAAAATATAAGAGCTTGAATAACTTGCATAAAAAATGAAAGTATTTCCTATCAGTAGAAATATTTGTCACAACAACTACCTCTAACCAACTTTCAATCTCACTTTTTCAATGAAAAACATAATCAAACAAACCTTTAAAGCTTCTTGTGGATACAACTTCCTCTATATTTTCCTTCTTAGCAAGCATTAAGAAATATCATCACTTGTTATTATAAAACGGGCTTTCTAAGTACGATGCTTCCAACTGGTCATATATTGGATCATGAAAGTCAAAACAAACCTCTTGAAAACCATGAAATCATTGAAAATATGAATTTTCAATTCAAATCACGGGATCGATATGAGAATCCTGTAAGGGAAAATGGATCTAATCATTTTCATAAGGCATGTCAAGATAGTGAGCACTTGACATAAACATCAGTGAAGGCTGAAGTGCCTCAACTGCTTAACAAGAATTTGAATAGTGAGATAAACGATAAATATTAATAGATATAAAATAAATGTCATTGAATATGTTGGTAGGGTAATGATAATTTGAATGATACTAAAATAAGCATTATGATCAAAAGGATGGATTATAGAATCATATTATTGGTTTTTATAAAACAAAGATAGCTAAATTTGAACAACTTTACAAATTCTTTGAATAATATAATCATCTCCCTCACATGAGAACTATCAAAAACCATTTCCTTGTGCCTCGTTACAAAAATCACTAGCATTATAATCATTGAAAGAAGTGAAAAAAATGCCAATATAGAAAACACATAAAGCCAGTAAGGATACAATGAGTGAAGAGGAATATTATTCACCAAATAATTCATGCATTCACTAGCACTCAATAGGATTTTTGGTGCAATGAAGAAAAATATTAGTAGTATAAAATTTACAAGAAAAAATGGGAGCTAACTATTCTCAAAAGTATCTAATAGGCATGATTCCTTCAGTCAAAGATAATCTTTGAAATAATCAGCTTCACATTTTCGTGATTCCATGGGAGATATCCACTCCAAACTCGAGTTAGGTACAAAGCTCGGGAAAATTTTAAGGATGGAAATTTATCTTAAATTTTAGAAACCTCGGAAAATCTTACTAGTCCCTAATATGCAAATTGTAAATTTTCTGGTGATATTTTTGTAGAAATATTTATATTTCGAATGATTTTATATTAGTAAATATAATATTTTGATGATTTTTAAGGTAAAATAATGGTGTACTATAAAATTTGGGCGAATCATTTTAGAAAAAAATGGAAATTGGAGATTTTGTTTTTAGAAAAAGCATGGAAAATTAGCCCACCTACGAATATTAACTCCTTAAATTTTCCCTATACAATAGCCTTGCATGGAGATGAATCAACTAAAATATAATATTCAATATCATCAGAAAATCAATATTGAAAGTTAGAAAGAATACATATGAATTACCAAACATGTTTCAACAAGTAATTATCATCTAGTGAAACCATGCAAAGAAAATAATTTTGCGAAAAACCTAGATTTGACTTAGTTCATGGATCTTAACATAGTTGTGATATCCTGACATAACCATCAACAGACGTTGAAGTGCCTCAACTTCCTGAAAAGTCCCTGAAATTTAAAGGATTGTAAAATAACATTTTGAATATTTAATCATATCATGCATGGTACGTGGATAGCCACTACCAATAATTTTAACAAGACCAATATTTAAGTGTGAGGGGTTTCCGTTGTGCATTATATTAAATATCATTTTTGGGATTAAACTACGTTGGCAACTATCTTTATCACTGATTTGATCAGATTTTACAACTTCAACAACCATATTACTCGAGTCAAAATATTCTTCTAATTGAACATTGAAGGTTGGATATATTGGATCAATCTCATGAGTAACCTGAACACACAAATTTTCTTCTTGCAATACTAGAAATTACAAGGGGTAGAATAGATATTCAATGATTTGATTGTTTCCTTTTTTATCATGGATAACCTCACTACTTTGCGTAAATTAAAAATACAACTCATTAGATGATGAACTTGAAGAGAATGGAATATATTATTCATAAGTTAATGCATTACAAAAATTAAGGCATAAGGGATAGTGAGATGAAGAGGAAATTTCCATAAGAAAATATTATTTCACTAAATTGGATTCTATATCTAATTATTTCAAATCAAAATCTTCTCAAGAAACAAGAAGATCAACTGGTGAATTTTGGAATTCATCATCATACACATCAATAGATTCATCATCATCAGAATGATGGTTTCCAAATACTATAGATTGATTAAGAAAATTAATTTCATTTGACTGATTATTGAGATTAGTAGATGAAAATCATCCAATATTGAAGGAACAACATCTTGACATACAAGGTTTTGAAAAAGGGAAGAGATATCGAAAGTATCTTCACCTTTCTGCTCCTCTACGTGTGTAATATGACCACCTTGTAATTGATCGTAATTTGAACCATAAACTTGAAAATGAAGAGAGTCTGAAGAACTAATTGGTGGGGAAGATTGATCAAGTGTATCAAGGTACAATGAGTCATGGCATGTAGATGATATAATATGGAAAGTTTCCCTTTAAGAAGTAATACTTTCAGTGGAACGAGATCCAAGATTGAGGTTAAGAGTGGTAATATCATCTTGAGGAATAAAAGGATTAGTCTTCACCCTAGGCTCCATGAACCATTCCGAGGTTTCCTCCATGTAGGTTTTAACCCTGAACAGAAATTATCTACACACGAATCTTATAACAGAAAATAAACAATAGCAAGAGCATAAAACATAAAACAGATAAACACAGAGATTTTCCCCTGGATCCCAAATTGGGACGACCAGCTTGATTTTTCATTATATTTCTTTTAGTGTTACAACACATATATATACATGCCGGAGCATACATAAACCCCAATCCATTAACCCTGGATTAGAACATAACCGTAGTTCCCTTGACCGGATCTACAAAAATACCAGGGGCCGAAAACCATCGAACCCCAAAACCATGTGCAAAACCATGCACATAACCATGGGCGGATCCGCCTATGAGTGGGTCCGCACAGAGCAGCACAGACGGATGTGGCGGCTCGACCCCAACGGGGGGATCGCTTCGCCTCGTGACCCCCTAGCCACGCCGACGCAACATACAGTGCGTGGGGCTAATCGTGGAAAGAATATAACACATACCCCACATTCTCCCACTTGTTGTTTTCTTTCCACGGCCGAGCAAAAAACTCTCAACAACAAAGGCGTCCCCTTGAAGCCGAAACAGCTCTGATACCAAATGTAGGTTTTAACCCTGAACAGAAATTATCTACACACGAATCTTATAACAGAAAATAAACAATAGCGAGAGCATAAAACATAAAACAGATAAACACAAAGATTTTCCCCTGGATCCCAAATTGGGACGACCAACTTGATTTTTCATTATATTCCTTTTAGTGTTACAACACATATATATACACGTCGAAGCATACATAAACCCCAATCCATTAACCCTGGATTAGAACATAACCGTAGTTCCCTTGACCGGATCTACAAAATACCAGGGGCCGAAAACCATCGAACCCCAAAACCATGTGCAAAACCATGCACATAACCATGGGCGGATCTGCCTATGAGTGGGTCCGCACAAAAAACAAATTTTGGCCGGGGCGCTGCCCCGGACCCCAACGGTGGGGACTGCTTCGCCCCTCGTGACCCCCTAGCTACGCCGACGCAACATACAGCATGTGGGGCTAATCGTGGAAAGAATATAACACATACCCAACACTCCATTGCATCTAAATCATGGGAGGTGGATGAAGGTTGAAGAGATGAATCAAAAATATGATTTTCATATTTTATGATTTTAATAGGTTCAACATTGGGCACAAAAAGGGAGGAGGAAACGAAATGAAAGTAATAGTAGGTTTTTCCTTTGAAATTAGAGGTGTCTCATCTATTTGAAAAGTTGGGAGAGAAGAATCATCAGGGGGTTCAGACTCACCATGTAAAGAGATATGAACTAAATTATTAAAATTTAGTTTATAAACAAATCCCAATTTATATCTTCTTCAGGAAATTCATAACATAATTGAAGGAAATGATTATAAAAAGCCTCAGTTGATTCACCAGGGTTCATTCTTAATGATTAAAAATTTTAAGGACATCCCAATAATCATATTTATCAAATGCTAAATGAAGATCCTTGATGAAGGTTTTAACTGAATGCATGGAAGAAGATGGTACAGTATGACACCATCAATTAAATTGACGTTCAAGGGTGAGGAAGAAAATTATAAGAGAAGCATATTCAGAACCGATTTCATAACATTCACATAAATAAATAAAACTAGATATATTTTCGGTTATGGATATTCCACCCTCTTCATCAAACTTCAATTGCAATAAGTTATAAAGAGATTCATTGGGATTAAAATTTGACTATTTGATCTATTGGAAAAAAACTCGAGGATTATGATTTGGGAATAATCCATTTAAGGTAAGAGATTCAAAATAGACTCAACGAGCACAAATTATCATCTAGATATCATTCTAGTTCCAACTGTTGACAGTGCTCAAAATCCATCAACCAAGGGAATATCTCAATTTGAATTCCCAATTAGGCCTCACACCATTTGGAGTAGAAGCCCCATCTAGAGCATCGAACCAACCACCATAACTCTAAGGTTTTACCTAGTTGTAATGGATACCATAAGAGAGTATGCACATAACCTTTGAAATAAGAAAGTGAGTCAACACTGTGAAACACCAATTGCAATGTGTAAAAGGATATTTTCATGAGGGGATAGAGAAGAGTGAATCTCAGGAAGAAATTAATAGTAATGACCTAAGAGAGAGACATGAGAGCATGAAAATATTCTTTAGTTATGTAATGAAGTAGTTCACATAGAAATAATGATTAGTAAAGAAAATAGAACAAACATTCAACAAGATACGTACCAAAGCAATTGAAAATAGTTCAGTTTCCTTAGTATATGTTCTATAAATTACATCAATGGATTCAATCTAATCATGCAATGTACTAAAACAAGATACTGAATCCTTCTACAATATTTGTGAAATATAAATCACGATCGCTCAATCACATGCAAGTAAGAGAAAGAAGTAAATCAATCACACAACACAAGACTTTCTTGGGGAAATAAACTGCTAAAAACCCCTCTATCTCTGTTCTATAATGATAAAAGGAATCATGAAACAACACAATGCATGTGTGCTCACAAGAACCTCATAAACTCTACAAATCTTATCACATTGATCTAGGCAAAATTGGACAAACAAATAGCCAATTTTCAACCCACCTTCAACTTGCCTTGCTCACACAATCCCTAGGAAAAATAAATCCCTATTAAATAGGAATTCCAGCCTTCCTTGACTTCACAATCCATCATGGGAATCTTGTGGCTTTATAACTGCACTTGGGCAGTTCACTAATAATACAATTAATAGTTATCTTCCCTTTAACCTTTGTCTCAACTGGGTCTTCATCATATTTGACATGCATGCAACCAATAATAGCAAAGCATCACTTACTTGATAAATCACTACTTTTGAATTAAATCTCATTTAATTCACTTGAACTCTCACTAGTACATTGTAATATTCCTAAATTAGCATACAGTTAATTGGAATATTAATTTTTCTTTGGTCATTTAATTAGATGAATAAATGGGTAGGGAGGCCCATAAATCTCTTTAGTAGGCATAAAAACCCTCTTAGTGTGAAAATGGATCATATTCGCAGCTGGATAAAGCACCCTCATGTGTGAAAATGGGCTAATGCATGTGGACAAGGTCAAGTTTGACCAAGTAAACAACCCTGGTATGAAGTTAGTGGATCATCATTAAGAGACACCGCAGTGTGAATGGGAGGAAGACTCCATGATGGTGGAAACCTTAATGAGTGGGACCCAAGGTGAGAAGGCTCACATTGTTTATAAAGAGGGCAAGGCAGCCATAGTGGGTTATGTTATTGATTATTGATTTTGTGGTCTGCATGACTTCTTCGATTCTTCAGCTATTTAGTTTAGCTTGCAATGTTGTTTAGCAGAGGGTCTTCCCGAGTAGGGATCCCATCTCTTCCCTTGAGGTAGCCTCTAGGAACAGTATTGTACCATCATCTCCACAAATCTGGCATTCTGGCCAAGCTTCAGTCTTCAGCTACAGTTCAGTTTTTGCAGAGTATTGTGTTCTGTTGCAAGGTGTTGTAGTGGAGGGTTGATAAACCCACTTTCTGAGCTATTTTTTCAGAGGAGGAAGCATTATTCTCTTTGGGAGATCAGAAAGGGAGGTTTTTGAGCTTTCTTTCATATCTTGGCACTAGGCCAACCTATTCCCATCATTTACAACGTAGATTCCCTCTTTGACTGCGTTATTTTAGTGAGCCTTTGCAGTGGATGTTTTAGTGCTTGATTTGGAGGGTGAGATCTTCAATGTCAGGATCATCCTTTCACTTGAAGGGCCTATTTGAGGAGATATATTCATTACATATATCATCTACAATGATATCCAGTTATTCTGTAGCATCTTCTATTAGCCTTAGGGCTGCATTCTGGCATTCTGGTATTTTGGGTATTTCCAGAAACCCTTACTGGGTTGTCTTGGAAATGTGTTTGGGAGCCTAGATCTTCACTCCCAACATTGTTTGAGATATAGATCAGAAGATCCACCTTGTTATATCTTTTTGTAGTGATTTATGCCCAAAAACTGTGTTGTCATGGCTCATGGCACTTGTATAGCAACATTTCTCATGTATTAGCATATTTTCCTATTGGAGGCTTCTTTCCCATTGCTTAAGTGACTTTATCCTCAATATCTTGTGCTTAAATTTTTACTGATACATTTAATAAAATGAATGTAAATTTGTCTCATGTAATGGTGTATTGATTTATTCACTTCTCTTTCCATTATTGTGTTCATATATTACTGCTTCCCCATTTGGGAATATTACAGTGGTATCAGAGCACAATATTCGCTCAGCCTATATGCTATTAGAAGAAGAAGAGAAGAAAATAATATCTAAAATGATGGAAGGAATGAGCTTTGTCTCGTCACTTTTCAGATCTATGAAGAACCTCTCCAAGAAGGTCAAGGAGATGAAAGAGGAGAGATGTAATGAGACCTCCAAAGGGTTTCAAGAAGAGGAAGGCCCATGTACTTCCTATCAGCAGAAAAAAGAACCGGTGTTGCATAGAGCTCCAAGGCAATACACTATGCCCTTTACTTTTGAAGAAGAAGACAAAAGGCATGGAGATGGATGACACTTAGATCATGATATTCTAAGTGAGTATCATGCATAATACAAATCTCAATCAAGAGATTTCAAGGAGAATATAACTCTCCCACATTTTATTCAAATCAAAGAAGAAATAATACCTTGCATCAATATATTTCTCTTATCTACATTGGATGGGTCATTGTAATGTTCCAAATCTGGAACAGCTCAGCAAGCCTGCTGAAATAATGCACTTCTGAGAATTATGTGCATAGAAATGAGTTTGTAGCTCCTAGATCCCTTAGATCAGCTCATCTAAGATCTAAATCCAGAAGGAGAGCAAAAACAAATCAGACTAGGTGGGTTAAACAGATCTCCCATAAACAAGTCTAGCTGAAAATCACCTAAAGAGAGGGGCTGCAGCTATATGCAAAGGACTACTTCAGAAATAATGCAGATCCACTGAAGCATAATAGGAGGCTGAGATGGAGGTTTATAAATTAGATTTATAATAGAAAAGTAGATTTACATTATGTTAGCCCCCCTATGAAATTCTTGGCAAGCCAGCTGGGGGCTAGATTGTTTTGAGCCTTCAAGGAATGCCTTTCCCCAGAAAACGCATCCTCCTTGAAGTCTTTCATTTGTTGTGCCTAATACAAATCCTCTCTGCTAGTACATTGCTCAAAAAGGGCCTATTATTCCCTCCTTTACCCCTGCGACATACATCAATTCCCCTTATTTTCCCTTTATCCGAATTCCCTTTCTTCCCCCCCCCCCCAATATTCCCCCTCTCTATGCCTAAATCCCCCAAAATCTCCTTTAAATTTCCCCATCTCCCTTATTTCCCTAGTTTCCCCCTCCATCTCCCCTATCTTCACCCTTTGATTTCCCCCAAAACGCATTGAAAATGAATTAAAATGATAAGTTTTATGTTTTTGGGTCTTAGCCCTTCTTCTGATAGCCCCGCACCCTTTTCCTTCCATAGAACCCCGCGCCGTGACCTGGGTGTTTCCCCTACGGGGGGCTTTATTCTATCCGTATGGTCAGACCATGGTGGCCCCGTATTTGACTCCTCGGAATGTGTGATGATCTAATCTAACCGTTGTCATTCACTGCAGGGGGTCGCTCCAACAGCCTCGTGTCCATACACCTTGGCCCCCTGTAGTTGATCTCCTCCGTCCATTCATTTGTCGATCCAATGACGCGGAGCGCGCCCGAAATGGTGGTCCCCATCCCACCTGCGTACTTTCAGAAAACCCGCTGGTAAATTATGCACCGCCCATCTGTGGACAGCGGTTGTCCTCCATCACCCAGTGATTCCATACATTACCTGCCGCGTGTCCGAGTGTACTATTTCGAAAACCGCCCATTTCACGCATTATCTCCCGGACGAAATCCGGGCAGCGGAATTCACCTCGGCCGTCAGATCCTAGAGCCCTCATCCAACAGCGCTCATTCGACAAAGCTGTGCCCTGTCTAACCCCGCCCATCGTACCCGCTGGCCCTCCATCCATCATCCTCCGTCATTAATCTCTCAGCGATCAAGGGTCCAGATTCTTTCCCCGCCATTGACTGTTTCACGGTCTCCCACTCCTGCCACATCAGCATCCCACGTGCATATACCTTTCCGTTGCATATATTTCCCCATTCTTCGCAATTTTTAATGTTTTTTCATGTAATCTTCCGCTCCGCCGCATGCAACGTCTTCTGGTCCACTGTTCCTATATTTTACACCATTTTCCGTGTTTTTGCCCCCATTCTGTCCACTACACGATCATCTCATCCGTTCACACCGATTCCGTCTCCCCATCTGTGTTTTCTTGACGAGTTTGCTGTTTTGCAGGCTTTTCGAGGATAAAATATCACCTTAGCCCACGATCCCTGTCACAATGTCAGAGAAATTGCAGAGAACCATTTTGCTGCAGATTGAATTTATGGAAAAGGACCAGGGAAGGTGGAGACATGGATTTCTATTAAAGGAGCATACTTCAAACCCTATAAGGAACCTTCCGGCACCATTTAGAACGCAGTATGGCAAGATCAGAGAAGAGAGAATGTTTCAGAGTAAGGACAAGGGATCAGAGCATAAAAATGAAGGTTTCGGGCCTAAAATCAGAAATTTAAAGAGGCGAAGAATCATTTTGAAGACCCCGAGGATCAATCTGGAGGTCCCGAACATCAGTAAGAGGTAATATCTTTTCAGCAGAATGTTTTTCCCCATAAAGGACAGGGTGCCCATACAGTCTTTATTATGCACCGTGTCCCTGAAGGAGTTTCCCACCCTAACAGCAGTTCGATGAAACCAAAACATTTATGAGACAGACCTTTCAGTAGTTTATTTTATTTTGGTTCAAATCACCAGAGGTACCGCAGCCTAAAATGTCAAGATCATATCTGGAGAAAATCATTCTTTCCCAAGGGAGGTGACAGAGATTAAATATACAGCATGTCAAACAGAATGGGTTTCGGCCCTGTAGTCATTCTTGGGTTTAATGTAACATTTAATATTCACCTACCTCCTCAGTCGATCTTCTGTGTCTCTTCTGCTATAAAGCACAGAAGGATATTATTGTAATGGTTGATGAGATATCAGTGAAATGAAAGTATTCTCCTCTTGAGACAAGTTCTCTGTGTATATTGTAAGATAGGCTGAGATTAGATGTATTCAGACTGAATGTTCAAGCTATGGGCTATGATGTACCTGATTGGTGTTGTTTTTAATATGACAAGCATGTTTCTTTGGATCCTGATCTAAAGCAGCTGGTGATGTTTTCCTTTCTCTGTATTTGTGATTGAATTGCTTTCATTTCATCATGTTTCTTTAGGCTTGCATCAGAAGTTTGGCATAATATTTACCCTTGATAGGTACCTTATGTTGCTGCTCTCCCAGCCTTCTATGTTTTCTTCTTATATGTGTATCTAAATGTTGATTTCAATTGATTTAACCAGTGTAGTGGATGATATTGCCTGCTCTCTGATGTATGAATTGATGAAGTCCATGTTTAGATGTTCTTGGTAGGATTTAGCTGGAAGGTTTGGGAACACTGGGGATTAGTGTTAGCCCTGTCCACTAGGATCTTTGCACGACCAACTAGCCTTTCTAAGATCCCTTGTAATTACCTCTAAGTCTGTCCAAGCAGGCCTAGAGTTAAATGACCTCTGGTCTGATCTATAGACAGAGTTGGTTGGTTCTCCTCCTTTCATTTTCTGTCTTTAATGTCCCATCCCAAATATCTCCTTTAAGATCCAAATGCTATAGATGACTAGCCCAACTGAAAGCTTGCACATTGAACACAAATAAATCCTTTCTTGACTCCATAGCCCAATGGCTTTGATGTTCTCTAAGTTATCTGTCTCTGCCTAAGCTTCCTCTTTGCTCATCCTTGTCTTATATTGGTCTTTCTTTTCCTGATTCCCTCCAACCAAACACAAAAAATCAAACCAACAACCCTGAGCCTACAACTAGCCTAAAATCATAACTTAGAGCTTCAAAGACATATCCTTTGACTTGTATAGAGAGATCCCTCTCTGGACCTAGGAGGGCTAGATCCTAAGGTCCCAAAGTGGTTCTGATGTTGTCTCATCTTTTGTTCTTGCCAATCTGGCCAAAACATGGGAACCCCAACATAATGGCGACTCCACTGGGGACGAGACCACTTTGCCTTTAGGTTGGCTTTTTATTGTAGATGGTGGACAACATTCTACTTCAAACATTCATATACATCCACCTGGCGACTCCACACTCCCTATGATCCAAAGACCTAATGACTCCATTGGTAGAATACTCTGAACTGGTTGAAGAGACACAGTGACCTCTTTCTGATTTACAAACATGCTTCCATGCATACAGAGAAGATATGCCCCAATGAGCATGGATCATATCCCTAGATTCCCACATAAAATGCCTGAAGTGGACTGGTTAAAGAACTTTCCTACCTATCAAGGTGAAAACACTGAAGACCCCTTGCTACATCTCATCAAGTTTCATATGCATGTGTGGAAATTTAGAGTTGAATGGCATGAAGACTGCCTAATGAAAATGTTCATGGCAACATTAGAAGGAAAGGCTAGGAATTGGTATGAATGGTTAGAACCTCGGAGTTTGTTTTCTTTAAAGGACATGCACCAAGTATTTTTCAACAATTATAAAGGAAACTCTCCATCCTTACCATGGGACTGTTGTGATCAATCTCAGAATATCATACAGTACCTGTTAGACATTGATATGGATTTGGTTGATATGCATCCTGAAGATCTGTTGACATCCATTCAAGGATTTCATATGCATCCTAGCCATCACAAGAGCACAGATGAATCAGCTGAGGAAGAAAATAGCCAAGAGACTGTGGACATTCTTCAAGGTATTCCTGAAAATTCAGATGCTGATTTATCATCCCTGATAGTTGAGGCTCAAGATGACACCCTGCCTCAAATCCAATCTTCAGAGGAAATAGAGAGCTTCTGCACTTCTGCACAAAGGGACACAAGACCATCCTCCCCTTTGACAGAGGAAGAAATAGATTGAATCATCAATAGACAGCCAGCCTCTAAAATTTTTTACAGATCAGAAATTCTTGTCCATTCATCTGATGAGCTTTATTGTACAGAGTTGGAAAGCTCACATGTAAATCAGGATGAAGAGAAATCTGCTGAAAATCCATTGTATCTGATTGGTGACATTACTTACATTCCTGATTCCCCTGTTTTTGATCTATCTAATGATGATGTTCCCCGAATGGAAGATGGTCTTGCAGGGTCATCGTTAGTAGATTTATGGGAGGAAAATCATTTCCATTTACTTCCAAAGAGTAATGAGCCAATGCAGGATATTTATGATACTGATGAAGAAACCTTTAAGAGTGCAGAACAGGGTGAAGGATCTCTAGATCTTTGCTTCACTCCATCACAACTCATCAGTAATGGTTTTCACATGATTGGAGGTCAGCAGCGTTTCATCTTAGATGATGAAGAGGAAAAAAAAGAAGAGGTTCTTGAGCAGGATGTGAATAACGAGCTTCCTCTTGAAAAAGAGGAGGAAATGGAACAAGAACCTGCTCAAGAATACATGGATCTCTTCACAGAGCTCAGCACACCAGAGAAGACTATATCAGAGCTCCAAGAGGACAACACTGCCATATATGAAAAGTCCTTCAGCTCAGAAGATGAAGAAGATTCTCTTTCTCAAGAGAGTCTCATTCTTGATCCAGTGGAAGAAGAAGAGATCCTGGTTGAAGCCAGCCTGCCAAACATTCATAGCCAGGTATCTTTTCATGATCCTTATGCACATTTCCTGCATACATTTGAAGAAGGATCAGAGGTCTTGTTGAGCAGCATGTTGTAGACAGAAAGAAAAATTTTCAAGGATGTTTTTATTGAACAAAAAGAGTGGGAGCTGCCCTGCCTATCCAGCATGCTCAAGGAGTTGAGCAAGAAAGGCCAGCCATGGGATCATCTGATGGGTTGGTTACATTGGAAGACCATGTTTGTAAGCTAGACTTGTAAATGCTCTAGTTAGAGTAGGATAGGTAGGAAAAGCTCAATAAAGCTCAGTGTGTGAGCATGTAGTTAGTTGTTTTTAATTTATGCAAAGTCCAGCAGGTTAGATAGTCTAATCCTGACTTGGTTATTTTTAAGTCTTAGAATGTAGGTGAAGGAACCTGCTGGACAGTTTAATCCCAGTAGGTGTTAGATTAGGTAGAGAAATGGATGAGGCCAATAGTCTAATCTGACCTCATGGAGAAATAAGGGTAGATTTAGAATAGGTTTGTTTTTGTTTTGCAAAATAAAATGTAAAGGGTCTGCAAGCTCAAATGCACCCAAAGGGAACAGTTAGGACTGCAGTTGGGTAGGTAGTTTGGTTGGGAAAATGTTTCTGCTGATATATCATGTTTTGTGGCAGCTGAAAATCAAAGAAGGAAGATGGCTTATGATAGCAGGCATCTGGCCTACTCCAAAGATCATATCTCGTTTCTTGACTCCTCCAAGGAGAATCCATCCCCATGTGGAGCCACTGTTAGCCCCCCTATGAAATTCTTGGCAAGCCAGCTGGGGGCTAGATTGTTTTGAGCCTTCAAGGAATGCCTTTCTCCTGAAAACCCATCCTCCTTGAAGTCTCTCATTTGTTGTGCCTAATACAAATCCTCTCTGCTAGTACATTGCTCAAAAAGGGCCTATTATTCCCTCCTTTACCCCTGCGAAATACATGAATTCCCCTTCTTTTCCCTTTATCTGAATTCTCTTTCTTCCCCCCCCAAGATTCCCCCTCTCTATGCCTAAATCCCCCAAAATCCCCTTTAAATTTCCCCATCTCCCTTATTTCCCTAGTTTCCCCCTCCATCTCCCCTACCGTTACCCTTTGATTGCCCCCAAAACGCATTAAAAATGAATTAAAATGATAAATTTTATGTTTTTGGATCTTAAACCTTCTTCTGATAGCCCCGCGCCCTTTTCCTTCCATAGAACCCCGCGTCGTGACCTAGGCGTTTCCCCTACGGGGGGCTTTATTCTATCCGTATGGTCAGACCATGGTGGCCCCGTATTTGACTCCTCGGGATGTGTGATGATCTAATCTAACGGCTGTCATTCACTATGGGGGGTCGCTCCAATAGCCTCGTGTCCTTACACCTTGGCCCCCCATAGTTGATCTCCTCCGTCCATTCATTTGTCGATCTAACAGTGCGGAGCGCGCCCGAAATGGTGGTCCTCATCCCGCCTGCGTCGTTTCAGAAAACCCGCCGGTAAATTCCGCACCGCCCATCTGCGGACGGCGGTTTTCCTCCATCACCCAGCAATTCCATACATTACCTGTCGCGTGTCTGAGTGTACTATTTTGAAAACTTCCCATTTCACGCATTATCTCCCGGACGAAAGATGGGCAGCGGAATTCACCTCGGCCGTCAGATCCTAGAGCCCTCATACAATGACGTGCATTCGACGAAGTTTTGCCCTGTCTAACCCCGCCCATCGTACCCGCTGGCCCTCCATCCGTCATCCTCCGCCGTTAATCTCTCAGCGATCAACGGTCCATATTCTTTCCTCGCCGTTGACTGTTTCACGGTCTCCCACTCCCACCACGTCAGCATCCCACGTGCATATACCTTTCCGTTGCATATATTGCCCCATTCTTCGCAATTTTTAATGTTTTTTCATGTAATCTTCCGCTCCGCCACATGCAACGTCTTCTGGTCCACTATTCCTGGATTTTCCACCATTTTCCGTGTTTTTTCCCCCATTCCGTCCACTGCACGATCATCTCATCCGTTCACACCGCTTTCGTCTCCCCATCTGTGTTTTCTTGACGATTTTGCTGTTTTGCAGGGTTTTTGAGGATAAAATATCACCTTAGCCCACGATCCCTGTCACAATGTCAGATAAATTGCAGTGAACCAATTTGCTGCAGATTGAATTTATGGAAAAGGACCAGGGAAGGTGGAGACAGGGATTTCTATTAAATGAGCATACTTCAAACCCTGTAAGGAACCTTCCGGCACCATTTAGAATGCAGTATGGCAAGATCAGAGAAGAGAGAATGTTT
Organism: Pinus albicaulis; assembly: GCA_034641835.2. Taxonomy (NCBI): domain Eukaryota; kingdom Viridiplantae; phylum Streptophyta; class Pinopsida; order Pinales; family Pinaceae; genus Pinus; species Pinus albicaulis. The sequence goes on from CM076574.1 coordinate 949,374,962, forward strand.
CAGAGCAAGGACAAGGGATCAGAGCACAAAAATGAAGGTTTCGGGCCTAAAATCAGAGGTCTAAGAGATGAAGCATCATTTTGAAGACCCCAAGGATCGATCTGGAGGTCCTGAACATCAGTAAGAGGTAATATCAAGGCTTATTTGTCAGCAGAATGTTTTTCCCCATAAAGGATAGGGCGCCCATACAGTCTTTATTATGCACCGTGTCCCTGAAGGAGTTTCCCACCCTAACAGTAGTTCGAAGAAACCAAAACATTTATGAGACAGACCTTTCAGTAGTTTATTTTATTTTGGTTCAAATCTCCAGAGGTATCGCAGCCTAAAATGTCAAGATCATATCTGGAGAAAATCATTCTTTCCCAAGGGAGGTGACAGAGATTAAATATACAGCATGTCAAACAGAATGGGTTTCGGCCCTGCAGTCATTCTTGGGTTTAATGTAACATTTAATATTCACCTACCTCCTCAGTCGATCTTCTGTGTCTCTTCTGCTATAAAGCACAGAAGGATATTATTGTAATGGTTGTTGATGAGAAATCAATGGAGTGCAAGTATTCTCCTCTTGAGACAAGTTCTCTGTGTATATTGTAAGATAGATTGAGATTAGATGTATTCAGGCTAAATGTTCAAGCTATGGGCTATGATGTACCTGATTGGTGTTGTCTTTAATATGACAAGCATGTTTCTTTGGATCCTGATCTAAAGCAGCTGGTGATGTTTTCCTTTCTCTGTATTTGTGATTGACTTGCTTTCATTTCATCATGTTTCTTCAGGCTCGCATCAGAAGTTTGGCATAAGATTTACCCTTGATAGGTACCTTATGCTGCTGCTCTCCCAGCCTTCTATGTTTTCTGCTTATATGTGTATCTGAATGTTGGTTTCAATCGATTTAACCAGTGTAGTGGATGACATTGCCTGCTCTCTGATGCATGAATTGATGAAGTCCATGTTTAGATGTTCTTGGTAGGATTTAGCTGGAACGTTTGGGAACATTGGGGATTAGTGTTAGCCCTGTCCACTAGGATCTTTGCACGACCAGCTAGCCTTTCTAAGATCCCTTGTAATTACCTCTAATTCTGTCCAAGCAGGCCTGGAGTTAAATGACCTCTGGTCTGATCTATAGACAGAGTTGGTTGGTTCTCCTCCTTTCATTTTTTGTCCTTAATGTCCCATCCCAAATATCTCCTTTAAGATCCAAATTCTCTAGATGACTAGCCCAACTGAAAGCTTGCACATTGAACACAAATAATTCCTTTCTTGACTCCATAGCCCAATGGCTTTGATGTTCTCTGAGTTATCTGTCTCTGCCTAAGCTTCCTCTTTGCTCATTCTTGTCTTATATTGGTTTTTCTTTTCCTGATTCCCTCCAACCAAACACAAACAATCAAACCAACAACCCTGAGCCTACAACTAGCCTAAAATCATAACTTAGAGCTTCAAAGACATATCCTTTGACTTGTATAGAGAGATCCCTCTCTGGACCTAGGAGGGCTAGATCCTAAGGTCCCAAAGTGGTTCTGATGTTGTCTCATCTTTTGGTCTTGCCAATCTAGCCAAAACATGGGAACCCCAACACATTACAACCCATACATTTTACAAGAGAAATAATGACAATACAGGAAAAATCCTCAGAAGTGAGGTGCTACAACCGTAACAAAATACTGCATAACCATGACAGCGTTATTTTTAGGAGTTGAAGCAGTAGTTTATTAATCTTTATATCTAGAGAATATATGTACATAAAAATTTAGATCTAATACAGATCTATATACAAGAAATGATGATCTATACATTCCCCTTGGGGTTTTGTGCATAACATGAAGCACAAAGGGTAGATCTAAGATCTAAGCTTGCAGATCCGCAGAATGACTTAGAAATTTCTGAATAATAAAATAGTACAGCAGATCATATCTGAAACAAAAATGGATTAGATGGCAAATCCATGGATCACCACAGTGAGAGGAAGATTCCTAACACCAGATATCTCTCCTCCAAAATGTAGACAAAACACCCTACAACTCCTCCTTTACAAATAACGCAGTCCAAGGAGAGAGACTATGTTGTAGGCTCCAAGAATTCTTTTGCCTGATGCCAAGGTCTGGATATGAAGCTCAATCAGCTAATGAACTCTTCCAAGAGGTTAAAATACACACTTACTGAGAAGAGCCACTGCTATCATCTAGATCTGAGCATATCTAGTTTCTCCACTTGCTGCAACTCACAAGGATAGCTCAAACCTCAACAGGAGTAGCACTGTAGGTGTAAGGTGAAGCTTGGCCCAATCCTGATAGTGGACAAGTTAGAACAATTTCTCCTCCAAGAGCTGCTCAAGGAAGGAGGTAGGATTCCTGAATAGGAAGACCTAACAAGGGATGTCTAAGCTGAAAATACCTTCAGAAATAATAATCTTCAACAACCTTTTCTTGTTGTCCTCCTCTTCCTTTTATAATATAGGAGTCTTTCCAAACCCTAAACCACTTCATTGGTTTAGCCCCTTTCACATTTAGAGTCTCCTTCTAGAACTGCGTTGTCCCTCAAAGATGCATCTAGACTACGCTGTTGACTTGGTCAAAGATGACCCACTCTTTTGATTTAGACCCATTCACACCTGCAAGAGTTTATTTACATAGCCCAGATATGTCTCTGTTCACATAGGCATTGATTTATTCTTAGTTTTCAGGAGTTTTACATGTCCTCCTTTACAATTTATTCATCAATCATGAAATGCAAAATAAACAAGGAAAATTTAATATTCCTATTAGCTGTAGCTAATTTAGGAATATTACAGTCTCACCCTTCCAAATGTTGCTTGTCCTCGAGAAACTGCAATGGTTTTGCAAAATCTCCCCTTCTTCTCTTGTGGCCTCCTCATCCCATAGTCTCCACCATTGCTCTTAATTTTATGCAATAGTTATGTCTTCCAATGGTCCCTCCTCAATGTGCAATTTGGCCCTTTGTGAATAGACCCAATGGCTCTCCTTATGAAAAGATGGAAGTTCTATGTCGAAACCTCTTTTCTGATCCATGGCCTCCTCAAGATAGAAGTGATGACAATCATGGGTAATTTCATGATTCATGAAAGACTCCCACCTCCATGCTATCATCCAAATGAAGTGGATCACCTCCCTACTTGGAAATCCATAGAAAAAATCCTCCCCAATACATATGAGAGGCATGTTCCCAACAAACATATGGATCACTCTACAAAGAGACAAGTGATCTATCATAGTGGCCATACCAAATCTCATGCTCCCATTGAAGCATGCAATGAAAAAAGAATGGGGAACTCCTTTCCCCAAGGACACATCCTCCCAATGTGCCTCTTCTCCAATCATGTTCCCAAGAGTAAGAAAATTTTCAACATAAGGAATCATGATTAGAATCATGCTAGCTTCCATGTATGATAAATGAGAAGGAAGATGTTTCGTCATGTGCAACTGGCGCAGTTTTATCCTTAACTTCCATAGAATAGGATATGACAAGTGCCTTCCCCAACACTTTTTCGCTGCCTCATCCCTTTTGAATGCTTGGAGAAAATGCATCATAGTTGGTGTAAAAGAATCACACCATGAAGAATATAATAGCTTGCCAAGATCCTCCAACGAATGGCCTACATCAACATGGTTCATGGCCTTGAGTAGCCCATGAAACCCCTCATACATAGTGCCCCATTTTGGAGAAATGTTCTGAAAATGAGTGTTAGAAAAATACAAGCATATAGGAGATACATTATGATATTTAGAAAGACAAGTTTGTCTATATACTTGTTTTACATCAGGGAGGTAACTCATGGATGAGTTCCCTCTCACACTCAATGAGTAAGGAGGTGTGAATGATGGCTCTCCCCAAGAGCTATGTTCCTCCTCATTCACCAAGTAACCCATGCACATCTTCATATGAAAGTACATCTCTTCCTTGAAACCTTCCCATATGAAACTACCCAAGAGAGTATGATATGCTCTAATGAAACCAGTGGGTTTGGAAAGTAGGATCTCATAGGTGGCATCTAGTAGTTTCTCCTTGAGCTTGGAGTCACTAACCAAAAGAATAATATTATAGAAATAGATGAATCCATCAACCACATTGAACCTCTCATCCACTACTTCCCCATCAAGAATCCCACATGTGAAAAGGTCCTTGGAGTATTCCATCATGAGTCGGGAATCCCAATAAGAATCTAGGCTTCCCAAGAATGACAGCGCTGTAGAGGTCTGAAATACAGCCCCTATCCTCTCATGGCTCCCCTCTCTCACATCATTGATATCAAAATCACAGGTTGGAGCATCATGATTTTCCCTTTTCTACCTCATTTGCAGCTGATCTTGCTCAAGACAAGATTGAAACATATGGAAATCAACTTCCCCTCGGAAATTCCTTGTCTTCCAATACTTCCTCATTTTGGCCCATTCATAAAAGAGGGTTAGCATCCCCTTGCCATGTTCAGAAATATTCTTTGTGAATGAAGAGATCATGGGCTTCCCAAAAGATATGGAGTTTCCATGTGTCCTCATGCTCATTCCATCATAGACTTCTGATTTCTCCTCTCTCAGCGCAGATAGCTGAGTGGGAGTTAGCAATATCCCTCTCAGGAAATTGCTCATCTCTCTTCTGAATTCATGAGAGATTCTCTGTGCTGTGCTAGCTTCTCCCAAGGCTCCCTCCTTAGCCAAGTATGCATATGTTTCCCATATTTGAGATAGCACTTTAGATTTTCTCCCATCAAGAGGTGCTCCTGGTAAAATACCTCCTTGCAGAGAGGTGTCAAGGCATAGAGTAGAATGTGGATGTAGGTAGACAGATTTACCCCTACCTTTATTGCATAGGTCCTCTTGCCTTCTTTATACTTCAAAGCTTTGAAATAGAGAAGGATACATGCTCTTCTTATTGTGATGCCCTTCCCCCTCTTTTCCTCCTTCTATCTTCAAGATATCATCATTTGACAATGATGGTACATGTTGCTCATGTGTTATGCCAAGAGCTCTATGTGTGAGACCTTGTGGAACTCCTTGCAAGTATGAAAGAGTTTATTTCCTTGGAGAAAGTGCTCCATTATCCTCTTCATGAGGTACTTGAGGTGTTGTTTTCATGACTACATTATCTACTGCCTTCCTCTCCTCTCCTTCAATAACTGAAATTTCCTCATCATCGACAAGAGACCTTAGATCTTGGTCATCTATTGAAGGAGGAGACTTCATGCTTTCCTTTTGAGAAGAGAGCCCTTCATACAAAGGATATCTTGCCCTTGGAAATTCATCAAACAAACTTACACCTTCTTCCATGGTCTTCATAAATGGATTAGGATTCATAGATCCTCCCAACCCATGAAAAATATTTGTTTGATATGGTTTGATAGTGTCAACAGAAGATGTTACACATGGGGCTTCATCAAACCTTTCCATTAATATTTCAATAAAATTTGCATAAGTAGGTGTATTTTCATTCCTTAAGGAAAAAGACTCAAACAACCACCAAGAATATTCTTTACCTTCAAAATGCAGCGCTGCTACTTTGATGGCTTCAATCTCTGAAACTTGGTGTTGTTGCACAAAGTTGTCTAGCTCCTCCACCCAAACCCTAACTGGACATTTAGGTGATCCATCAAAGATATATAGATAGAATCTATCCATACCATGCTGCTCCTTCTTTGTGCCTTTTCTCTCCTTCATCTTGCAAAACCCTTGGAAGTTCAAGTTGTCTCTGAACTCCTTGGATTGATCTTCATGCTCCTGTAAATACTCTCTAAGAGTCTCCTTCTCGGGTACACCTCCTTTCTTCCTCTTCATGAAGAAATCACAGACAGAACGTTGAAGCTTTGGTGATATGGCTGAGTGCACATATCCATAATATGAGGATTCATAATTTTCCTCATGTATAGATCTTGTAGATCGTATCGGAAGATCTTCCTGCTCTTTAAACTTTCTAGGAATTTCATTGCTCTTTCTCTCTTCTTCTTGTTCAACCTCCTTGGAGAGGTTCTTAATAGATCTAAAAATGGATGAGAGTAAAATCATCTTCTTCATAATTATGACCTTTATCCTTTCTCTATAGAACTTTGGCTTGAAGCCCACAGGCTGAGCCAAAGATCTTGCTCCGATACCACTGTAATGTTCCAAATCTGGAACAGCTCAGCAAGCCTGCTGAAATAACGGACTTCTGAGAATTCTGTGCATAGAAATGAGTTTTCAGCTCTTGGATCCCCTAGATCAGCTCATCTAAGATCTAAATCCAAAATTAGAGAAAAAAAAAATCAGACTAGGTGGGTTAAATAGATCTCCCACAAACTAGTCTAGTTGAAAATCACCCAAAGAGAGGGGCTATAGCTATATGCAAAGGACTGCTTTAGAAATAACGCAAATCCACTAAATCACAATAGGATACTGAGATGGAGGTTCATAAATAATATATATAACAGCAAATAAGATGTGCATTATAGCCCATACATTGTTAAAGAGAAAGAATGAGACTATACAGGAAAAATCCTCAGAAATGAGGTGCTACAACCATAAGAAAAGACTGCATAACCATGAAAACATTATTTTTAGGGGCTGAAGTAGTAGTTTATTAATATTCAGATCTAGAGCAGATCTTTACATAAAAATTTAGATCTAATACAAATCTGTATACAAGAAATGTTGATCTATACATTCCCCTTGGGGTTTTGTGCAAAACATGAAGCACAGAGAGTAGATCTGAGATCTAAGGTTGCAAATCTGCAGAATGATTTAGAAATTTATGAATAATAAAATGGTACAGTAGATCATATCTGAAAAAAAAATGGATTGGATGGCCAATCCATGGATCACCACAGGGAGAGGAAGATTCCTAACATCGGAGATCTCTCCTCCAAAATGCAAACAAAACACCCTGTAATTCCTCCTTTCAAAATAACGCAGTCCAGGGAGAGAGAATATGTTGTAGGCTCTGAGAATTCTTTGGCCTAATTCCAAGGTCTAGATCTGAAGCTCAATCAGCTAATTAACTCTTCTATGAGGTTAAAATACACACTCACTGAGAAGAGCCACTGCTATCATCTAGATCTGAGCAGATCTAGTTTCTCCACTTGCTGCAACTCACAAAGACAGCTCAATCCTCAACAGGAGCAATGATGTAGGTGTAAGGTGAAGCTTGGCCCAATCCTGATAGTGGACAAGTTAGAAAAATTTCTCCTCCAAGAGCTTCTCAAGGAAGGAGGTGGGATTCCTGAACAAGAAGACCCAACAAGGGATGTCTGAGCAGACAATACCTTCAAAAATACTAATCTTCAACAACCTTTTCTTGCTGCCCTCCTCTTCCTTTTATAATATAGGATTCTTTCCAAACCAAAACCACTTCATTGGTTTAGCCCCTTTCACATTTAGAGTCTCCTTCTAGAACTGCGTTGTCCCTCAAAGAGGTTCAATGCATCTAGATTGCGTTGTTGACTTGGTCAAAGATGACCAACTCCTATGATTTAGACCCATTCACACCTGTAGGAGTTTATTTACATAGCCTAGATATGTCTCTGTTCACAAAGGCACTGATTTATTCTTGGTTTTTAGGAGTTTTATATGTCCTCCTTTACAATTTATTCATCAATCATGAAATGCAAAATAAACAAGGAAAAATTAATATGCCTATTAGCTACAACTAATTTAGGAATATTACAATCATCCACATGCACAAAAAGAGCTTGGGGAATGAATTTGGATGCATTTTCTTGATACATCCAGTAGTAGAAAGAGAAGTTGTTGAGATTTCAGCATTGCACCTTGAGGGTGAAACACACATTTGGTGGTTCAACCATTTGAGTCATGAAAGAGTGGTTGCTTATGCAGACTTTACTCAAAGTTTTATCAAGGAGTTTGACAAGAAAAATTAGAGGAGAATAGGCCTTCACCACCACTTGCTACAAGAGCACTTGCATCAGGAGAAATAACCCTTGCATCTTTGTAAAGTGGTCTTGATCTCTTGACATTTAGAGTTCCATGAACTATTCTGGAGATGCATGAGGAGGAGCAGACTTATACCAGCGTTGATGCAGCCATAGAGGAGCATCCGTCATCATCAGTAGTTGGGGAATTCATCATTCCGGAGGAAGGAAATCTTGTATAAGTACAATCTTTTCCCAAGCTTTACCAAGGTATGCATATGTTTCCACTTTCTGTTATTTTAGCACATCTTATGGAGGGTTGTGGGAATATGCCATTGCATGACCGAGGGTCAAAGCACATTGCTAATTTGGAGCAGCAAACTATCACTACGCTGAGCAGCCTTGATTTTTTCAAGGAGGGGATAAACAGTCATCCTAGTTATTCATTATTGAGATGCACCCAACTCCTGGGGTTGGAGTGTGGATTCCTAGAGGATAGGATGAGAATTTTCCTAAATAATCCAATGCAGAACCATATGTTCAACATTAAGCATGAGCATGAGACAAAAAATACACCATTGTGGAGATCAGCAGCGCTATCATTGAGCAGCAGTGATGAGTTGGGGGCCCAACTATTATTGGAGCTTTTCGATGACCATTTTACTTGTGTAATATTGGATGGGCAGATGATTGATGACAGACATCTCTTCTTTCATTATTGTGATGGATCCTTCTTGATGATAATTTCACAGCTCAATGAGAAGCCTTTGCCTTCAGCACATTTGGATCCATACGGACTCAAAATGGTCATTGATGAGTGGTCTTTACTTATGGATCTCCAAGATATTTCATTTCAACACCCCATGAAATGTGAAGGTATAAATCTGATATTGGAGGATGGTATTCTCCATTGGAGGAGTACCAAGATTGATCATGGTAGGAGACACCCACATTTTGATGAAGGGGTGGGGATGGTGAACAAGAGACTAGTGAGTCACCTACATATCTATGACACAGGGCAGCAGGAGGCATGGTTGCATTGGCTAGTATTGAAAAAGTTTGGCCATCATGTGACATATCCTTCTTCTAGGGATATGTTGGTGGATGTAAGTTGGCATGGCACTAACATCATATGGAAACAAGGAGTTTGGGTGTATTGGGGTGATGTGATATCTTTCATGTCAACCATCATGTTTTTGCTCCATATTTTATATGATGATGTTGTGGGGAGGAAACAAGAGTTGTTGTTGCTTTGGAATTTCTTGGGAGAATATGGGTTGTATTTCTCCCATACCTTGCAGGATGTTTCAGGAGAAAGGAATGGCATAATCAAAGTGCAAGTAGGCTACCCTTCAACATTGAAGGATCATGAGGTACTTCCACATAGGAAGAATACTCCCACACATAGAAGCATAATGGTGGATGAATTTGACATATCGCATGTCCAAGAATGGATTCATGGAGTTGCAAGAGCCTTATCACTAAGGCCAAAAACGCTGACACTTGGGAGTATGTTTCTGTAATATCCCAAAATAGGGATTTTCTACACTATTGGGAATCTCTTAAGATATTCCAGATGTGGAGATCCAGCTAATAGACTCATATGATGTGTTTAGAAACACATAACCCTCATATGAGTGAAACTGTAGCAAAATAAGAATGTCTACACCTTCCGAAGTGGGGAAAATGGAAATTAGACCCTGAAAACGTTATTTCTGTAGATATGCATTTTTAATGGGTGAAGTAACACTGGGTTCCCTTAGCATATTTTTTTAGGCTATCACATACAAAATGGGGTCAGAAATAAATCCCTTTTGATATGTTAAACAGACCTCTCGGCTACCTGACAGCTTAAAAATAGCCAAATCCATGAACAAATTTATGCAAATAAAGAATAAATCATAGAAAACATTATTTTATGAGGGTTTCTATAGTAAAATAATGAAATAACATGGATTTGGACTTACACGGAATAATATGCCAAGAAAACAGAGATCTGGCCTCCTTATTGCATTATAAAACTAACCCGGCAAGGGTTTCATGGAATACATGTACAAGAAAGAGCAGATCTGAATATTCAGCTCAGAAAATGTATTATTACTACAAAATTATAGAAATATATTTGAATAATACAAAATAGGGATGAGGATCCCTTCCTCTAGCTTTTCGGGAGAAGGGTTGGCCCTTTCCCTAGGAAACTAGCTCAAAAACAAGGATCTTAACCCTGCTGCAACAACTCGTCATGAAATGACGTAGTTCCTTCAAGGGATTGTGTTGTATGAGTTGAGAACCACTTTGGCCTACTACCAAGATCTGAAATGTGCTCAAAAATATTCCTAGCTGATTTCTCAAGAGGAGGAGAGCACCTTCTACTGAGAAATAGACCCGGAAGTGGTGTAAGAATCCTCCACTGCAACACCCTGCAACTCAGCAATATTCTATTGTAGAAATAATTCTAGGACTGAAGAATGATGCTCAGCCTTGAGCCTGGATGTGGAGCAATACTAAACAAGCTCTCCCAAGAGGCCTCTCAAGGGAAGAGGTGGGATTCCCGCTCGAGAACACCCAGTGCTACCTTGCTAAATAGCAAGGGGAAGCCAAGTCTAAACAGACAAGATCAATAGATCGAAATACAAAAGCATGAATCACAAAGGCTTCCATCCTCTTCATATATATGAAGTGAACTTCTCTACATTTGGTCCCATCCACATGTGCCAACTAGCTCATGCAAGTTGTCCTCCACAAAAACTGCGCTATCCAAAGGAGATTCAATGTATTTAGACAGCTTAGTTGACTTGGTCAAAGTTGACTGAATCAACATGATCCCATCTCTGTTCACACCCAAGGGTGCTCAAATTAGCTTCTTATTCTTACCCCCTTTTCACATCAGGAGTGTTATTGATCCTTCTAAAGAGGTTAATGGGCCTCCCTACCCTTTTATTCACCTACCTAGTGATGAAACAACTCTAATATTCCATTTAGCTTGTAGGCTAAAAATTTGGAATATTACAGTCCTCCCCTCCAAAATGTTGCTTGTCCTCAAGAAATTGTACAAGGAGAGAAAAATCTTCCCCCACCCCTTCTTTTGGCCTCCTCGTCAATAATTCTCCACCACTACTCAACATGATCTGCTACAAATCTATCCTCCAATGTCTCCTACCAAGCATGCAAAACCATATGGCTCACATCATAGAAAAGTGGAAGATGTAAGTGGAAACCTCCCTGCTATCTAATGGCCTCCTCAAGGTAGGAATGATTATGAACATGGGGAATATTATTCCCAATGAGTGACTCCCACACCCATGCTATCATCCAAATGAAATGAGACAATCTAGTTAGCTCAAAAAAATCCTCAACCCCGATTTCAGGCAATGTGTTGGGGCTGCATGGAGAGATTGGATCCTCCAAACCAAGTGGTTTCTCTCTCAATTTATGATAAGTGTGAGGCTGCTGCTGATCTTGGGCTGAAATATCATGATCTCCAAGAGTGGCCCAAGCTACCCCATCAAACAAATAAACCATGAAGTGCCTCCTCCAAAAACTCAAGTTCTCCAAATGGCTCCTCCCACATGAAGAAGAAAGATGTAATTTGGCAATCATGGGCTGCCCATTGCTCCTTCGGAAACATGCATCATGCAAAGTAGGGAGAATCATCCTCCCAATGGGCATCTTCAATTTATATCCCACTCTCCATTCAAATCTTCCCAAGAACATAGTGATATCAGTAATACATGGAAGCAAAACCCAATAGAAACAAGTTGTCTTATGACAACGGGAAAGTGGTTCAAGGTCCCATACAAGGAACTAGCGTAGTGCATTCCTCACTTTCATTAAATAAATAATAAAAAAAGTGCTTTTCTAGCCACTTGTTTGCTGCCACAATCATTTTACAAGATATAAGCATGAAAGTACAAAAGGGTGTCAATGGTGCACACCAAAAATCATGTGGCTTTCCCCACAAACCGCCAATGAGATAGCCAATCCCAATGCTACAACTAGCTTCAAGTACATCATTATACAATATTCAAGAAGGAACAATCCTCCTTGGTACAATATGATTCTCATAAAAAGACAAGAAGTACAAAATGTAAGGTGAAATTGTAAATTCTCCATTATGTACTTGAGACTTGAGCTGAAATGGCTCAACTAAAAATGCTCCCTTACTCCCAATGAGTAGGAAGGTGGCTAGGACATCCTCTCCATCATCATCCAGGCTATGCATCTCTCCATATGCTGAAATATGTCTTGTTGAATGCCCTCCCAAATGAACTCCTCTGCCAAGGCAAGATATGCATCAAAATACATGAAAAAGAAGTCCTCATGTGCTGCATGCAGTAGCTTCTCCTTGAGCTTAGAAGATCTAGTCAAGAAGACTCTGCCATAATAATATATGACCATATCATCCACCATATATCTATCATCTCCATCAGGGTCATCAAGAATCATGCATGCACCGAGATCCTTGGAGTACTCTACCAAGAGCTGAGATCTCCAATAAGGATCAATCCTCCTAAGGGACAACACTGATGATCTGTAATGTGAAGCTCTCCACATGTTGTTTCCTTCTCCTTTGACATCCCTCATGCAAAATTCATCCTCCAAGTTGCTGCCATGCCCATCATTTAGCTACTCATGCTTAAAAAGAAGTAGTGACCTTTGGAAGTTGGCCTCCCATGAGAAACTCTCCTCCAAAAAGAATCTCCCAATCTTGGCCAAAGAAAGCATAAGTGGCCTCCATCTACTCCAACGTATGGAGGATTCATTCCATAAGTACCCTCTATCTCTCGAAATCCATGGAGCAGCTCCCTTGCACCATGAAGATGCCATCCTCCGTGACTGCAGCAACCTATGTCAGCGCAATACAGATAGTGAGAGTGGGTGGTGCTAAAAATGGAAGGATGTCCCCCTCTTCCTTGAGTTTATCCCAAACTCTCTGCAATGTACTAGAATCCTCCAGAGTTTTCACCTCTCCAGAATCTAAGAGGGGTGAATGAGATGGCAAGATGCCTCTCACCATTTCTAGATCAGGTAGCCTCCTAGGTGGAATGCCTCCATGTAGTGAGACATCTATGTCAAGAGTAGACTGTATATATGGTTGGGAAACCTTTCCCCTTCCCTCACAGCGCAAATCAGTCTGCCTCTTCCTTGCATTAGCTTTGTGAAATAGATAGAGGTGTGTGCTCCTCATCAAGTGATGATGTCCTTCCTCCCTACCTTCTCTTTCCATCAATATCATCTCACAATCATGCTACTCATTGATTTTACTTTGCTTCCCATATGTGAGATCTTGGAGAAATTCTTGTAATGACACAAGAAATCCTCCTATTGGAGCATGTACTCCTCCTTCCTCTGCTTGAGGCACTAGATATGCTCTAGATGTGACAGCACTATAACCCCCATCCTTCTTTTCATCTTCAATATGAGTGGGAGGTAACTTCTCAATAAGAGGACCCTTTTTTGCAAAAGGATCCTTCATGCCCTCCTATACAAGGTTATGAAACAAGTACCTTTCCTCCAGCAAGGTATCATGCAAGATGTGATCTCCTCCAATAGGTTTCTGAAGTGGTTTTGAGTTTGCATGTCCTCCCAACTTATGCAAAAGTTTCATTGGTTTGATTATTTCATGTTTTACATCAAATATTTCACCCAATATTTTAGTGAAATTTGAAAAAGAAGAATTATTAACATTTTTTAATGAAAATGACTCAAATATCCACTAATAATAGGCCTTAGATTCAAAGTGCAGTGCTGCAACTCTCATGGCTTCTCCTTCAGAAACTGGGTGCTGCCGTAGGTAAGTACACAACTCCTCCACCCAAGCTTTGTTTGAGCAATTTGGGGATCCATCAAAGTTAGATAGAGAAAATCTATCCATGTCATGCAACTGGCTCCTTTCCACCTTGATCTTGTAAAACTCTTTGAAAGTAATATGATCTCTAAACTTCTCAGTTTGAGATTCATACTCTTGCAGGAAATTGCTAAGAGTTCCCTTCTTCGACATTTTCTCTTATTTCATCTCTTTCATTGAAAACTTGGACATTTGACTGCGCTGTGCATAATAGGGTGTAGTTGCATGATCACACCTATCATGTACCAATCTCGATCTGGCTCTAGATCCAAACTCATCAGGATATTCCATCTCTCCTCTCATCTTCTTAAGATTTTCATTGATGCACTGCATAGATTTTGGAAGAAGCTTTGTAAGCTTATCTTCCCTTTTTCCTCCATATGATGGAGTATTCTTTTGGTTCATCTCTCCTTCTCTAGATAGCTGCATGGCTGAGTTCCACAGGCTGAGCCAAGATTGAAGCTTTGATACCACTATAATATCCCAAAATAGGGATTTTCTACACTATCGGGAATCTCTTAAGATATTCTAGATGTGGAGATGCAGGTAATAGACTCATATGATGTGTTTAGAAACACATAGCCCTCATATGAGTGAAAAAGTAGCAAAAGAAGAATTTCGACACCTTCCCAAGTGGGGAAAATGCAAAAATTAGACCCTACAAACGTTATTTCTGTAGATCCGCATTTTTACCGGGTGACATAACGATGGGTTCCCTTAGCATATGTTGTTATATTTTCACATACAAAATGGGGTCAGAAAGAAATCCCTTTTGATAAACATACCTCTTGGCTACCTGACAGCTTAAAAATAGCCAAATCCCATGACTTGAGTTATGCAGAAAAAGACTGAATCATAGACAACGTTATTTTATGAGGGTTTCTATAGTAAAATAATGAAATAACATGGATTTGGAGTTACATGGAATAATATTCCAAGAAAACAGATATTTGGCCTCCTTATTGCATTATAAAATTAACCCGGCAAGGGTTTCATGGAATACATGTACAAGAAAGAGTAGATCTGAATATTCAGCTTAGAAAATGCAGACTTACTACAAAATTACATAAATATCGTTGAATAATACAAAATATGGATGAGGATCCCTTCCTCTAGCTTTCTGGGAGAAGGGTTGGCCCTTTCCCTAGGAAACTAGCTCAAAAACAAGGGTCTTAACCCTGCTGCAGCAACTCTACATGAAATGACGTAGTTCCTTCAAGGGACTGTGCTGTAGGAGATGAGAATCCACTTTGGCCTACTGCCAAGATCTCAAATGTGCTCAGAAATCTTCCTAGCTGATTTTTTCAAGAGGAGGAGAGCACCTTCTACTGAGAAACAGAATCGGAAGTGGTGTAAGAATCCTCCATTGCAACACCCTGCAACTCAGCAATATTCTGCTGTAGAAATAATGTTGGGACTGAAGAATGATGTTTGGCCTTGAGCCTGGATGTGGAGAAATACTAAAAAAACTCTCCCAAGAGGCCTCTCAAGGGAAGAGGTGGGATTCCCACTCGAGAACACCTTGTGCTACCTTGCTAAACAGCAAAGGGAAGCCAATTCTAAACAGACAAGATCAATAGATAGAAATACAAAATCATGAATCACAAAGGCTTCCATCCTCTTCATATATAGCAAGTGAACTTCTCTACATTGGGTCCCATCCACATGTGCCAACTAGCTCATGCAAGTTTTCCTCCACCAAAACTGCACTGTCCAAAGGAGATTCAATGTATCTAGACAGCTTAGTTGACTTAGTCAAAGTTGACTAAATCAACATGATCCCATCTCTGTTCACACCCAAGGGTGCTCAAATTAGCTGATTATTCTTACCCCATTTTCACATTAGGAGTGCTATTTATCCTTCTAAAGAGGTTAATGGGCCTCCCTATTCTTTTATTCACCTACCTAGTGATGAAACAACTCTAATATTTCATTTAGCTTGTAGGCTAAAAATTTGGAATATTACAGTTTCTATTGATGGAATGTTCCAAGGGGAGTGTGCACCCCTTCATTTTTCAGACCTTTATGAGGATATTCTCATGCGACGACTCATCTATGGGCCTCACTTCCAACGTACTCACATTTCATGGTAAGAAATCTATTTCTGTACTTATTGATCATTTCATAAAGTATTTTCATTCTCTCACCATCTATATACAGTGCATTGCTCCAAAAGTGGGCAAGATTATCTTTGTGTTTCATGGTCATTCTAGGACCAACAGTTATGATGGAGATAGCCATTATTTGCATAACCTTGGGCAAATGTGGTGTTATTCTTATTCTCAGCTGATATATCATGTCATTTACTACCTCATAGTAGATGAGGAAACATGCATAGCTAGCAACTTGTTGGGAGACAACTTGCCACATGATGTTCTAAAATAGCAGTTGGTAAAACTACGTTGTATCCACTAGAGAAACCATTGGTACCATCCAAAATTGCACATAACCTTCAGCATTTTTCTTATTTGGATACCACATGGGGGTAATGTACCATTCACTTTGTATGGGATGGTTTGGAGTCATGAAACTAGAGAAGGGGTCTTTAGAGATGCAATTGTCCTTTTGTATTTTAAGGGCAATGATATTGCAGCCTAATATTAGCAGTAGCTCTACACTTTCCATAAGTGGAGAGAGAGACAGCGTGGGGTATGCCATTTTTTCTACCATGTGTAGTTATGCAGCCCACCTACATTGCAGGAGCCAAAGGTGGAGGATATTTTTCATGAGTTACCATTTTGGAGGGTGGCTCATTTTGTATGGATGATAGCTTGGGGATGGGAGATTCACATGGGAATGATAGTTCCCAATATATTTCATATTCCATGCCTCAAGAAGGCCTCTAGACCACACATAGTTGCTTCCATGGATATCCCACTTGTTCGTGATGAGATCCATTTGGATTTTCACCAAAGGCATACTTATACACCTGGGAGGAGAAACTTGGAGACTTATTGATGAGACAACATCTTGTTCCCTAGAGGATTTTATCATATGAGTATGCTACATGAGGAGGAGAGGAGGCTCTTCAATTCTATCCTTGCAGTTACCTGAGGATAAGAAAAATTTGGGAGGGGAGGACTGTAATGTTCCTAAATTAGCATACAACTAATTGGAATATTAATTTTTCTCTGCTCATTTAATTAAATGAATAAATGGTTAGGGAGGCCTATAAATCTCTTTAGTAGGCATAAAATCCCTCTTAGTGTGAAAATGGATCATATTCACAGCTGGATAAAGCACTCTCATGTGTGAATAGGGGATAATGCATGTGGACAAGGCCAAGTTTGACCAAGTCAACAACGCTGGTATGGAGGGAGTGGATCATCATTAAGAGACGTAGTGTGAATGGGAGGAAGACTCCATGATGGTGGAAACCATAATGAGTGGGACCCAAGGTGAGAAGGCTCACATTTTTTATAAGGAGGGCAAGGTAGCCATAGTGGGTTATGTTATTGAATATTGATTTTGTGGTCTGCATGACTTCTTGCATTCTTCAACTGTTTAGTTGAGCTTGCAGTGTTGTTTAGCACAGGGTGTTCTCGAGTGGGGATCCCATATCTTCCCTTGAGGTAGCCTCTTGGAATATTATTGTACCATCATTTCCACACATCTAGAATTCTGGCCAAGCTTCATTCTTTAGCTACAGTGCAGTTTCTACGAAGTATTGTGTTGTGCTGCAGGGTGTTGCAGCGGAGGGTTGAGAAACCCACTTTCTGAGCCAATTTTTTAGAGGAGGAAGCATTATTCTCTTTGGGAGATTAACAAGGGAGTTTCTTGAGATTTATTTCATATCTTGGCATGATTCCAACCTATTCCCGTCATCTACAATGCATATTCCCTCTTTGACTGCGTTATTTCAATGAGCATTTGCAGTGGGGGTTTCAGTGCTTGATTTGGAGGGTGAGATATTCAGTGTTAGGAGAAGATTTTCACTTGAAAGACCTATTGGAGGATATCTATTCATTATAGATATCATCTAAAACCATATTCATCCAGTTATTTAGTAAAAGCTACTATTCAGCCCTAGGGCTGCATTCTGACATTTTAGTATTTTGGGTATTTCCAGAAACCCTTTCCAGGTTGTCTTGGAAATGTGTTTGGGAGCCTAGATATTCACTCCCAACGTTATTTGAGCTATAGATCAGTAGATACACCTTGTTATATCTTGCTATAGCATTTTATGCCCAAAAGTTATGCTGTCATGGTTCATGGCACTTATATAGCAGCACTTCTCATGTATTAGCATATTTTCCTAATAGAGGCTTGTTTCCCATTGCTTGAGTGACATGATCCTCAAGATATTGTACTTAAATGTTTGTTGATATCTTTAATAAAATGGTTTTACATTTGTCTCATGTAATGGTGTATTTATTTATTCACTGCTCTTTCCATTATTGTGTTCATATATTGTTTCTTCCCCATTTGGGAATATTACATTCATCACTCAGCTAGATCTAGTTAAACTGATTTTAACTCAATTATTTAGAGTTAACTAATTAAAATCACACTACAATAGTTCATTAACTATAATTGGACCCCCAAAATAAGAGAATCACTCTACATGTGTCACCTTTGACTCTCAAATCGAAATTCTTGAGCTGATTAAGTCTTTCTCACTTATTTAACTAATACAAGTTGTTATGAGATAAGATTACAATTTATTGTATAATTTATTGAAGGGAAAAATAAATTAGACACACATTTTCTTGTTGATTTTCAACATATGTGAACAAAACACATACCGCAAACATATAAATAATAGTCTTACAACATTCTCAATACATGCATGAAAATGTGCTACCTCATTGAGCTTATAATTATTAAGTGAAAGATCCAAGTACACCATTACAACAATGAGCCACTAACTCCAATAGTGGAACATTAAGCCACTTCTTGCTTCTCCAAATAATTATTTTCTCTCGTATGCTAAGCTAGATAAGCCAAGGCCAACTCTCTAAGGGCTAAGCCTCCAAAATCCTTTTTATTGAGTCATGAGGTTTATTTTATAACAAGATAAATGAAATTTCATATCCCATATGACTCTTGAGTTACCCTCATGGCTCTTAGACGTCTAATGTGACCTTTGGACTTCTATATGACTTTTGGGCTTTTCCTAAAGACTCTTTTGTCCATATATGACTATGTGAATTTTCCTATTCCAAAAGTGACTCTTCGACTTCCACACATTACATTTTGTCCTTTCATTTTGATAATTACATCATTACATCCACAAATTGCATGGTAATATGCATGAAAAAACATGACAATGTGATGACACTTGCATAAGTCACAACTTGAAAATACTGACAAGGAATTAATGATGAGGTGGCAATGCCAAATTGTTCCTCTTGTTGCTTTATCATCAATCTTATGGAGAGATTTGTTCAGTACTTCATCTTCATGAAAGATATTCTTTGTTATTCATCTTCACCCTTTAAATGGTCTTTAATGCATATGGAATATTCAATATGCAATCCTAATATTTGACCTTATGTCGTAAGATAATTTCCCTTCATCTTATTATGACACCTTCATCATTCCCACTTCACAAGTGTCTTTTCATATCTTCTCCTTCTTATCCTCTTTTAACATCATCATGTCATGTTAAGATGCAATACCTGCAGATGAAATTCACTCATGACAATATGACATCTTTCAGAAGTAATGTAGTATAAGTCTTTTCATGCCATGTACTGATTGATTCAGAACAAGGTACATGGTTGAGGAGTAGGATCAGATATTGCACAATGTGTATTTTCAAGAGGCAATATTGAGGCTCTAGTGACTGTGATTGAGCAATGCGTAAAATCTGGGGGTTAGATAAGGAATATTTCGTATTTTAGGAAGTCGGGGAGACAACAGTGAGGGATTTCTCACTGAAATTGTGTAATGTGCAGTTATGGGAGATAGAGGCACATGACCACACATTTTGGAAGCTCAGTGAGACAATGAGGAAGGCTTGCTTTCTATGATTTTGAAATGCACAATGCAGGGAGTCTAATGACTAAATATTGGTAGTTGAGAAAGTGAAAGTGGTAGACGAGAATGATTTTCTTAGTAATATTTCACAATGTGAAATTAAAAGGAGAGACTAAGCTATAGATTACATAGTTTCATAGTTCAAAGAGATAGAGAGACAAAATTATAACTGAAATTATGCAATGCATAGTGAAACACTGACTGACAAAATTTTGTAATTCTGAGGGGTAGGAGGAAACCGTTGAGCATTGCGAATGCACAATGTACAATCCTTGTAGGAAGTCATAATGAATTTCATAGTTTCAAAAGGTAGGGATGAATGAATGAAACTTATAACTACCCAATGCATATTTCATAGGATCAAAGAGGGTTCAGGTTGGTCAGGAAGAAAATATTCCTAAATTTGACTAAGTGTGGGACCAGTGAGGCAGAGATGAAACCAAGTTAGGACTTGAACATGATCACACACTCAGAATAATTGAAGACACAACATTGAACACTCATGATTCAGAATCAACATGATCCCCTAAATGTGATGAAAAAAAAACATCCTCCTCCTAGTGCGACACTTAGGATACACTTTGTGACGACAATGATGACACCAGTATAAAAATGAATAAAACTTGGGGAATGTGTATAATGCATGTATTTATGTTATATGAAAAAAATTAGTGTAGGAGAATGCATCATAACTTCCCTTCAAGAATGTATTAATGACTCCCTTTGACTGGATGTGACACTTCCCTAACCACAAGACAACACCTGCAAAAGTAAGAGTAAAGTGGAGACGACACTTGCAATGAATTAAAAAATTAAAAGTGACACATTCCAGAGTGAAGATAACATGAAAATGAAACTTTTTAAACTGAAAGCAAGTAAAAATGATAGTCACGAATGTGAAAGAGACAGTTGAAAAAAAAAGGCGCGCCAAAGCGAAAATTGAGAAAAATCACCAAATATAAGTACAATCACAATCAAAGTGAGGAAGACTATTGATGGACAGTGTCTAGTCAACTTAGTGTTCCTAAATTGATATCATAAATTGTCAACTAGGGCTAGTAAACTATTGACGTGAAGTGCACCATATGTGCCTAGGTATCTTCTTCCTACTTCATTGTGCTTAGTGTTTTTCTAGTGTTTTTGGTTTTGTGTTTTATGCCAAGGGAAAAAGAACTAAATTACTAGTAAAGAGAAGTTACTGATCACACTAAAATAGAATAAAATCTACTCTAAACTATGAATGGTACCAAAAATAGAAAATGTTAGTCCAAAGATTGTAAAGCTGCTAAGAAGAAAAAAAAATAACTCATAACATTAAACTTAGTCCAATTCATTTCATTAGAGGTATGTTGGAACAAATTGAGAAAAGGATTAGTTTTGGTGTAATGAGGTTCTATTTAAAACATCACAAAGAAATCTTGTTCATTGTTAGAAATCTGTTGGAACATTTTGAGAAAAAGATCATATGTAACATAGTAAAGAATCCTATGCTAAAATAACTTATGACACTAAAATTAACTCAATCTGCAACTCACAATGTTACTATTAAGCCTTATTCAAGGATTAGAGCTTTCTTGGAACAACTTGGGAAAAAGACTTTTTTGTAAAATCATGAGAATCTCTTACATAATTGCAGAACAGTAAAAAACTCAGAATAATATAACTAATTCTTGTTCTTATAATAGTGATGTGTTATAAGAAGTTGATAAAAAGAGCAGCTTATAAAATAATGAGGGTCTTTTGAATATAATTAACAGGACTGAAATGCAATTAACTAACAAGACTGAAATATAATGAACAGAATTGAACTAAAATGCAATTAACTCAAAGTACTACAGCTAGATCTCATTCACGTATTAGTGATATATTGGAACAACTCATGAGAACAAGATAGACTGTAATATTCGATGTAATTAAATGACATAAAACATGATGCAAGAGGATAAACTCAAAAAATTTCCTAAGTTAAAAATGAAACAGAGCTAAAGGTCACTTATCTAGAAAATATGCACAAAGCCTTTCGGACAGTAGGGGCCCTCTACCACTAGATTGGCACATGAATCCTTAAATCCTCAAAGTTGCTTCAGATCATGCATCAAATTTGTACTTCTTTCATTAAATAGCAATGTCGTAAACAAGAAGAATTAATATTTTTCAAAACATTGGATGACCATAAAGTGATCATGGGATGACAGATCGCAAGATCCTCAGTAGGGTCCAAAATTCAAGTGTAAGAAAAATTTTGGAGGGTGTTTTCCGCAACGAAAACATAATGTTATCAATGTTTGCTCAAATTATTCTCTAAGATCTGCACCAAATATACTTCAAAAGGCTTATCAAGATCTCCTAAAAATTTCTTCAAATTTATTCAAAAAAAAATTCAAGCCTGCATAATATGGCCACACAAATTCTTCAACAAGTTCTTCAAGTATGCTCCAAAGTCCCTCAAAAACTTGTTAACAATCTGCTTAAGTTTTTATACAAAGGAGATATTGAATATATACCCATGTGCACTATCCAAAAACCAATCACAAAGAGGTTGAGTTCTAGGCCCAAATCAGTCCACATGGAAGCTGATTTTTTGGCCCAAATTAGTCCATAGGGAGGTTGAATTATAGTCTCGGATCTGCTCCTATTATAGGCTAAATTATAGACCTTCCAAAGGCCGCATTAGAGACCAAGAATAGGCCAAGTTCCAATTTTATATTAGGAAGATATCAATCCTACAAGGGAGGCTAAAAACGATGCTATAAATGTGCCCGAGTCTGTTTCTCCACAAGGGATGAAATTTATCCTTTAAAATACTAATATAATATATATAACAAGATCAAAATATTCTCCAAAAATTTCAAGTTTTGTTCCCAATAACCATTACCCAAAAGAGACAAAACAAAATCCCAATCAATTCTCCTTCAATTTTCCTTAAGGTTCATGAGATATGAGCCTATATTCTTCTTCTTCATACTTGAATTTCTCTTGGTTTTGATGAATTGATTTGGTTTCCAAATGAGGTCAAAATATCTCTTACTTATACTGGTCAAGATGCCCTAAACAAGGTGATCTTAAGAAGTATGACTTGACAAGGGGTGTAATATATGGTTTTCTTACTTAGAGAATTCATTTCTCCTAAATGAAGAGGATTTAGGAGGCATGACAATACTCGTTGGAAAGGGATTAAAGTCCTCTTTAAGCTTATGCAATTTTATTCTTTAGTTGGACAACCTTTCACATCAATAAAAATTTATTTCTCCAACTATTTATTAATAAAAAACATTGAAATAGCTTATTTATAAAAAGAATTGAAAATATTTTATTTATAAAAAACATTGAAATATGTATTTTTAAAATTCCACATGTCAAATCAATATTTAATGTTGAAGGAATTACACATCTCCCTCCTCTTGGGATACAAAATACCCATGGACTTGTTGGAACAGGGTTCCCTAAGCTACGTTTTTGATATAATTTTGTAATAGTTGGTCTTTCGTAGGGGTTTTGGGGTGGGTCAAAGCCCCCAATGTTTTGTAATAGGTTAAAGGGTAAACCTAGGGTCCGCAAACCACAGTTTGTGGACCATGGGAGAGAAAAAGATACGATGATATAAATAGATAGATAGTTGGGTCTAGTTAGTAAGAAGAAGTAAGATTGATGCTGTGAATGAATTGTTGAGCTCTTTCTTGGGTTGTTTTGGGTAAGGACTCCTGCTGGCTATGTGCGTGGAGATCCTCAGTCCTGTTGTGTGTGGACCCCGCTGGCTGTGTGCACGGGATGTGTCTTGGGTTTTTAATTTGGTTTTTGGATACTAATGAATGAGGAATCCATTTGAATTATCTTTATGATATCTCGACTGATCGTGTTTATCACTGAAGTGCATCTGTGTTATTTACTTAAGCTACGAATGTATCTGCGATCTATGAACTAGCTGCGATTGTAATGCTCTGTGGTGCTAATTGTTGTTGCGCACGTGGATGCGAATGTATTGATAAGATCTGTTAATGATAGAAGCTTGGTTTATGGTTACATGTTGATTATAATTTTAAAATCTCGATAATAGGCTTGTTTCTGTTTGAACTTGATAGATCCAACAAAAATTTGCCTTAATTACCTACTCTCTCCCAGGGTGTGAAAACCTGGTTCCATCACCCTTCTATACTACTTCGGGTGAGACCTTGGCTTGTGAAATTAGGTCATTGCCGAAAGGGCTAGTAGTATAGGGGTTTTTTGGAAAACCTTAACTCTGAACCTCGATCAGGACCCCTGAAGCCAACAAATGGTTTCGTTGCTGGGACTGAGAGAATTTTGAGAGAGAGATCAGGTAATGCCACGAAGCTATTGGAGACCTAAGAAATTGGAGCTCTAATACTAGTTAGAAAAATAGATTTAGGAGTTTTCTGTAAAAGAGAATCGCAGCACAAAGCTAATAGCTAATAAGTGGAAGAAAAAATACATTTTCACTGAAGTATATGAAATTTTTTTTGTAACTTTTGCGCACGAGCTCCGGGAGTGGTTAACAAGGCTTGTAGAATTCCAAACATGTTGGAAAGATGATCAGATTATGTTGTGGACTCTAGAATTGATTCGATAGTTGGAGAAGACTGACAACACAATCACCCATACAGTATATCATTTGGTGGATAGCGTGCTAGGAGGGTTTGTAACGGAATTCACAGTCGATCAGTTCGTATCTTATTCTGAGGTAGAGAGGAGGTTCTTCAAAGGATTCTAGGGTAATTTCTTACGAACATTGACATTACTAATTAAAATATTACTGTGTGAAAAGGGAATTCTGTGCAGCCACACCAAATAAATGACCTCTGGTCAGAGTGAGAGTACAACACAAAGTGGTAAGTACTACCGAACCAACCGAGAAGAGGATAGATCCATCTACATCCCATTAAGAGAATTAGTTTCGCATGCAGGAAGTAGTCCTCCAGCTACGCCACCTTTGAGTCAGCATAAGGGCAAGAACTTCCCCACACCTCTGCCACCACTGGAAGAAGATATGGCCACACACATGAATCTACCGACCTTCAAGGGTGTAGGAGACGTAGATATGGGCTGATTTTGGTTCATAGCAGAATCAGTATGGACTACGCAGAATTTAGCTAGTGATGCTATAAAGAGGGTGCAGCTATCCCTCGCCTTTCAAAGGAGGGCCTTGGATTGGTACATGGGGTATGTAGGCCAACATCCAGATCCATCTATTCAAGAGATTAAGAATGATTTAAAATAGTAGTTCCGGAAGTCTAAGTCCTACTCTCAGTTGGTGTTTGACTTAAAATACTTTAGACAAGGATCCACTGAGTCGGTATGGGAGGCTGATCAGTGGCTGAAGAAGGTTATTAGGGATGGGAAATTTCAGTATGATGACATACAGCACAAGGAATGGCTCATCACCATTCTATTACCTCACCTACATGGACCTATGGGTTAGCAAGCGATTGAGACGTAAGAGAAAGCCATGGAGATTTATATGAAGCTAGAAGTTGTGTCGATAGACGATACCCAGTTTGGGGTACAACAGATCCAGGGACAGTTGGAAGCAATGCACCTCGAAATCCAGAATCTGCAAAAAAAGTGAGGAAAAGAAGCTACCCCGATGTATGGTGCATAAGATGTAGAGTGTCTGACCACACCAAGGATAAATGCCCTCTGCTAGTGGACTACATCCAGGCTAGGGGACCCAACCCATTATGCCCTAAAGAGGCTTCGTGACCCAGCGGCCAGATGTTATGGTGTGTTGACTGTCACATAACTGGACTACATGATACCAATCACTGCCCCCGTCTTGGTGCTTATGTTCTAGAGTTGAAGAAACAATGGTGTCGATTCTGCTCATTTGTGGGACACGACTAACATAACTTTCAGACATATGACTTAATGATCGACCAAGGAAACCTGTACAGAGTACAAGCTGACCCATATTCACCACTATCTCCCTCGGGCAGAGCAGGCTCTCTAGCTAGAGGTACAGGATGGGAAAGAGGTGGAAGCGAAGGTCAGGTAATAGGGAAATTTCTCTATTATAACTATCGAGAAGTAGGACACTTCGCAAGGGACTGTCTGAACCCTGCACGACAATCTTGCCGATATTGTAGACAACTAGATCATGTGATCAAAGATTGTCCATTACTAAGAGCGAAAATGTAGGAAAAATAGTAGACACCAATGCATAATGTGCAAAGGGTTAAGGCATAACCACGTGATGAGGGACTCAGTATTAATGTCATAACACATAGCGGCATGGCTACAGGAGGAGCTGACGAGAGGAGCTGGTGTATCTCCTCAGAGGTAAGAGAACTACCTTACTTTGATGGTTCTGTAGTATTAGGGATTTTTTGAGAAAATTTGAAGTAGAAGTCCCAAGGGAGCGAAGGATGTGGGAACCTAACCTAGCCACGCACGTAACCCCTGTGCAGTGGTGGGAAACTCATGAGGGGACGTTCCATGATTGGGAGGAATGCCACGAGATGATGATCCTATGGTTTGAACCCCCAGTTCACCTACGCATGGAGACGTTCCTAGGCCAAGGAGACCCGCGCAAGCACGTGGCCGCATGGATGGAGGCATGGTGTCAAAGGACCATGAATGAATGGGTCCACCTGTTTATTCATGCCTTGGGGACAATTCCCACTACATGGTATCTGGATGCAAAACTACATTAGCGTACCCACCACTGGGAAACCATGAAGGACGATTTTGTGAGGAAGTTAGGGTTGATAGGCAGAACTAAGGCATTAGACGAGGCCCTGTATGATATATATGCCCTAGTATTTGATGAATCTTGCCCTCGTGCAGAGTATGGGGCACCAACTTGGGATACGTAGATGCAGGATATTATTAACTGCCACAATCTATTAATGGAAGAATCTGATGAAGACCCGCGAAATATCACTATCTCTGAATCGGAGGGAGAACGCGCAGTTGTTGGACCACCACTACAGATCGTCGATGTGACCAAGCCTCTTAAGGTAAGGGAAGTCAACATTGGAATAGAAGAACACCCTAAGATAGCTAAAATTGGGGACTACTGGGATGATGATACTATTGGGAAAGTCGTAGAGCTTCTCACGGAGTACTAGGACTAGTTTCCTACGAAATTATTAGAACTCAAGGGGATTACAGGGGACCTAGGGTTCATGCGCATCACTTTGAAACTAGATGTGCACCCTGTTAAGTAGTGACCTTACCAATTGAACCCCAAGTATAAGCAGAAAGTCACGGAAGAAATTGACAAAATGATAGCCGCAAGTATCATCCAACTGATAGAACAGTCAGATTGGGTAAGCCCTATGGTGGTCCAAGAGAAAAATACTAAAGGAGAAATAAGAATCTATGTTTACCTACGCAAATTAAACGATGCCTGCATCCATGATCCCTTCCCTATGCCATTATCTTATGAAATTCTTGATAGTGTGGGACGGCAGGAAGCGTACTCGTTCACTGACGGGTTCTCGGGCTACCATCAGATTAGAATCACACCTAAAAATCGTAGCAAAACTACATTCGCGACTGAATGGGGATCCTTCCAATAGACCGTCATGCCGTTTGGGCTCAAGAATGCCCCTACCATATTTTCACGGGTGGTGGTCGCAGTGTTCAGTGATTTCATATACAAGTTTTTGGAGGCATATTTTGATGATTGGATAGTATTTGGTTTGGTAAAGAAGCACGTCTAAAACCTGTGCATGATGTCAGACACCTGTAGAAAGCACCAAATTTCCCTGAATATTAAGAAGTGCATATTTTGCGTACCTTTCAGGATCTTGTTAGGCCAAATAGTCTATTGGTAGGGACTAATGGTTGACCCCGCCAAGGTAGCAGTTATCATCAACTTGGCAGTCCCTACAACTAAGAAACAACTGTGTTCTATCCTTGGACACACAGGCTACTATAGAAAGTTCATTCAAGGGTACGCATTGATCACGACACCCATGGAAAAGTTGCTAAAGAAGGACGTTTCGTTTTTTCGGGATGTGGAGTGTCAGAAGAGCTTTGAGTTACTCAAGGACAAGATGGTATCTGCACCTATCTTCATATTTCCTGATTGGGTGAAGGATTTCCATGTCCATGTAGATGCTTTAGGGATTGGCCTGGGAGCTATCCTTACACATCCCGGGGAAGGGGAAATCGACCACCCAGTTGAATTTTCTAGTAGAAAACTCTCTAGTGTGAAGCATAACTACTCCATTACTGAGTGCAAGGGTCTGGCCATGGTATGTGCCCTGCAGAAAATACTGGCATTATTTATTGGGAGGGAACTTCAAGATGTTCACAAATCACTCAGCTTTGAAGTACCTAGTGAATAATCTTGTGTTGGGGGGGAAGATTTTCCGATGGCTACTGCTATTTCAAGAATATTATTTTGAGATCATTGTGAAGCTAGGGAAACTAAATGTTGGGCCAGACCACTTGTCCCAAATCGAGAGTGGTGAAGAACCGACCAAACTAGAAGAAGGACAACCCGATGCGCAACTCTTTTCTATTAAGTTGGATGATGTGCACGTCACCGATATCATTCACTTCTTAACTACGAAAATGGCACCTACAGAATATTGAGTACAACAAAAAAGAGAGTTGGTAACCAGTGCAACGGACTTTACCATCATAGCGGGCCACTTGTATAACCTCGGAGCTGATGAGATACTATGAAGATACATTCTGGAGCATGAAAGACAATCCATCTTAGAAAAAGCCCACATAGGCGTAGCAGGAGGTCACTACACAGGGAAACCAATGACGCAGAAGATCTTGAGAGTTGGGCTATAGTGACTGTCATGACTATTGCAAAGCCTGCAACACATGCCAAAGGATAGGAAAACTTCCATGCAGGGACAAAATGCCCTTGCAGCCATAGATGGCCTTGCAAGCATTTGACAAATGGGCCATAGACTTCGTTGGGCCCTTCAACCCACCAGGGAAGAAGACAGGTGCCCACTACATCATCACTGCAACTGATTATGTAACCAGATGGGCCGAAGTGCATGTTGTGAAGGATTTTACTAAAGATACCACTGCACACTTTATTTTTGAACATATTCTAACCAAGTTCTATGATCTTGATGAATGATAGAGGTACGCATTTTGTTAATGAAACAATACAGGCTTTGACTGAAGAATTTCAGATCCACCATGAAAAAAGTAACCCATATCACCCGCAGGCGAATGGAACCATGGAATATTTTAATAAAATTATGGAACAAGTGCTAACCAAGATCTGCAATGTTCATTGAAGTGATTGGGACGTGCGCATCCCATTGGTCCTTTGGGCCTATCGAACCACTTGCAAGAATTTGACTGGGGAAACACCATTTTGCATGGTTTATGGAAAGGATTCCATTATGCCCATGGAGTATATTGTTCCTAGCCTCCACATCACAGCCTTTACAAACATGGCAGAGCCTGACATCATGGAGGAATGCTTAGCACAACTCGTTGCCTTGGAGGAAGATTGATTCATTTCTAAATTTCATCAACAAGTGTAGAAGGCCCAGGAAAAAGCATGGCATGATAGAAATATTTGGCAAAAGATATTTTTTGGAGGAGAATTGGTCCTGCTTTACGATAGCCAGTTTGCAAAACACCTGGGGAAGTTCCGTGAGCACTGGCTAGGCCCCCATATGGTAAAGGAAATCACTGACGGAGGAGTTGTCTGGTTAGCTACACTACATGGTGATATTGTACCGGGATATGTTAATGGTAGCCAACTCAAACTGTACTTGATAAAATGACTATATGGTCGGCGTACCTGTATTAGGTGAAATACGTGCAGGCAGGAGGAAAAATTCTAGCACGCCCGTTATACGCGCAGGGATCACCTGCAGGTTTGGAAGCTCGGGGAGGTTCACTGGGAGTGCAGGGATCAATCGTAGGCTTGGAGGCTCGGGGAGGTGCGCTAAGCACACAGGGGTAATACACAGCTGCGAAAACTAGCCGTTGGAATAGTAAAACTAGGTAAAAAGTAAATTTTACTGTTGAAAAGAGTGGGAATTTGGCAATTAATGAGGTGATTTGCGAAGATTTTTTACTGTTTTCTTGATGGTAAGTTTCATATAAGCCTCATCCAACCGTTGGTCACTATCCAAAGCTATAAAGGAAGGAGGGTAGATTAGAAGTGGGTTCTATGCATTTTGAAAATCTTGTGCTTTGAAAAATTCTGTAATTATTGCGATCTGTTAATGTCTGGGCGGGCTACCACTTCTGATAGTAGCAATCCCGAATTTGTCTTCTGAGCGAGAATGACTGCAACCAATCCAGCTAAATCATCGTAGAATCTGGCCTCCACTGATGAAGTATTGGAGGTCACCCCTGAAGTTGAAGAGGTTGTGTCCACAACAACCAAGGGGAAGCAAGTGGAGAAAAAGAAGGGGAAGGGGAAAGGCCAGGAGCAAGGGTAGGGGAGGGCTACGAAATGGGTTGGAGGGAAGCCATGCACCTCCCCTTGGAATGTGAAATCCCCCTGAACGGTGCCCCAGGCACGTTTTCCTAACCCAATGAAGTGACCTCTGTCTGCTCAGGAAGAGCCTCGGATTTCCGAAGCAATCACTTGGTTTCTGCCCTATGTTCGGCCTCGCCGGCCCTCGATTCATATGCTTAAGAACCTTGAAGGAATGTGTGCCTATTTGCAGATGCCACTGATTCCAGGTGAAGTCCCCATAATTGGAGAAGCACATGGCAAGCTTGCCTCAATTAAGTTTTATGACCACGACCTGGCCAACATGGAGGCCTTCCTAGAATTGGTACCTCATTTGTACCATGAAATAATGCTAGAAGACGACATGTTAAGGCTCATCCTAATGCCATGGGAAAGGGGGCTAGAAAAATCTAGTTTATTAAACTTGCTACGAATGCCTCATTTTGGTCGATACATTATAACTACCCGAATTGCGCGACAGCTGCTAGACCTGATCCATGATGGCAGCTTAAGGATCTAGGACCGTATTCCCATTGATGCTGCCCTCATTCACTGTATTACTGGTCTCCCCATGGAGGGGCTGAATCCCATGGAGTGCGTCGGGAAAAATTATGAGCAACATATTGTCGATAATGTGCGAGAAGACTACCATGTTCAGAGGAATACTGGGGGATTCATGATCAACACCATTACTGACCTAGGAGTGCACATGGGTACCCTACTGCTGGCTTGTAAGATTATGCGCAAGTGCCAAGCCATGACCGTCCCCGCTTATGTAATTCTGTTGGCTGGCTGCTGCGAAAAAGGGGTCTGCTTCAACTGGTCCCAATTCCTTTGCAATGGATTTTTGGAGAATGTGCGCGAGGCCCAAGATCATGGAAGGGAATTCTGTTATTCTTGGCTACTACTCCTAAATTCGTTGGTTGCATGGGAAGCCCCTAAAGACTCAGTCCTCCCTGAGCTCGAACCAAACATGTGCGAGGGGGTGTGATATGCGAATTTGTGGGATTCGAAGGATGAGTAGCGCATTGAGGATAACAAAGTCCTTTGGGTCCTCTTTTAGAGTGGGCTCACAGTAGCCATTCACTCCCCACCACGCTTGTCACCGGTGGTCTATGAAAAGTACAAGGGCATCGAGGTGTTCTAGGTCATGAATCACAATGTGCAAATTCGGGGGAGAAAGGATCCAGCATGGGTATCGCTGACTTACATGGTTTCCAACGAGGAAATCGACCGACTCGTTGCCACTTGGCCACCACACTGGAGATTGGGATTCAAATCAGGTATAGTTGACACTGTAGATACAAGCACCGCCCTGAAGACCACCCCGCCTTATAACACCAAGAATGTAGAAGGACGTGGTCTGGAAGACTCCACCAGGACAAAGGATGTTGTGAAGGGCGCGAAGCTGGAATTGCAAAAGGACTTGCAACACGACCTAGACACAAAGGGTCTGGATGTGTAGGGTGCTGATTCCACATGTGGTACGAAAATTACCGCCGACCCTCTCAAAGGCCAGTGAAATAAGCGACGGCCTACAAGGCCCGGTAGGGAGACTAAAGTTACTTTGATGGAGGAATACCTACAGCAAATCACAAATGCAGTCACCCTCGCCTCAGAAGATAGATGGCTTTCTTTGGAAGAGCAGTAGAAAGATGCGCTCACTGCACTATAGTCTGAGCTCCAAGCTCTGTAGCTCAAGATCCATACCCTATAGACAAGCATGATTCATATGAGACCACCCCCAGCAACCAGCAGTGAACTGATCGTCATGACTGATAGTCGCCTCTTCCCCCTGCTAGGTGCAACATTCACCCTGAGCCCGCCTGCCTCATGTGCGCAATTCCAGGCCTGTGCAAAAGTGCAATTGGATTTGGCCTGGATTCCACACGAACCACTGCAAGTCCTCCATACATCCCTCTTCAAGGATATCTAGCACAAAGACCGCTGAATGCATCAACAACTCAGTACAGTCGAGCAGACAATCGTTGAAAAAACCGCTGAGGTGTCTGATGCATAGGCTACATGCACCCTTGCCGCCACGCAACAGACCGAGTTGGAACGTCTAATTAGTAGGCTATGCGCAGATGTGACTAAAGATATCCTAGCCTCTGCTACCCCCCAGACCAAGATTGAGGGACTCGTTGCAGCCCTAAAGGCTTCTAAGACCAAGATTCAAAATGTCAAGACAGAGATGGTGTAGTAGATTGCTGCATTGCAGGCCAAATTGCAGCCAAAAGCTCCACATGAGGTACGATCCCAGTGCACTGCGCTGGTCCCTAAAGCCACAAATTCCATTACATCTCATATCGCTCAAGGCGCAAAATTTCTTAAGAGAGTTATGCAGTTGTGGTCTAAGGTGCAGACCGAGTTATAATGTCTAATCAGTAGGATATGCGCAGATGTGACTGAATATATCCCGACCTCTGCTACCCCCCAGGAAAATATTGAGGGACTCGTTGCAGCCCTGAAGGCTTCTAGGACTGAGATTCAAAATGTCAAGATAGAGATGGAGCAGCATATTACTGCTTTGCAAGCCAAATTGCCGCCGGAAACTCCACCTAAGGTATGATCCCAGCACACTGCACTGGTCACTAAAGCCACAAATGTCATTACAACTCAGATCTCTCAAGGCATAGAATTTCTTGAGACAATTATGCAGTTGTGGTCTAAGGTGCAACGCGATCCTCTCCAGCGTGAATTTACTCAAGAACTGCACCTAAAGGAAGAATATTTTGAGCAACTGGAAGCTACTATGTCCACTCTGATCCCCACTCAACGTCTGGCACATTTGCGAGTTAGCCATGCGGTCAGAGATGACTTGGAAGTGCTACGCCACAAGAAGAAGGTTATGAGTGACCACCTCAAGCCATGGGCCAATGAAGCCCTCAAGCTATCTCAGGAAGTGGATGTTGCAGTCAAACAGCTGAACCAGACCCTGGAAAGTGTCACTGCTGCTACTGAAGGTCTGACTTCACAGAATTTGGTGGATATTGTAGAGAACGTTGTTGCGCAGAGCGAAGAAGTGATGCCCCATCTGGTCTATGCAATCAAGCAGCTTTAGGAAAATATGCAAACCCCACTACCGCTGTGACTCGAGATGAGTCACAAGATTGTGTTGGGGGCCTATTGGAACGGGGTTCCCTAAGCTGCATTTTTTATATAACTTTGTAATATTTGGTCTTGCGTAGAGGTTTTTGGGTGGGTCAAAGCCCCCAATGTTTTGTAATAGGTTAAAGGGTAAACCTAGGGTCTACAAACCATGGTTTGCGGACCATAGGATAGAAAAGGCTACAATGATATAAATAGATAGATAGTTGGGTCTAGTAGGTAATAATAAGTAATATTGATGCTGCAAACGAACTGTTGAGGTCTACCTTGGGTTTTTTTGGGTAAAGAGTCTTGCTGGTTGTGTGCACGGAGATCCTTAGTCCTGCTGTGTGCGGACCCCGCTGGCTGTGTGCGCGGGCTATGTCTTGGGTTTTTAATTGGGTTTTTGGATACTAATGAATGCAGAATCCATTTGAAGTATCTTTCTGATATCTGGACCAATCATGTTTATGACTGAAGTGCATCTGTTTTATTTACTTAAGTTGTGAATATATCTGCGATCTATGAATTAGATGTGATTGTAATGCTCTGTGGTGCTAATTGTTGATGCGCACGTGGATGTGAATGTATTGATCATATTTGTTAATGATAGTAACTTGGTTTATGGTTACATGTTGATTATACTGTTAAAATCTCGATAATAGGCTTGTTTCTGTGCAAACCTGATAGATCCAACAAAGATCTGCCTTAATTAACTACTCTCTCCCAGGGTGCAGAAACCTGGTTCCAGCACCCTCCCATACTACTTTGGGTGAGACCTTGGCTTGCGAAAGTAAGTCATTGTCGAAAGGGCCAATAGTATAGGGGTTTGTTGGCAAACCTTAACTCTAAACCTAGGTCAAGACCCCTGAATCCAACAAGACTTAATAGTTCTTTTTGTGTGTGTATTTTATACTTTACATTTTATTTTTATGTTAAGTTACCTTCCAACTATATATCAAGCATTAAATGAATCACATGTCTCTCATGCATGACTATTAAAATCATATTTTGGTGCAACAACAAAGTGATTTATGAGCACCAAGAGCATAGTTACATGTTGTGATAATAGATTCAACAACCTTCAACATATACAAATAAATTCATAAAATTATTAGAATATATATTTATTTGTAATTACAATGTATAAGTGACTAATGGAACTTACCTCCTAGAATGTGTTGAATTGTTGCTTCACTATGATTCAATTGAATACAATGAACATCTAGTGGACAAATTTCCACCCAACCATAGGCTAAACTACAATTGCACAATCACCTTCTAGAGTTGGCCAACCCTGAGGCCTCAACCTGCTATTATGCTAGATTATCTTATCTTATTCCCCATAATCCAAAGAAATTCCTTTTTTCCTTCTTCACCTTTCCTATATAAAATTCTTCCAACACAAAAACTCAAACTTAGGATCCACTTGTAATTTTCAATTCTTTCTTTATCTTGATTTTTGTTTCCCACGACTTGTTTTTAGTGCTTTATTATTATTAAAATTTTACCTATTTAGTAAAAAACCAAGATGATGGGGGTGGAGTAACAAGTATAAGTATGAAGACTCATGATGGAAAACAATTTGATGAACCATGTGTTGGGGTTCCCATGTTTTGGTCAGATTGGCAAGACCAAAAGATGAGACAACATCAAACCACTTTCAGACCTCAGGATCTAGCCCTCCTGGGTCTAGAGAGGGATCTCTCTATAATATGTCAAAGGTATATGTCTTTGAGGCTCAAATGTTATGATTTTAGGCTAGTTATAGGCACAAGGTTAATTTGTTTTGTTTGGTTTGATTTGGTTGCAGGTTATCAGGAAGGAAGGATTCAATGTAAGACAGAGCTGAGAAAAGAGGAATAAGGCAGAGGTGAAATGTTCCAGGAAATATTCAAAACCATTGGGCAATGGATTCAGGAAATTATTTGCTTGCTACTCAATAGGTAGGCTTTCAATTGGGCTAGTCATATGAAACTTAGGATCTTCAAGATGATTATGTGGTATAGCGAGGTAGAAGCAGAGGAGATAACACATATTTGGAGCACAATGTTACAGACTAGCTGGTCGCACAAGGACCCTAGTGGACAAGGCTAACTCTAATCCCCAGTGTTCCCAAATCTTCCAACTAAATCTATAACAAGAAACATCTAAGAATTGAATTCATTTAATTCATACATCATAGAGCAGGCAAAAACATCCACTACACTGGTTAAAATAACTGAAATCATTTCTTAGATAATACATTCAGAAGAGAAACATAAATGGCAAGGAGAGCAGAAACATAGGGTACCTAACAAGGGTAAATCCTATGCCAATATTCTAATGCAAGCCAGTAGAAATGAAATGAAATGAATGTAAACACAAAGATAGGAAAACATCACCGCTGCTCCAGATCAGGATCCAAAGAAATGTGTCTGTCATATTAAATAGAAACACCAATCAAGTACAACATTCCCAATAGCTGAATACTCAGTCTGAAAACATTTCCTTCAACCTATCTTACAATCTTTACACAGAGACTATGTCTCAAAAGAAACTACTTGCAGTTCTCTGATAACTGATCAACAACCATTACAATGAGTTCTTCATGAATTTATAGCTCCGGAGGAGCGGAGGAGGTAGGTGGAGAACTAAATGCAGTATTAAACTTCTGAAAAGAAAGAGGGCCGAAGCCCATTTTGTATAAATCCTATGCATTAATCTCTGGTGTTCTTTGGGTGAACAAATGATCTTCTTCAGACTATGGATTGCCCTGATATGACTCTAATGTGTTCTGACTGCAGTAATGTGTGGTGTTGTTGGTGCATAAACAAAATATAAAGGAATGATAGAGAATTCTGCCATACTGGTGAAATAAATGCTCTGATAGTGTTGGGGCTGTTTCAAGGTAGAAAATCTCTCCAGAACATGGCTTGGATTGAACATTTCATGGGCACATTGTCCTTTATGGAGGAAAAAAATTATGCTGTTGTAGAAAACCCTAATATGCATTGATTTCTGCGCGCTGTACTCTCTGAGTGCTCCCTAGGTCTTCAATCTCGTGTTTTGCCTTTAAATCCCTGAGAATAAGGCTTAAAATCTTTGTTTGCGTGCCTTAGGCTCTATGCTGCTCCATTTGTACCTATGACTATGAAACTTGTGCTTTTAATGGTGTCGGAAAGGTTTTACAGAGTTTGAAACCCTGATTTTTTAATGTGCATCCCGTCTGGGCTCCTTCCTGAGCTTTTTTTGTGATCTCGGCTTCTGAAACACGGTCCTTTCTACATTCCTTGCTGCCGTAATGGAGACGGTGCATCATGGCAGTCATTCACTATTAATAACCTTGAAAAACATGAAAAATTGTTACAAAATCCACAAATGGGGGTATTGGATGAGACGGGGATGACGAGGATGGCCATGCAGATTGGTGGGATGATGGAACAGTGCAGAAACATGGTGGAAAATGCGATTTGACAGCGGACGTGGTCTGGTGGACGTGGGAGAGCACAACAGAAAATTAAACAAAACATATGGAAGATCGACCTTGGAATGAATATATGCAACAGAATGGGCCAGTGTACGGTGGATGCACGTGGGATGACGTGGCGATGGTGGAAAAGTCAACATCGGGCAAACGAATCTAGACCGTTCGATCTCGAGAGGAGATCGATAGCTGAAAATGCATCGGAGGGCAATGGATGGCAGGCCATACCCTGAGCTATTGCGTGTGCATCTGGGTTAACAATCGCGCATCTTCGACGAGCGATAGCCGTTGGATGGCCCGCCCCAGATTGGACGGTCAACGACAATATCGCTGGGCATCCGTGTCCGAACAATAATGCGCGATTGGCGGCGTTTAACGCACGGGGACAGTGGTTTTGAAATCGTACAGGAGGATGCATGTCGCACGGTGTATGGCATCGCTGGCTGATGAGAAAATACCACCAACCGCCCGAAAGTGGTGCGATAGAAACCGCTGGGTTTTTGAACAGTGAAAGAGGGCGGGGACCACCGGGATGGGCAGATTCCACACCGTCGGATCTGTACAGATCAACGGTTGAAAACACACCCAATATGAATGAACTGCGAACCGTCGGATCTAGCGGGTAAATCGACGGTTAAGATGCGGCGACGGGAGGTGGACGAGTTGCATGATGCAAGCTGTGGGGGCGGCGATCGTCGTCCATTCTGTGAATAGCAATGACTGTTGTTGCCTCCCGATATGAAACGCGCTAAGGGATTTTAGCTTTGGCATCTAGTTGTGGCGCAAGGTTACATGGAGAGAAAGGTTACGGGGCTAGCGGAGAAGGGGCTGAGGCCCATTATATGGTTCGAAAGTGGGTTTTAACCTTTTTTAATGCATTTTGAGGCCTGAGGAGGGTAACGGTAGGGGAAAGAGGGGGATTTAGGCATAATCAAAGGGAATAGAGATGTTTTAGAGGGGATTTCTGGGATGGAAAGGGGAATTAGGGGAAACAAAGGGGAATTCGAGGAAAGCAACAAAGGGGTGACAATGAAGAAATTTGCAAGGGTACAAAGGGCAGAATAAAGCCTTTAGGAGCCTGATTTTTGGTCAGCAAGGCATATTGATTTAGAACAGCCAAAGGGAACAGTCACAAGGTAGGGAACTTGACAAGGCTGCAAGGATGATGTGTTTTCAAGGGAAATGCATTCCTTGCAGGCTTATGAAACAAATTAGCCCCTTGCTTGCTAGTCAAGAAATTTATAGGGGGCTAACAGTGGCTCCACATGGGGATGGCTTCTTCTTGAAGGAGTCAAGAATTTAGAGAATATATCTTTGGAGTAGGCCAGGTGCCTTCTGCTTTACACATCCCTTCTTTCTTTAGATCAACTGCCAAAATATGAAAACATTACATCGGCAGAAAACTTTCTTCAACAAACTACCTACCCACACTATAGTCATAGCATTTTTTCTTCTTCTAGGGTGCATTTGAGCTAGCAGACCCTTTACATCATTTATTTTTCAAACATAAAGTAAACCTATTCTAAATATACACTTATTACTCCATGAGACCAGATTAGACTATTGGTATCATATGTTTCTCTACCTAATCTAATATCTGATGGGATTAGACTGTCCAACAGATTTCTTCTCTACATTCTAAGACAGAAAATTGAAAAACAGTCAAGCTAGGATTAGACTGTCTGACTTGTTGTGGGTCCAAGGCATAAAGACAATTGCACATGGACAAAATTTGCAGAAAACTGGAAACAAAACTGTGAAGGCTTGGGATCTGAAACTTGAAATATCCTTCTTCTCTTTGTGACTCAATATTTGAGCATGTTGGAGCCACTTCCTTTCTTCATCTCAGCTCTGGTTTTGGGCATGTTAGAGCTGATTTTTCTTTCTTCTTTGCTGGTCCAGATTTTGGGCATGTTAGGACCAGCTGCTTTACTTTCTTTGGCTCAGGTTTTGAGCTTATTAGATCCAATCTTTTGCACATCAAAGGTTCATATTTTAAGCATGTCTAAACCCCTTCTTTTCCTCTGTTTTTTGGAACATTTTTCTTTTTCTTGAAAATAAAAAACTGCACTGGTATGTACAATGGAAATGGAAACTGGAAATTGTGAATTAGCAGAAGTAGTGTTTGAGCATCCTGCCATTGACAGGACCCCCAAACAGCTCAGTGCCATCTAATTCTTGTAAGAAGAAAGCATTGGGACCCACAGTGGCCTGGATGAGGTATGGACCTTGCCACAAACTGTCAAATTTGTTGTGCTTTCCTTTATCCTCTCTTCTCGAATCCCACTTCAGGACCTTATCTCCAACTTTGAAATCAACACCTTTGGTTCTTTTATCAAACAATTTCTTTATATTCTCCTGAACTTTCGCTGCTCTGTTGTAGACCTCTTCCCTTGTTTGCTGAAGATGGATTGCTTGGTTTATTCTCCTCACCATACTATCTTCTTCTGTTTGGATCTCCCGGACCAGCTTGATCACTGGTATCCCAAGGCTGGTAGGAAACACTGCTTCTGTTGCATAGACAAGATAAAATGGTGACATGCCAATGGACTTCTATTTTGTAAGCCTGTCAGCCCACAAAGCATGCACTAGCTTGTTATGCCATGACTTTTTGTTTTCTTCAAACAGCTTCTTGATGATGATCACCGGGCTCTTGTTTGATGATTCAGCTAATCCATTACCTTGAGGGTAATAGGCAGTTGAATGACCAAGTGCTATTTGGTACCTGTGACAAAAATCAACCATCTTTTTGGATCCGAAAGCAGTAGCATTGTCAGTGATTATTTTCCTTGGGCAGCCAAACCGAGAGAGGATGTGACCCTCTAGGAAACTAATGATGACTGAATATGTGGCATTCCTAGTGGGTATGACCTCTATCCACTTAGTGAAATAGTATGTGGCTATCAGGATCCATTTGTGTTGTGCAGAAGAAGCAGGGTGAATATCCCCTATGAAATCTAGGCCCCATTGCAGAAGGGAGGAGTTTTCTTTTTCCTTCAAATATCTAGCATTTGTGGCAGGCAACTATAATTTTATGGACATCATTGAAGAGTGTGGGCCAATAGTAGCCAACTCTGAGTATTTTTTTTGCAGTGGCTTTCCAAATCAGGTGGCCTCCACATTCTCCAGCATGGAATTCTTGTTTAACCCCCTCTGCCTCACTTTCAGGAAAAAATTTATGCAATAGGCCATTAGGATTCTTCCAGTATAAGTTCTCATTCAAAATGCAGTAATTTTTGGCTTTTAGCTTTAAGAATATAGCCTTGGTCTTTGATAGCTCGGGAGGGGCATTGAGGTGTGTAAGCACATATAAAATATCAGAATACCAAGGGGAGCTTTGAATTTTTTCCTCAACAATGGGATCATGCAATTCTTGTTGCTCATCCAAGGTATTTATCATGTTAATGTCTAGGGCTTGTAAGTTTGATTCAACCATTAATTTAGCTAAGCCCTGACCTTTAATCAGTTTGGTGGGTTTTATCTCAAGGTCGTACTCTAAGATCACATCTATCCATTTGCCCCTTTTCCCATCTGGGTCCTGGGACAAAATGTCTTTAACCACTATATTTGGCACATAGGCTATGGTGTGGGAATGCAGTATGTACACCCTGAAGTCTTTCAAGGCCTTAATCAGAGCATAGGCCTGTTTCTCCATGATTTTTTATTTCAAGGGTGCATCTCTGAGTGCTTTGCTAAAAAATGCAATTGGCTGATCCATTCCCTCTATGTTTTTCTGCAGCAAGACTACAACCACTGTATGCTCAGAGGCGAATGAAAAGATCAGGAAATATTTGGAGAAATCTAGGTTGATTAGGACGGGAGCTTGGGTAAGTGAAAGTTTCACTGATTCAAAATATTATTTAGCTCCTATAGTCCATTTAACTCCTTCACCTTTCTTCAGCATGTTAGTCATGTTCCTAAGGTGTTCAGCCAGATTTGGAATAAATCTTCTAAGGAAGTTAATCTTCCCAATGAAGGACTGTAATTCCTTGATGTTTCTGGGGTGTGTGATCTTTAGTATTCCCTCAACTCTCTGTGGGTCTATCCTGATTCCATTTTCAGATATAATGTGGCCAAGAAGTTTTCGTTCTTGTAGCCCAAAGACAGTTTTTTTAGGATTCAGGGACAGACCATACCTTCTACATTTTTCAAACACTTTCCTCAGATGTTTTAGGTTTTCTTCTTCAGTCTTGGAAAAGACTGTTATGTCATCTAAGTAGATAAAAATGAAGTGCCCTATCTCATCTGAAAATGCTATGTCTGTCACTCTTTGTAAGGTGGCTCCAGCGTTCATCATTCCAAAAGGCATCTTCACATACATGAAGGTACCCCATGGAGTGGTAAAGGCTATTTTGAGTTGGCCTTCTAGGATCACTAAGACTTGGTTATACCCAGAGAAACCATCTAGCAGGGAGATCCTTTTAGAGCCCACTACCCTCTGAAGAATATGTTCCATTTTAGGCAAAGGGTAATTGTCCTTGAGTGAGGCTCTATTGAGATTCCTGAAATCTATACACAATCTGATTTCCCCTGTTTTCTTCCTTACAACCACTAAGTTTTATACCCAATCAGAGAACCTTACAGGCACAATTATACCTGCTTCATACATCTTCTTAATATCTTTCTCTACTGTAGGCAATTGTTTAGGATTGATTCTGCGAAGTTTTTGCCTAAAGGGCTTATGATTTTCTTTCAAGGTTATTTTGTGCTGGATGATATTTGTGTCATAGGCCTTTAAGTCCTCATAGCTCCATGCAAACACATCAATGAATTCTTTGAAAAGGTCAATGTATTTCTTCTTCATGTCTATAGGTAAATACTTAGACAGTTTAATCATTTTGGGCTTATCTTCAGTGCCTATGTTGCATTCTTCCACATCAGAGTCTGCATTTTCTATAGTGGGATTTTTTGCCACATCATCAAAGTCAAAGAGGTCTTCTAAGGGTGCCAGGCCTCTGGGTATATTCTTATCTTTGGGTTGCAGCACCTCTACCTCTTCACTATCTGCATTTTCACATTTTTGGTCTAGATTTCCAGTCTGTTCATCTAAAGAGTTTATTTCTATATTACAGGGTATTTCTTCCTCATCTGAGGACGCATCATTTAGGCAGCTATGGTCAGATTTAGAGTCTGAATCAGAAAACTCAAACTCGTTCCTGCCTACTAGGAAATCTTCAATCTGTTTATCACCTTCAAAAACTTGCCAATATTTTTCATTTTCTGGCACAACAGGTCTAAATTTGGTCTGAATGATGATCCGTTGGTCGCCGAGAGTCTTGGGGTAGGAACTGGCTAGGCAAGCTAATTCGTTTGCAATGACATTTTGACTCCTAGGGACGAACACCAGTTTATATTCAACAAATGTTTTCAATATTTCCTCAGCGTCTTTCCTATACGCCCTCAGCCTAGGATGCTTGGTTGTGTATTCTCCATTCACCTGTTTAATAACTAACTCTGAGTCTCCCCTTACAACTATCCTATGGGCCCGTATTTTCTTCAACAGATTTAGACCCAGGATCAAAGCTTCGTATTCAGCGACATTATTTGTGCATTTGAAATGCAGACTATAGGCATGGTTCTCAGCATAGTCATTTTATGTGTTGTGTAACCATACTCCTGCCCCTGCAGTCCTTTTAGTATAGGACCCATCAAAGCTCATTTCCCATAAGGGGTTATTCTCATGATTATCATTGTTTTCTCCCTTACAGCTGGGTTCGCCATTATATTGCTCTACAGGGTCTGTACTAGGCTGTGGATCGTTTTGTTCCTCATGAAATGTATGAGTTTCAGGGATCTGGCCAGATGGATATTTACGCTATGTTTCTTGTTCACTCGGAGTTAGGTCCCCACTACATATCCTACAAGTTTCGTTGCGGTTTTCTTCTTCGTTGCCCTCTAA
The DNA here is from genome assembly GCA_034641835.2 of Pinus albicaulis. Lineage (NCBI taxonomy): Eukaryota > Viridiplantae > Streptophyta > Pinopsida > Pinales > Pinaceae > Pinus > Pinus albicaulis. Next base: position 949,417,513 of record CM076574.1, read on the forward strand.
AGCCAGAGCAGCCATTATGTTAAAATCCATAGCCTCTGCCTTTTCGCTTGTATCTCTGTTTTGGGACTCTGACCCTTCCAAGGATTCATCATTACAAAATATGAAGGAGTCAAGGTCTGTATGTACAGAATAAACAGGTGAAGTTTCTATTTTTTCGGGGCTACTGACTAGGAATTTCATATGTGCCTCTCTATACAGCTTTCTAAGTTGGCCAAAGATGGGAATTGTGGCATATGAGCCATCCATCTGCATTGTCCCCTGCAGCTTGGCTCCCCATGATCTAGATAATAACATGCCATACTTAGGTGGCACATCTGCCACCACAACATCCATGACCATACATTTAGCTGGGATTTGAGTTAAGCTCACACATAAGTCCTTGATTAGGCCTAGGCATTTTACTCTGCTAGATTCAAATGAGTATAAGTCCTTGTAGGGTCTGGTCATCTCTAGACCTAGTCTTTCCATAACTACCTTGGGAATTAGGTTGTGTGATGCACCAGAATCATGCATTTCATTATGAAGGATCTTATCATGAATGTTGAGACTGATATAAAAAGGTGGGACTACCCCTACTTGAAACTTCCCCTCTATCTTAGGTCCAAACAGAAGGGCAAGATGATCATTTTTTAGATTCACGGAATCACCATTCTCACCTAAGTTTAATGCTTTCAAAATTTGGCCTTTATATACATCCTGAGTGGCCAGCTCAGAGAGTGGGACAGAGATTTTAATTTTTTCAATCTCACTTTCCAAATTGAACGTGGACTGACTCTTTGGGATACTCATCTCTATTCTATTTTCCACTGCCTTAGTGGCTGCATCAGTGGGTTGGTTCTCACTATGTACAGGTTTTGAGGCTGCTTTATCAGGAGCACTAACTGCATTGCTAGTGCTACTAGCTGGTTGGTTTTGTTTATCACTCTTTTGGTTGTCTTTTTCTTTTTTTTTCCCAGAACTTGCAGCTGATGGTTTGCTACTTTTAGTAGTTTCTTTAGAAGATTTCTCAGGTCTCTTCTTGATGGTTACCTCAAAAGCCTTTGGTTTGGCAGTTTCCTGGCTCTTTTTTCTCCTGATTTCATATTGTTCTCTGACCTGCATCATGGCATTCTCGAACCCTAACCTGTAATCTTCAGATTCCAACCATTCCTCCTCCCAACCAGAGGGTGAAGGCTGGTCTTCTTCTGAATAACAGTTATGGATTGACTCTTCTGTTTCAAACATGTTTATTGTGTTTCCCTCAGACTCTTCTATGATTCCCTCATCTTCATCAAGAAAATTCTCTTGGAATGGGGGAATAACTTGTTGATCTGATTCTCTTTGTCTGATGGGAGCGTTATTGTTTCTTCTAAAGTTCTGGTTCTGGTTTTGGTTCCTATTTTGGTTACTGACTGTGAAAACCATTTTCTTCATCATTTGTTGCAACCTTTCCACATTTTTAGACAACTTATCATAATTTTGATCAGATGTGGAAGCTACATTGTCATCTCTATATGTTACCCTTCTATCCGATTTCAGTCTTGCCCTTTTTTCAATCAGATTTGCTTCTATATTCACTGCTCCTTTCTGCATGTCCTCTAATGTGTTATATTCCTTATCCCTAAGCTCATAGGCTATGTCAGCATCAAAGCCTTCAGGGTATTTTGCTAGGGCCATGCCTTGTGGAGGTTTCATATGTGGAGGGAGAGCATTGTAGATGCTATTAAACCTAGTTGTGTAATCATGAACACTCTCTCCTGCGTTTCTTTTGAGGTTCATGTATTCAGCCAAGAGTTGGCGAGGGTTTTCCCTAGCTTCCCATTTGTTTATGAAAGTCTGATATAGAGCTGGGAGGTCATTTATGCTACCTGGAGGTAGACCCTTAAACCATTTCTTCACATCACCCCCTAAGCTCTGGGCAAAGATTCTCATTTTGACTATATCATCATCTATTTCCATGTAGTCAAAAGAATCTTCCATATTATCTACATGTTTCTGGGCTGTGATGGAATCCTTTGCAGTGAAGTGTGGGATATTTGACTGATAATCATTTGGCAAGGGTACTAAAGGCTGAGGTAAAACAAGAGGTGCATACCAGGCTGCCATGGTGATGTTTTGATGAGGTAAAGGGGCTTGGGCAATAGGTATATGGATGACAGGAACGTTATGACCAGCAGAAGACTGATGAGCAGACCTCGGGTGACTGAGCCCCAAGTTTTGTATGAAATGTATATTAGGAGGTGTAGAAGGAGGGACATGTATATTCCCAAGGTGTCTACCACTTTGCTGTGGTGAATTAGGAAGCTCAGGTTTTAGCTGGTCTAAGCTACTAAATGACCTAGTTCTAGGTAAGTTGTTAGGTAGGTCTAGGTCAAGGTGAAAATGTGATAGAGCTACAAGATCTTCTTGTGCAGAATTATCTCTATAGATGTGACTAGAAACAGTTGATATTTTAAGTGTAGGAGCTCCCTTGAGGATACTCTCAGGATTGTCAACTATTTCAGGTGGGTCTGGGTTAGGGTAAGCTCTTGTATGAATGGTTCTAGAAGCTAGAGTGTTGTTTACTGACCAAGCAGCTTAACCCTACTTGTTACTTCTACTGTGGTTGATGTTGTTATGGAGGTTGGCCTCCCAGTGGAGTCTAATGTGAGCCAAGATAATCAGCAGGCCTACTGATCACCAGTGGAGTCTTTAAAACGTTTAGGAACTATGGAGTCACCAGGTGGAAGGTTTAGGATGTTTTTGGAGGGTACATTGTCCACCACAGTGCTTATGAGATGTCCCTTTTTCAAGGATATCTTCCAAACACAACAAACTCTAACCAGAGATTGACTGGGAGGGCATTTACCAGATATGTCACCTCTGAACGAGTGTGAGATCTGGAGGCTACCTGGCCCTTTCCAGACTTTGTCCAAGAGTATGGGAAAACACAACAAATGGTATAGAGGTTGATGTGAGAATAAGAGTGTTTAACTGCCAACCTAACCAGATATTGTAGGTTTCTGAATTCCTAAGAATTTTTAAGGTGTAATGCATTCAGTTCCCCACTGGAGTCACCATTATGTTGGGGTTCCCATGTTTTGGCCAGATTGGCAAGACCAAAATATGAGACAACATCAAACCACTTTCAGACCTCAGGATCTAGCCCTCTTGGGTCCAGAGGGGGATCTCTCTATAATATGTCAAAGGTATATGTCTTTGAGGCTCAAATGTTATGATTTTAGGCTAGTTATAGGCACAAGGTTAATTTGTTTTGTTTGTTTTGATTTGGTTGTAGGTTATCAGGAAGGAAAGATTCAATGTAAGACAGAGCTGAGAAAAGAGGAATAAGGCAGAGGTGAAATGTTCCAGGAAATATTCAAAACCATTGGGCAATGGAGTCAGGAAAGGATTTGCTTGCTACTCAATAGGCAGGCTTTCAATTGGGCTAGTCATCTGAAACTTAGGATCTTCAAGATGATTATGTGGTATAGAGAGGTAGAAGGAGAGGAGATAACACAGATTTGGAGCACAACGTTACAGACTAGCTGGTCGCACAAGGATCCTAGTGGACAGGGCTAACTCTAATCCCCAATGTTCCCAAATCTTCCAACTGAATCTATAACAAGAAACATCTAAGAATTGAATTCATTTAATTCATACATCAGAGAGCAGGAAAAAACATCCACTACACTGGTTAAACTAATTGAAATCATTTCTTAGATAATACATTCAGAAGAGAAACATAAATGGCAAGGAGAGCATAAACATAGGGTACCTAACAAGGGTAAATCCTATGCCAATATTCTGATGCAAGCCAGTAGAAACGAAATGAAATGAATGTAAACACAAATATAGGAAAACATCACCGCTGCTCCAGATCAGGATCCAAAGAAATGTGTCTGTCATATTAAATAGCAACACCAATCAAGTACAACATTGCCAATAGCTGAATACTCAGTTTGAAAACATTTCCTTCAACCTATCTTACAATCTTTACACAGAGACTATGTCTCAAAAGAAACTACTTGCAGTTCTCTGATAACTGATCAACAACCATTACAATAAGTTCTTCATGAATTTATAGCTCCAGAGGAGTGGAGGAGGTAGGTGGAGAACTAAATGCAGTATTAAACTTCTGAAAAGAAAGAGGGTCGAAGCCCATTCTGTATAAATCCTGTGCATTAATCTCTAGTGTTCTCTGCGTGAACGAATGATCTTCTTCAGACTGTGGATTACCCTGATATGACTCTAATGTGTTCTGACTATAGTACTGTGTGGTGCTGTTGGTGCATAAACAAAAGATAAAGGAATGATAGAGAATTCTGCCATACTAGTGAAATAAATGCTTTGATAGTGCTAGGGTTGTTTCAAGGTAGAAAATATCTCCAGAACATGGCTTGGATTGAACACTACATGGGCGCGTTGTCCTTTATGGAGGAAAAACATTCTGCTGCTGTAGAAAACCCTGATATGCATTGATTTCTGCACGTTGTACTCTCTGAGTGCTCCCTGGGTCTTCAATCTAGTGCTTTTCCTTTAAATCCCTGAGCATAAGGCTTAAAATCTTCGTTTGCGTGCCTTAGGCTCTCTTCTGCTCCATTTGTACCTCTGACTGTGAAACCTGTGATTTTAATGGCGTTGGAAAGGTTTTACAGAGTTTGAAACCCTGATTTTTTAATGTGTGTCCCGTCTGAGCTCCTTCCCGAGATTTCTTTGTGATCTCGGCTTCTGAAACACGGTCATTTCTGCATTCCTTGATGTCGTAACGAAGACTGTGCATCATGGCGGTCATTCACTGTTAATAACCTTGCAAAACACAAAAAATTGTTACAAAATCCACAAATGGGGGTAGTGGATGAGATGGGGATGATGAGGATGGCCATGCAGACTGGTGGGATGACGGAACAATGCAGAAACATGGTGGAAAATGCGATTTGACAGCAGACATGGTCTGGTGGACGTGGGAATGAATATATGCAAAAAAATGGGTGGGTGTATGGTGGATGCATGTGGGGATGACGTGGCGATGGTGGAAAAGTCAACAGCGGGCAAACGAATCTGGACCGTCCAATCTCGAGAGGAGATCGACGGCTGAAAATGCATCGGAGGGCGACGGATGGCGGGCCATACCGTGAGATATTGTGTGTGCATCTGGGTTAACAATCGCGCATCTTCAGCAAGCGATAGCCGTTAGATGGCCCGCCCCAGATCGGACGGTCCACGACAATATCGTTGGGCATCCGTGTCCGAACAATAATGCACGATGGACGACGTTTAACGCACAGGGACGGCGGTTTTGAAATCGTACAGGAGGACGCGTGTCGCGCGGTGTATGGCATCACTGGCCGATGAGAAAATACCGCCAACCGCCCGAAAGTGGTGCGATAGAAACTGCCGGGTTTTTGAACAGTGAAAGCAGGCGGGGAGCACCGGGATGGGCGGATTCTGCACTGTTGGATCTGTACAGATCAACGGTTGAAAACACGCCCGATATGAATGAACTGTGAAATGTCGAATCTGACAGGTAAATGGATGGTTAAGATGCGGCGACGGGAGGTGGACGAGTTGCACGGTGCAAGCTGTGGGGGTGGCGATCACCGTCCATTCTGTGAAGATCAACAACTGTTATTGCCTCCCGATATGAAATACGCTAAGCGCTTTTAGATTTGGCGCCTAGTTGTGGCGCAAGGTTACATGGAGAGAAAGGTTACGGGGCTAGTGGAGAAGGAGCTGAGGCCTATTATATGGTCCGAAAGTGGGTTTTAACCTTTTTTAATGCATTTTGAGGCCTGAGGAGGGTAATGGTAGGGGAAAGAGGGGGATTTAGGCATAATCAAAGGGAATAGAGATGTTTTAGAGGGGATTTCTGGGATGGAAAGGGGAATTAGGGGAAAGAAAGGGGAATTCGAGGAAAGGAAAAAAGGGTGAAAATGAAGAAATTTGCAAGGGTACAAAGGGCAGAATAAAGCCTTTAGGAGCCTGATTTTTGGTCAGCAAGGCATATTGATTCAGAATATCCAAAGGGAACAGTCACAAGGTAGGGAACTTGACAAGGCTACAAGGATGATGTGTTTTCAAGGGAAATGCATTCCTTGCAGGCTTATGAAACAAATTAGCCCCTTGCTTGCTAGTCAAGAAATTTATAAGGGGCTAACACCATGTATGAGAAAAGGTTTCCTAGAAATTGGATACATATAATGGATCGCAACCCATGTATTCTCATGGATTTTAATCCTTTTATATGTACTTCAATAGAATTTATGCTTTAAACTACAAGATGAAGAAGATTGAGGATGAAGATGGAAGAAGGTCAAATATTTCAAAAGATAGAATACGTGAGTAGAGATGAAGATAGGGAAACCAGTTCAAAGATCCAATGAAAAAGAGAAAGGGTGAGTATGAGGAATAACTCATACACTACAAGGAAAATACCTTGTGGTGGATTTTTTTGAGGAAGCCCTTATAAAGATAGCCTAGATATCTGTTTGTAGCAGAGGTCACTGGAGGAGATTGGCGAGCGGATGTTTTTTTTGCAGTGCATTTATAATTATAACACACACCAGTGTGATTGATATATATGTGACACACCACTGCATAGTAGAGGCTAAAGAAGAATTTCATAGTTATTTTAAGTATTACGAAAACAACAGTGCACTTCATACATACAACACACCAGTGTGTTGTATATAAATGACATCAGTGCATACTATCAAATGGCCAACCGAGACACTCAAAATTTTAGTGCTATTTACTAACAACGATGGTCTGATGTTCTTTATGTACAACAATGCACTAGCATAGGGTTTTCATTCAAATAAATCACTGTGCACTGCATACAAACCAGCCTAGTGCATCTCAGTAATCCAACACACCGTAAAGAAGTGTGGTGTGCCATTGATACAACCACTCGGTGCATCTCATAATCGAGCACACTGAAAAAATTAATTTTTACTTGTTACAGTGTTCTAGAGCTCTCAAGCACATGTGTGAATTTTCCTTTTGTGAGGTGCCCTACCATCGGTACTCCCATTTCCCGCATTGCTTTCGTCTATTGCTCATTGTGTGGACTTCAAAATTTTCAAAACGGTGGGAAAATTTGGTTTCTAGGATTACATTACAAAGATACCTCCTCGGCGCACAAATGTGTAGGTAATCTACTTGTTTCTCACCAACTTAATATTTTAGAGGATTAATTTTTAAAACTAAGCTAAAATTCACTGTTTTTTTGAAGAAAAAAAAAAAGTCTTATGTGGTGCATTCGAGTTCTTCAGCTCGCACCGTTCTCGGTGCTCCCTATCAATTTACAGGCCGCACCATGAACGGTGTTAATGGAAACTGCACCGGACAATTAATGTGACAACTCGGTGCGGTACTGAGACAAAGCACATTGCAATAAAAATAAAATACAATGGTGCATGTTGGTTTCCAGCCACACCGACATTTTACAATTTTTTTAAATTAATAATTTATTTACGGAAATGTGTTAGTTTACTGGGAGGCACCAACGTATTTTATTTTCGGTGGTGCGTCGATCAAACAAATCACACCGGGGCAGTATGTGTTTGGTACTGCACTGCCAGTGGTACAATGTTGCAAACTGGTGGTGTGTTGAACTATAACAAATGCCCTGGGGTAGATCTGTTCTGTCAACGCATCGCTAAGTAATAATTTTTTGTTTTCACAGTGTGTGAGGTTTTTTAATGCACACCATAGACAACGTGTGATATAAATGTATGCACCATTGGCAGTGTGTGACTGTTTTTTGTGGCACACTAAATGTTTTTTTTGGAAAAAAATTATATTTATATATTTATAAATATATTTTTCATTTAATAAAAAAATTTAGGCTTTATATATGAGGGAGGCTAATGTATTTAATATGTGAATCATTCAGCGACGTCAACGGAGAGAGAAAGAAAAACAAGATCAAAGGGATGAAAATTATAGCATGATACAACAGTGGGAGGCAAGGGAGAGGGAGATAATTTTGTACCCTCAACCTATTACACCACCCACCTAGTTTCTCTTAAGGGAGGTAATCCTTCTCAAGTTCTATGAGGAGCCTACATCCCTAAAGGGGTAGAGTGGGTTATTAGGAAAGTTAATCTACAAGTGGGATGCCCACCAATAGGCATTCCGTGTCAGTCTTGACCAATGGTACCGTCCCACTGAGGAGGAGATTATTTTATTACTGGACTATATAGGAGAGGGGAGGAATTTCCCCAGTTCCCTGATGTCCCCGTTGGTTATGCAATGGGGATTCAGTTGGTGTACTCCCAGAGATACATTAGGGATGATATACTTTCTCCTGCATATTTTCAGGTGTCTAGTGGAGAGTTACGGATTTCTTCTTTTGGTCCAGAGGAGGTTAGGTGCCTCTCATTATTACTGATGACCATTGCACATTATACCAATGACAAGAAGTGCATTAGCTTCCCTCTTTTATTTTATGTTGATTCTGTATTCCAGAGGCCATGACTTGTTAGATGGTTTGCCATTTTTTTGCGGCATTTTTTTGTAGCTTTAGATAGATTTCGTTCTCAGGAACGTAAGAGGTTGACCTTCCCTTTTGCTTCATATTTGTTTTGTTTATTTTTTGAGAGGCGTTCGGAGATGAGGTCTACTTTTGTGTGTCAGCCTCGTAGGCCGATGATACAGGTATTGATGCACATATGGGACAAGATGATTCCCAAGAGGGGCATGTCTGAGTATCTGACCAGGATTCCTAGTGATGCACTCGAGGTACTAGCCACTATGTATGATCACATGTTCAGGATGGTGATGTGTCCTTACACGAGTTTGGATTGGCGACAGTGTACCAACATCCTCTTCACACAGGATGAGCCACCCGATGCTAGAGGTAATATTATTGTTTTCTTTAAATAAATATAGTTTCAAATTATTGTTGTGTAGTATATATTTTGTAGATATTGGCACATCCATTGGGGACATGATTCCACCCCCACCGGATGATCCTATATATGACGAGTATATGGAGGAGGCCTTGGAGGGTGAGAGACCTCCTCGAGAGAAGATATCGGGCAAGCATGTGGCGTAGGGATGACATTCGATTTAGGATGGATTCGTAGGAATTTATAAACACAATAATGTATTTCGGTATTCTCCTAATTTGGAAAATTAATATTATGTTAAATACAAAATCTGTCCACTTAATTCTTTGCAAAAATTAAATCGCCAATTGCAAAACACATATGAAGAAAAATCAATTGCACATAACAAGATGTTTTATTGGGAAAGCTTAAAGCCAAAAACCCCAACTATAACATATTATGTATATTAATGGAACATGTAACAATCTCATACAAAGCTCAGCTCATAGAGCTCTCAGTACAATATACATTCATCACACACTTTCATGCAGAAATTTGCATATCTATGCACCAATTTCTTGCCTCCTGACAGCTCGCCTCCACTGCGCAATCCCTGCTGATGAAAATCCCTGAATGAATCCAACCTTACCTTGCCTTGACTACACAATCCTCATAAGCATCTCCAATGCATGTGTATATGCATTGAATGCATCACTATAATCACAACTGATAGTCCATCTCACCCTTTCACCTAGCTCTCCACTGGGTCTCCACTGGATCTGACATGCAAGTAGTTAACTATTGTATTTCCTCAGTTGCAAGGAAGACACTACTTGTGAATTAATTAAATAATTAATTCACTCATCTATAACTAGTGTATGTTTAGTTACAACTAGAAAAAATGAGTTTAACTCATTAAACTGAGTTAAACTAAATAACAACTCACATAACTACTCTTCCAACTCTATTACAACTTGCCAATATCAGTGATAACGAAGTCCTCCATGCATGATTCACCAACCACCCCAGGAATTGTGTAATTCCTTCAGCCCACTGATGTGCCATGTCTGTTCATTGAAATCAAGTGCTCCAAGAGAATAAGTTACTATTTATTGTCTGATTATTATTAAGGGCTGATAATAATTGACATGCATTCTATTTTTAGATTAGCGATCTATAAATATACTTCATCCATCTTCTAAAAATATAAATTTATCCAAAGAAAGAATTTGCTCAACCATCTAGAATCAACATCCTGCTAATTTTAGAATATGTTTACCATTCTAAAAATATACATACACCTAAAAATAGCCTGTGTGGGCCCCTCCTAGTTTAGGTGCTTATTTTTCACTAGGATCAAGGATGATTTTTCTGGATGCCTCTTTCACTGTTTCTTGTTGCAATATTCAACACTCCCTCTCAAGAAGAAAGGATTGTGTTAGGTCCCTATATTACTAGTATAGTCCCTTATTGTTGTTAGTGTAACCCACTTATTGTTATTGTTGTACCCTTATAACCCCCATATTTTTATTATTATGCCCTTAAATTATTATTGTTAGGTCGGCTAGGATTACATTGTGGCCCCACTAGGATTACATTGTGGCCCATGGACTCCTATATATAGAAAGGAGGTTTTGTAATTTGAATCATCTAAGAATTGTTCATTCATGTAATGTATTGGAGGTTGCCCCTTCGAAGTGGCTTATTTCTGAGGCATTTATATCTCTTTTCTTCTCTTTTTGGAGTTGGTTTCACAACATTTGGTATCAGAGCTTTGAGATTATAGGGTTTCGCTGCTCCAAATAGGTCATCATGGAATTTTCTCTATAATTTTTTTCTACGAGGGTTCAGAAACTGAAATGTTTAGAGTGCGAAGCCAAAATCCGGAGGAACATCGTCACAAAATTTTAGAGCTTGGTTCACAATATTTTCGGAGATAGGATCTGTGCAAGTTAGGTCATTTTGCAGGCTCCTGAATTTAACCTAAACAGGTCATCGTGGTATTTTCGTAATAACGTTTTTTCTAAGAAGGTTCAGAAGCTAAAATTTTTAGAGTGTGAAGCCACAACCTGGAGGAACATCGTCGCAAAATTTCAGATAATGGTTCACAATATTTTCGGAGATATGATCTATGGAATTTAGGGATTTTTGAGACTCCTGAATTTCATCTCAAAGAGGCGATCATGGGAAAATCTTTATATCTCTCTCTCTCTGAGCATCGGATTGGAATGCTATAAAAAGTGGTCGAAATTACATGGACTGTAGTTTTTTTTCTATCAATTTCAGAGCCAAAGGAGGAAATAGTGACACGTAGCAAGTCATACAAGTTCGCTCTACTAAACCAGTCCAAAATTGGGTCATTGTGGGAGATTGGACATAACTTTTCCTTGAAGAATCCAAATCAGATCAGACCCATGGCATTTGAAAGAAACTTCAGAGGGCTACTACAAGGCTGAATTTCAGACATTGAGGATCCAAAATTATATATATAATTCAATTTCAATATCGAGCTCCTCAAAAGCAAGTAAAAGGTGTGTATTATTTTTTCCAAATTGCATAATTCTTGTTTGAAGAATCAATTTGAATTGATTCCAAGGGTATATTGTAGAATAGATATCAGTATTGGATTCTAAAATGGCCCCTAAAAATAATTCAACACCCATTAATCCTTTAGAAAGCTCTACTATGACTCATGAAGACAAAGAATGGCAACATGACATATCAAAATTAAAAGAGTAAGTGCAACAAATTTCGCTCTCGCAAAGAGAAACAAAAAATGACATGGAAGTTTTGAAGAAAGGCATGGAAACTAAGATAGATGGTTTGAAGAAAGGCATGGAATCTAAGATGGATGGTTTGAAGAATGGCATGGAATGTAAGATAGATGGCATGGAAGCTGACATGGAATCTAAGATGAAACTCTGGTAAACTTGATAAGTATATATTATTATTGATAAAAGATGAGATGATTACAAATGAGGATCACCAAGGCTTTAAATACAGCCTTATGGTGTCCTTTGGTGAAGAGGCATCACAGTTGATCATGCCCTTCCATATTAATAAACCTAAGATAACTATATCTAAATAATAATTAATAAAATATACATAACATTGCCCCTCTCTTAAGATGCTTTGTCCTCAAATCATACATAAGCACAGATGTGCTAATGAAAAAGATAAAAATCTATATAATTGTGAAGAAACTAATTATTCTAACAATGATGATTCAGACATAGAAGACACCCTAGAATTCTCCCTAGAAGTAGATGATGAAAGCATTTCGCAAGTGTCATTATCAGCCATGACAGGTATATCACAACCTCAGACACTAAAATTAAGGGGACATATTAAGAAAAACAACGTAATGGTTCTCATCGACACGGGCAGCATGTACAATTTTACAGATTCAACCATGGCCAAAAGACTCAACCTCTTTACTTTTCCCATGCCTAATATGAAGGTAATGGTGGCCGATGGTAAGAAGATTGGGCAAGTAGGGAAATGCCATAAAGTCAAATTACAGATTAAAGACTTTAGTTTAGAATCTCCATTCTATGTCGTACCACTAGGCGAAGTAGATGTGGTCTTAGAAATTCAATGGTTACAAACCTTGGGTACTTATTCTGCCAACCATCAGAAGCAGTTTATAAGCTTTAAGTGGGAAGGGAAGAAGCACAAGTTGTAAGGATTCTGAGCACCAGAAAATCAAATCGTATCATCATCCCAGATGATGAAGATGATCCGAAAAGGATCACCAACCTATATAGTAAAATTTCATCATTTAGAGATGTTATCTACAAAAAGGAACCACGAAGAATCACAGAAGGTGCAAGCACTAGCTCAGAAACACGAAAAGGTATTTCAAGACCTACCAATGAAAATGCCTCCTAATAGGGAAATCGAACATAAAATAGAATTCAAGGCAGGATCATACCATGTTAACATCAAGCCTTATGGTGTCCTTTGGTGAAGAGGCATGATCATTGATCATGCCCTTCCATACTAGTAAACCTAAGATAACTATATCTAACTAATAATTAATAAAATATACATAATAGATGACATGGAAGCTAAGATGGAAAACATGAAGAATGATCTAAAAGCATACATGGAAGGTTTGACAAAGTTGATACAAGAAATGTTTCCTAATGGTGAAAAGATAGTAGAGGAAACTCATGATGAGAACAAAATAAATATTAATCGTGATTTCATAAAATCTGATATTGGCGGGAAGAACCACCATATTCCAAAAGTGGATGTGAGGAAGTTTGATGTAAAGGATCCTGTAACATGGATACTACAGATGGAGCAATATTTTTATCTCCATAATGTGCAAAACACACAAAAGGTACGCATTGCAACTTTACATTTAGAAAAAAATACATCTGTATGGTATCGATGACTTTTCTTCCGTAAAAAAATTGTCACTTGGTCAATTTTTACGGAGGAAATGATAGCACATTATGAGGATACAAAGAGCAACACCTTCTTTAGCCAATTGATAAATCTCAAACAAAAGGGTTTAGTGGGGCAACACATTAAGGACTTCCAAAAATTGAATATAAGGGTAACTGATATTCCAGAGGAACACATGATCGATCTCTTCATAGGCACTTTAAAGGATAACATCCAACATGAAGTTCGTGTTTTGGAACCGGATTCATTGGAGAAGGCATTCAGGTTGGCAAGAAAAGTTGAATGTAAAATAATGGCGATAAGGAAGCCTACCACTCAATTCTATAAAGAAGGAAGTGTTGCTACGCCTAGATTTCCACAACCTACAAGGTTGACACCACAACAATTGGAAGAAAAAAGAGCAAATGGGCTTTGCTATAGTTGTGATAGCAAATACACTAAAGGTCATAAGTGTGCTGAGAAGAAATTATTTTACATAGATTGTGAAGAGGAAGAAGAAAATGAACAAGAAGAGGATATACACCAAGAACCAACCCAAGAAGAGGAAGAAATGAGTCCGACCATATCATGTAATGCATTGGCAGGAATTACCACTCCTCAAACTCTCAAGATAGAAGGACATATCAATAAGAAAAAGGTAATAGTGTTGATTGATTCAGGTAGTACCCATAATTTTATTCATTGTAAGGTAGCCAAGGAATTGAATTGTTTCCTATACCCAGCACCAGAATGTCAAGTGATGGTTGCAAATGGAGGAACTATAAATTGCTCTAGAAATTGCCATAATATCAAGCTAACCATGTGGGAATATGTATTTAATAGTCCAATGCTTTCCATTCCTATGGGAGGTGTTGATGTTGTACTAGGAGTACAATGGTTACAATCTTTGGGGACGATAGATTTTAATTTTCAAGAACTTTTCTTGAAATTTTTCTCAGAAGGAAATAAAGTCGAATTAAGGGGTATTGCAGGAAAGCCAGGAAAGATAATAATCTCTATTGTCATGAAAAAGCTTCTAAAGAAAGAACAACGAGGCATAGTTGCACAATTATGCTCATTAGAAGTTCCAACATCAAAATCATCTATTTCTGCATATCTCCAAAAAGTATTGGACAATCATTCCAAGGTTTTTGAAACTCCAAAAGGACTCCCACCTATTCGTGATCATGATCATGCTATTCATTTGATTCTAGGAAGTGTTCCTCCAAACATCAGGCCTTATAGATATCCTTATGTCCAAAAGAGCGAAATTAAACGTATGATTGCAAAAATGTTAGAGGCAGGTATAATTCAACGTAGTCAAAGTTCTTTCTCTGCTCCTGTAGTACTGGTACACAAGAAGGATGGATCATGGCACATGTGTCCGGATTATAGGGAGCTCAATAAGCTCACCATTAAAGATAAATTTCCCATTCATGTGAATGATGAATTATTGTATGAATTACATGGAGCAATTTATTTTACCAAATTGGATCTTCGTTCAAGGTATCATCAAATTAGAATGAAAACTAAAGATATTCCGAAAACATCATTTCGAACTCATGAGGGTCATTATGAATTTTTGGTCATGCCTTTTGGCCTTACCAATGCACCTTCTACATTTCAAGGGTTGATTAATTCCATTTTCAAACCCTTCCTTAGAAAATTTGTGCTAGTATTTTTTGATGATATACTAATCTACAGCAAGTCTTGGAAGGATCATGTTCAACATGTTGACAGGGTGCTCAAACTATTGTAGGAGAAACAATTATATGCAAAAACATCCAATTTTTTCTTTGGAGTACAAGAGGTGGAATATCTGGGTGATATTGTATCTCACGAGGGTGTTAAGTCATTAAGGAACGGAAAGTCCCCACAACCATAAAGCAGTTGCAAGGATTTCTTGGGTTAATAGGGTATTATCGAAATTTTGTTAAGAATTATGGGAGAATAGCAGCACCTCTAACAACATTATTGAATAAAGATGCATTTTCATGGACTCCTGAAGAAATTAAGGCCTTTTAACATCTTAAAGAGGCAATGTGCCTAGCACCAGTATTAGCTACACCAGACTTCACAAAAACCTTTATTGTGGAATGTGATGCCTCAGGAAATGGAATTGGTGCTATTTTAATGCAAGAAGGAAGACCCATTTCTTTTGAAAGTCATCCAATCAAAAGAAAGTATTTACAGAAACTTATTTATGAGAAGGAAATGTTAGCAATACTACATGCAATAAAGAAATGGAGAACTTAAGTAATGGGAAGACACTTCAAGGTAAAAACTGAGCATGATAGTCTTAAACAATTTTTGAAACAAAGACTATCTTCAAAAGAGCAGCAAAAATGGGTCACAAAGATTTTGGGTTATGAATTTGAAATAATATACAAAAAAGGGAAGCTAAATGTTGTTGCAAATGCACTCTAAAGAAAGAATGAAGAGGTGGAAGCATTGCTTTGTGTCATTTCTATTATCCAACTAGATTAGATAACTGAAGCAAGAGATGAATGGAAGAAGGATGAAGAAGTGTGGACACTCATTAAAAATTTGCAGCAAGATCCTAGTACATCTGATACATTTAGTTGGAAAAATGATTCCTTATGGTACAAAGATTGCTTATATCTTTGTAAGAATTCCCAACTAAAACAAAATATTCTTCTGGAATTGCACACTTCTCCTTTAGGAGGACACTCTGGATTTTTAAAAACTTACCACAGGGTGAAGAAAGAATTTTTTTGGGATGGCCTTAAATCTGATATTCAAAAGTTTGTGGCGGAATGTTTGGTTTGCCAGCAGAATAAAGTTGAGACAATTAAGACCCCGGGTCTTCTACAACCTTTATCCATTCCAAGTCAGCGTTGGGAGGAGATTTCAATGGATTTTATCACAGGTTTACCTAAGTCTGAAGGAAAGAATGTCATCATGGTGGTAGTTGATAGACTTACCAAGTATGCACACTTGTGTGCATTATCTCATCCATTTAAAGCAAGTACAGTTGCTACTACATTTGTGGACAGAATTCAAAAGCTACATGGAAGCCCAAGGGTTATTGTGAGCGATAGAGATCCCATTTTTACGGGAAATTTTTGGACGAAGTTGTTTTCTTGTTTGGGTACTCAATTAGCTCATAGCTCATCTTATCATCCTCAATCTGATGGTCAAACTGAGATAGTAAATAAATGTTTGGAAGGATATCTTCGTTGTTTTGTATCTGATAAACAAACACAATGGGTCAAGTGGTTACCTCTCGCTGAATGGTGGTATAACGCTTCCTTCCATACTGCAGCAAAAATGACCCCATTTATGGCACTTTATGGATATCATCCACCATCCATCACATCATCTTTAAGAGAAAATTCTAAGGTTCAAGCAATGGAAGATCACATCGAGCATCAACAAGAAGTTCTCCAACTCTTAAAGGACAACCTAAATTTGGCACAAAATCGAATGAAACAACAGGCAGATCAACATCGCAGCGAGAGAAGTTTTGATGTAGGAGATTGGGTATTTTTACGGCTACAACCATACAAACAAATGTCCCTCAAGCAAGCACAGAAGGATAATAAATTATCGCCAAAGTACTATGGTCCTTACAAGGTGTTGCAAAAGATTGGTACTATGGCATACAAATTGGAGCTTCCTGCTTCTTCGCGAGTACATCTAGTTTTCCATGTTTCATGCTTAAAGAAGGTTATAGGTGAAAATATTCCGGTTCAAACAATATTGCCAGAACTTGATGAGGAAGGAAAAATCATATTGGAACCTGAAGCAGTCATGGAAACAAGAACTCGACAGCTACGGAATCGATCAATTTCAGAGTATCTCATCGAGTGGAAGAACTTACCCACTGAAGATTCTACATGGGAGGATGAGAATTTTATACAGAAGCACCCGGAGCTACTCAAGCGTTGAGGACAACACTTTTTTGAAGGAGAGGGGCATGTTAGGTCCCTATATCACTAGTATAGTCCCTTATTATTGTGAGTGTAACCCCCTTATTGTTATTATTGTACCCTTGTAACCCCCATTTTGTTATTATTGTGCCCTTAAATTATTATTGTTAGGTCGGCTAGGATTACATTTTGGCCCATGGACTCCTATATATAGAAAGGAGGTTTTGCAATTTGAATCATCCAAGAGTTGTTCATTCATGTAATGTATTAGAGGTTGCCCCCTTGAAGTGGCTTATTTCTGAGGTGTTGATATTTTTAGATTAGCGATCTATAAATATACTTCGTCCATCTTCTAAAAATAGAAATTTATCCAAAGATAGAATTTTCTCAACCATCTAGAATCAACATCTTGCTAATTTTAGAATATGCTCACCATTCTAAAAATAGACATACACCTAAAATTAGCATGTGTGGGCCCCACCTAGTTTAGGTGCTTATTTTTCACTAGGATCAAGGATGATGTTTCCAGATTCCTCTTTCACTATTTCTTGTTGCAATATTCAACACTCCCTCTCAAGAAGAAGGGATTGTCTTTGCATGCGCCCTGCAACTCCATGCATCCACCTTGCAATACTTGCATGCAACACTTCAGAAACTGAATTTCCTCCAAAAAAATCAATCAGTATAATGCATTTGTCATCAAAGTCTTTTGAATTCTGCTAGCTACTACACATGTCTTCAGGAACCATTGCACTATTGAACTCTGCACCCATGCACAATGCACTTGCTGTCAACTCTGATCCACGCTCTAGTATCTGACACTGTCACTTGATCTGACTGCATCAATCCAACTGATCATGCTATTGTTTCTTTGTGGGTGCCTCGTAGCCAGGTTCAATTCATGAGATACACACCATCTCAGTGAATCCTTCCCATGAATCTCCTCTTGGGATTACTCATTCATGTCACCCCACCTCTCACCTGGTGGTATAGCTACATGCACTCCCTCTACCCATCGGGCACAAAATATGTCTGCATGAGTGGTTTCTCCCACTCCATGATCCTCATCTTTTGGCTGCTCCACATCCCTAGGTTCACTCTTACCTGCATGCAAATCATACTCCCTCTCAAGATTCAATTTCATGTCTTTATCGCACTTCCCAATAGTAAGAAGCTCTGTAGAAATCCCATCTACTTCAAGTCTATAGAGATTCTTAACTCGAATCCCAACCTTCTTGGCTTGCCCTATTTCTTTGTGTCAAAAGAAAAAAATTCCTTCACTAAAGACAACATCATAGCCTCTATCCTCTAACATTGCAACTGAGATTAAATTCTTCTTTAAACCTGGAACATGCACAGCATCTTTTAAATGAAAGAGTTTACCTAATGCCCTCTAAAAGGTAATGGTACCAATGTCAGTCGCACTGTATCGTCCATTGTTGCCCAACTCAACATGCATCTGGAGATCTTTCTCCTCCAAGTCACTAAAAATTTTCTCATCTCCTGTCATGTGAAAGGAAGCACCACTATCAAAGTACCACCCTGATCCCAATGCACTAGACACCATGCATGTGATCAATTAGAAGCCAAGATCAACCTGCGAGGAAAGAGCCTCACCAGCTGCAGCTCCAGAAACCATCTTGTTCTTTTTCTTATGTGGAAAATTTGTGGCAATATTTCCAAACTCGTGACAGTGAAAACACTTTACTTTGTACATGTTGTGCTCCTTGCCATCTTCACCGGCCTCAGATCTAGAATGGAATTTCTTCCCCTTCTTCTTCTTCGTCGCCTTGGTAGCCAAAGCACAATCCTCTTCATCATCATGTGTTGATGAAGATCCATCCCTGGTGGTCTGCCTTATCTCTTCCTACACTAGATCCGACCACAGTCACTCCCAATCTGACAATTTCTCCCATCCATTGACAAAGCCTTGATAACTGTGCCAACTCTTCGGAAAACCAAGGAGAGCCAAGCTCACTAGGTAATCATCCGCAACAATGACTCCTACACTCCCAAGATCATCCCTGCATTGGAAAAAATTTGTCAAGTATACTGGAATAGTGTCGTTCTTCTCCATCTTGATTTTTCTGAGTTTATCCTTTAGCTCCAATTTCCTATGGTTGTTGCTGCTTTGGAAAAGATTCGTCAAAGCCTTACACATAGCATATGGAGTGGATTTCCCATGAAGGGTTGACATAATATGGTCTTTCACACCTTCCAACATAATCCTCCTCGCCCTTGCTACTTTCTTTTTCCATGCGTCAAGTACTGCAACATCCGCCGAAGTGGGCTTAGGAACATCTCTCTCAATGAATTCCCTCAAGCCATTATCTTCAAGCACCGCCTCCATCCTGTCCTTTCAGGCTATGTAATTCGACCTGCCCTCGAGTGCATACTCCAACCACAACCCATTGAAATCCATTTAAATGTTTACTCAACTGTTGCACCAAGAAATTATTGCAGCAAATTCAAATTGTCCACCAGCACAAAACTCAACACCACTTCAATATTGCAATCTCCAGTGATCAACACTACTTCGATACCATGTAGAAAATTTATAACATAGCTCCGATACCATGTATAAATTTATAAACACAATAATGTATTTCCAGATTCTCCTGATCTAAAAAGTTAATCTTATGTTAAATACATAATCCTTCCACTTAATTCTTTGCGGAAATTAAATCGCCAATTGCAAGACAGATATGAAGCAAAATCAATCGCACATAACAAGATGTTTTACCAGGAAAGCTTAAAGCTAAAAACCCAAACTATCATGCATTATGTATATCAATGGAACATATAACAATCTCATACAAATATCATCACATAGAGCTCTCAGTATAATATACAATTTTCATACACTTTCATGCAAAAATTTGCATAGCTATGCACCAATTTCTTGCCTCTTGATATCCTACCTCCACTGCACAATCCCTGAATGAATTCGACCTTACCTTGCCTTGATTACGCAACCCTCATAAGCATCTCCAATGTGTGTGTAGATGCATTGAATGCATCACTATAGTCACAACTGATATTCCATCTCACCCTTTCACCTATCTCTCCACTATGTCTCCACTAGATCTGGCATGCAAGTAGTTAATTGTTGTATTTCTTTAGTTGCAAGAAAGACACTACTTGTGAATTAATTAAATAATTAATTCACTCATCTATCACTAGTGTATGTTCAGTTACAAGTAGCACAACTGAGTTTAACTGACTGAACTAAGTTTAACTAAATAAAACTCACATAACTACTCTTCCAACTCTGTTACAACTTGCCAATATCAGTTATAACAAAGTCCTGCATGCATGAGTCACCAACCACCCTAGGAATTGTGTAATTCCTTCAGCCCACTGATGTGCCACATCTGTTCACTAAAATTAAGTGCTCCAAGAGAATAAGTTACTATTTATTGTCTAATTATTATTAAGGGCTAATAATAATCGACATGCATTCTATTTTTATATTAGAAATCTATAAGTAGACTTTTCCCATCTTCTAAAAATGGAAATTCATCCAAAGATAGAATTTTCTCAAACATCTAGAATCAGCATCCTACTAATTTTAGAATATGCTCACCATTCTAAAAATAGACATACACCTAAAAATAGCCTACCTGGGGCCCACCTAGTTTAGGTTCTTATCTTTAACTAGGATCAAGGATGATGTTTCCAGATGCCTCTTTCATTGTTTCTTGTTGCAATATTCAACAGGATTTGGGAGACCGACTATATATAATCCTGGTTGATGAGGGAGTCTTCCCTACGAAGATCAGAGAGATCCGGGCTAATCGTACGCTCAGAGAGCTCTGGAGGGAAATGCCCCGTGATATCATGAGCCTTATCCGTCAAATCGTTGGAGCTTCCAGGATACTAGTGGCTAGGAGGGATAGACACCATGGAGATGCACGACATAACAACTCATCAGATGATCATGATCATGAGGGGACTGATTATTCTAGTACTCCACGTCCTCCTCCTTCACCTCGCGCCGAAGATGATCAACCATCATCTAGTCGTGAGTAGGCTACATCTTCTGAGTAGGTACCATCTCTGCAGGCACCTCGTGAGTAGAAACCATCTGAGAAGGCACCTCCTAAGCAGGCAAGTCCATCTGAGGAAGCACCAGCGACTAATTAGGCCTCCACTCGTTATAGTATGGATGTACCACCAGATATTTGACCTTTATATGCAGTTCTATTATAGTTTTATATTTTTGACATTATATATAGTACATGTATTTTATGTTCATGTTGATGTACTTAATTTACCTGTTGGTGTTCATCATGATGTGTATATTGTTAGGTCATGTTAGATATGTTCATTTAATGTACTTGCAGATAGATGTGTATGTTATAGCAATTATTTGACATGAGATGTATATTTGATGTTTCTATTGTGATGATGTTATACAATGCTTGTGTTTTTTTAGATGATCATGATCACGATGATTAGATGATGTTAGCGAATTTGAATGTGAATTTTAGAATATGATGTTTGTACGATGATTATCATAATCATGATGTTTATTTTTAATATTAAATCATGATATTTATTAAAATTGTAATTGTAACTATATGTATTGTCATGATTGAATTTTATTAAAATTGTAAAATTTGTATATTTGTAAATTTGTAAATTTGTAAAATGATAATTGTAATTGTATGTATGGTGATTGTAATTGTATGTAAAATTGTAAATTTGTAATTGTAATTGTATGCACTAAAATTGTGAAATTGTAATTGTAATTGTATTTAAAATTGTAAAATTGTAACTGTATTGTGAAATTGTAAAATTGTAATTGTAACTGTATGTATTGTCATGATTCAATTTTATTAAAATTGTAAAAATTTTAAATTTGTAAATTAAGAACCATAAGTACCGTATGTAGTAAAATTGTAAAATTGTAATTGTAATTGTAATTGTATGTAAAATTGTAAAATTGTAATTCTAATTGTACTGTGAAATTGTTTAATTATAATTGTAATTGTATGTATTGTCATGATTCAACAAATTGTCAAATTCGTAAATTTGTAAATTAATTGTCAAATTTGAACCATAACTATTGTATGCAGTAAAATTGCAAAATTGTAATTGTAATTGTAATTGTATGTAAAATTGTAAAATTGTAATTGTAATTTAATTTTAATTGTAATTGTATGTAAGATTTTAAAATTGTAATTGTAATTGTAATTGTTGTGAAATTGTAAAATTGTAATTTTAATTGTATTTATTTTCATGATTCAATTTTATTAAATTTGTAAATTTGTAAATTTGTAAAATTGTAAATTAATTGTCAAATTTGAACCACATATGCCGTAAAATTGAATCATATTTGTAAGAATATAAATAATTGTAAAATAATAAATCTAAACTAATATGAATTTTTGTAACATAATAAAGTTTAGAAAATAATGCAAATAAATTCACGTTTAAAATTATCATTATTTTATTATGATCTTACATACTACCAAAAATAATAGTATACATTAATACATTTTTAAAAATTTTGAGGATATCATTCATATATATATAAATATATAGTGTGCATTTATTGAAGTAATGATATAGTGAAAAACCATTTAAAGCAATCAAATAGTTTTATTATTTTAGGAATTGACATAAAAAGGAACTTGATATATTTCATTTCTTCCGAGATCAACATTAACACAATTAAAACCAATTAATTCAAAATACATATTATAATATTTGGAAAAAAACAGTCTTAGTTATAAGGTTAAGTCCTCTTCTTCATAAAAACTCATCTTAAATAATATAAATGTTGAAATAACACATGTACTATATCACTCTCTATATCATCACCCTCATTATCTTCCAACTCGCTTGGCATGATAACATTATTGTTATCAAAAATATATTTTGATCTAGGGTCATGTCTGAATACGAACCACCAATCCCTATCCAATACATTTGGGTAAAAAAAACACCTAGTTGTAGTGTTTTTGGAAAACATAAGGCTCCTTAGCTTCATCCCACATCTTTCTAGAGCTGATACATATCAGCCTACTATTGCGATCCTCCTTTACATTATTTCAATCAAAGGTGTCCCACCACTTGCACCTAAAAATAACACATTGGAAAGAAGAGAAGTCCACTTCAATGATCTTTTGTATCTTTTCGACGTAACCTAACATCCCTCATACTAGGTTTTTATCATGGTGGCTAGCTCGACTAGATTGATCGAACTCGTCTTCCACTCCACAGTCTTATTTCATGTGTCCATCATCGGCATTTTCTTTGTGAAAATGGTGTCAATATGCCCACATAGATGGGAAAAATGCACTTATAAAAAAGTTAAAAAATCATAGTGTCCTGTGTCTAATAACCCAACTGTTAAAATATATAAAATATATATGATACATTTCAAAGGTGCATTATTAATTTTAAAATGTACATAAATAAATTATTACTGAGTTTTTGCACCCAATCCCTACACTTAGCGCATCCTCTTCAGCATGCAGGTAACAACTGGTTGCACCGTATTTCTCTCTGACTTGGTCAACAACCCAACTGTTGGAGAATATAATTGGCATATTTTATTTTAAATGATCAGGTGAAGGCATGCTTCTACCATTCAACTGTCTGAATTATTTCCTATCACTATCCCATTTCATCCTCTTTTGTTTATACAATGCGACCCAAAAATGTGTCACTTTCGATTTGTAAAGAACGAATTTATTGATTGCTTCAATTTATGAATTTGTTGATGAAATAAAACTGACATATAGTACATATGAGATCAAAATATACATTATATCAAATTTCAACGTGAGTATTTACTTTGTGTAAATTTGACAAATTATAGGTTACTTACTCTTTATCAAGCACCCTTTTCCATTCATTTAGAGAATCTCCCCTTCTCTTTTGTCTTCATCCCTTTCATCATTCCAAATCACCACACCTGGTGTGTTTTCGATCTTCTTGATGTACTCACTGGCATAATAGAAAGACTCATACGATATGTACCCCTCTATCATAGACCCCTCGAGTGTTGCCATTTGTCGAAAAGAACTTTTAAATTTCTTCATGTACCTCTCTCAGAATATCATCAAACGATAAGAAACCACCCCAACTAATTAACCTGATCTACTAGGTGGATTAAAAGATGAACATGCAAGCCCATGAAACTCATCGGTAGTTCCTTATCAAACATACAAACAATCTTAACTATCTCTAGACACTATCATGGAATGCTAGCCACATGAATATCCTTTGACGCGATCCAACATACAAATGCAAATAATTTAGATATGGGGTCTTGGGGAAAGTCTTGTTTCACAAAACTACAGAGGAACAAAGGATAATGACACTCCAAAGTTATAAAAACATGCATACAAAATTATTTATGTTTTTTTATCCCATGGGATAAAAATTATTAATATATCAAATAATAAAACCATGATTTTGACATTATACATACTCCTAGAAGATTTGAATGGTCATGTGATTTCAACCTCGACAAATGGTCTTCCACAGTGAAGCAGCGCCACAATGAAGACTCGTATGAAGATGGAACCCTCACACCCATTATAACTTCCTTTTCCAAAGAAAGGTCATCTTTTTTTTTTAAATCCATGGTACATCACCTTATTTGAAATACCAATTAGAGGTACCAGCCTTTCTTGTACTCTCTAATTGTCTTGGCCAATGTTTATTTTTAGTTTTTGAACTAATAAGATCTTTCCTAACATCCAATGTGTCACTTTTTTTCTATGATATGTGTCTCCATAAAGAAGATGAATTTTTTTTAAATATATGCATGTGATATAATAAGTGGGTAATCTTAAGATGTTCCCAATAGGGTTATTGTAATATTAACTTAACCTACATGGTCCTTTATCACCAATTGTCATGACTAGGAGGTATAAAATTAATTTCTAAATGGTTAATTTGAAAAGAAAAGAAGGACATGCTAAAGGTGGACCATTTGACACTATCGCTTGATCTAAGTGAAAATTTCAAAAAAAATTGCATGATAGGAATGTGATAGTATATTATGAAGGATATACTTGAAAATATTTCAAAGTATACACACCTACAAATAGTATGGTGTAAAAAAAAAAAAATTCTTGCTTAGATGACCAAGAGGAATGTATTTTATCACTAGTAAGGGGGTGCGTGGGAAGGCATTGGTGGTATATAACTTTACTTTGGAACATCTTGAATCACTATAGAATGGGTTGACATGATTTTGGTTATGGATGGAAATATATCAATGGGGCTTGGAGATCTTAGATTTCAAGGTATTGGTATTGCATTTGGAAAGTTAAAAATATATTTTGTAACTATAGACATAATCCTCAAAGGGTTACTCTAGTGATGATTGATTATGGGACATATAATGAGAAGTTCCTTGGAAGTCCTTTATATCCAGGATTGTCAATTCGTAGATTTGATGGGGAAGAGTAACTATTAGTTATTGATGAACACATGGAGGTAGTTTTGACAGGGTAGCCACAAGTCATATTGAAATTTGAGAACTAAGAAAAAGTGAGAAATAAAATTTCTACCATGTTATCAAAACCATTATATAATGTTTAATGATGATGCACAAGGTTGACTAATATCAAACTTTACAAAGAAAAAAGTGGTTTTGACAAGGTAGCCACAAGTCATACTGAAATTTGAGAACTAAGAGAAAGAAAGAAATCCAATTGCTACTGCGTTATCAAAACCATTATATAATGTTTAATGATGATGCACAAGGTTGACTAATATCATACTTTACAAAGAAAAAGGTTGTTCATGCAAGGAATGTAGGAATAGGAATCCTATTTAAGCATAATTTAATGGAAAAAAGAGGATAAGTATATTCAATTTATCAAAAGAATAAAAAGTAAATTTTGATGCAAATTTATTCATTGGAAACATATATGAGTAGATGTTGTAAATATAAATTGTGTAATGGAATACGTAGATGTCAAAACAAGGTGCAAATTTTTTTGAATAAATGTATTTTTTAAAGCTATTCATTCCACACACATAATAAATTTGTATTTTTGCATGCATATGGACATTGAAGAGAGATAAATCAAATTATATAATAGCCTTTAAAATGGTCAAAGTTTATAATAGTATTAAAAATTTTCATTGTGCAAGTTGACTTATTCAAAACCCCAACTCAAGTAGAAGTTGAGAGTATATACATTAGGGGAGTTTGAGGTCTAAATGAACATTGTAAGGAAAATAATAAAATAAGAGATGAATTATATATATATATAATACTTGTTTTGAAATTGTATTTTTGGGTATATATATATATAATACTTGTTTTGAAATTGTATTTTTGGGTTACGTACATGAATTTTTACCCATATTTCAAGGTCTAGACATACACTTTTTTATGTGTTTTCATTTTTTTCAATGTTGGTTTACTTAGAATTATCCAAAGTGGGTAATGTTGGGTTGAAGTTTGAGTAAACTTATAAAGATATAAACTAAAAATATAATTAAAAAATGTAGTTTTTTTCCTTTCCCTCCAACATATCTACCTATGGGATGACATCATCATTTTGAATCTTATTAGTTCTTTTAAACCTAATTTTATTAGTACATTTTTTGTTTAGAAACACATTTTTTACCTTCAAATTTACATAATAAAGAAAAATGAAATTGAATTTAAAGAGTGAATGTCTACATTAAATTAGTGAAGGATTCTCAATTTATGAAATCTATAATAAGTTTGTGCTAGCCTTCATATAAAATCATCAATCATTCTCACTTTTAATATTACATAGATTTTCATGCTTGCAAGAAAATTCTTTTGTCATAATTTTCATAAGCGGATAGAAAATTTTCAATAAGGTATTTCTCACTATGAATGAATTTTATTGGAAATATGTATTTTTAGATTAAGGTAATATGATTGATTGTTGCGTTGCTCCATGCCCTAGCCAACGCTGAGCAAACGCAGCCTGCTCATGACCTACAACCAGCCTCGCATGGCTACCTCGGAGTTGGATCCGGGGTCGCCTTCTCCATCAGCAATAGCTGCAACTTCGAACATTCAACAACCAGATGAAGAATTAGTTGCTTTTTCCTCTCTCATAAGTTCTTTGGGACCCCAACGAACCAGACCAGCAGCCACAAATTTTGTTAAAAAAATGGAATCCATTCCAGAAATATCTCTACCTCCATCTGTGCCAAGGAAAGTCGCAATCTCTCTGGCGGAAAAAGGACTAGTGGGTCAATTTATAGGACTATGTCCCTCACCCAAAACAGTGCAGAAATGGGTAGAGAGAAACTAGATCCAGTTTATACAAGGAAAAATCATCATAATATTTTGCGGCCAGGGATATTACACCTTTCATTTTGAGACTAAAAGTGATCGAGATCTCATATTCCGAAGCAAGCCTTACTTCATGGACACAAGGGGTTTGTACCTTAACCGATGGACTTCGGAATTTGATCCAGAACTGGCTGTCCCCAACGATGTACCAGTATGGGTCAGATTTTCGCACCTCCCTATACACTGCTGGAGTGATGACTAGGTTTGTGCAATAGGAAACAGAGTGGGTAAATACATCGATAAAATTGAACCCAAAGACAACATGTAGGCATGCGCAAGAATCTATGTTGAGGTGGATCTGGGAA
Source organism: Pinus albicaulis (assembly GCA_034641835.2). Lineage (NCBI taxonomy): Eukaryota > Viridiplantae > Streptophyta > Pinopsida > Pinales > Pinaceae > Pinus > Pinus albicaulis. The sequence goes on from CM076574.1 coordinate 949,445,213, forward strand.
AGGGCCTCCCGGAAGCGGTCAAAATCAAGGTGGACAACTGGATCAACATTCAACAACTGGACTATGAGAAAATCCCCTTCAAATGTAAGGTATGTCACGAATAAGATCATTTCGTCAATAGATGTAGCAAAAGAGAGGAACCTGAAAAAAAAACACTGAAGAAACATCAAATCCAAAATGGAAACAAGTAAAAAAGAAGAAGACAACGTCAAAACCCGCCTCTAGCTCTCATCCTCCTCCTCCGCCGGGATCTCTCCTCCCCTCTCAATCAACCTCCCTCTTGGGGACAAATCCTTTTGACATCCCCTCATCTGCTCTCATTCCATTTGATCCGATCACCACCTCCTCCTCCATTCACACCTTCCTCACATCTCCCACTCCTACCCCTCCTGGCTCCCCTCATCAGGTGGACAAGCCTCTCTCCCAAAACTCGGACCGAATCCTCACAAGAAACCAAACAAAAGAAACCCCTCAAAACACTGAGAATAAAAAAATAGTTGGAAGGAGATCAAACAAAGAAATAAGAGACGAAGAAGCTGCCAAGGATATCTCATTGGGAACACAACAGGGATTGGATAATTTTCTAGAAAAATTACCAAAGAATGAAGGAAAAGTACAGCAAGAAAATAAAGGGAGGGGTCCTACAACCACCCAAAATAATAAATAATGATATTTGTCTCTTGTAATTGTAGAGGGTTGGGTCACCCCTCCAAAATTAAATTTTTAAAAGACCTGATAAAAAGTGAAAAACCTGACATCCTCTTAATTCAAGAGACAAAGCTAAGCAATCAAGAAATTGATAAGATCATAGAAAAATATAGGATCTATGAAGGACAACAAAGATCAGCTACTGGAGCTTCAGGAGGGATAAGCACTATATGGAAAAAATGGAAATGGAAACTGCAACAACACACAAAAAAAGAGCACTGGATAAACACTAAATTAGAGAATGTTGAAACTGGCGGGAAAGCCAACATCTACAACATATATTCCCCCAACCACTATAAGGACAAGGAAATATGCTGGAAAACCTTAAAAGATAACATTGGGAATGACTGTGAAGATAACCTTCTTGTTGGGGGAGATCTAAATCTAATACTCAAAGCTGAAGAAAAAAGAGGAGGGAACTTCTTTCCAGATCCAAGTAGAGAAACTCTAGAAGAGATAATGGAACAAAGTAACCTTCTTGACATCCCCCCTAAAAATGGGAAATACACCTAGGATAACAGAAGAATAGGCAAGGAAAACATCAAGGAAAGGCTAGACCAGAGCCTTATACGAGATGAGATGATAGTCAACTACAGTAGAGTGGCCTCCAAAATTATCCCCTCAGTAGTTTATGATCACAAACCAGTTTTGATGGAGCTGGGCATGGATGAAAACTACGGACCGCTACCCGTCAGATATAACTAGCTTTGGGGTAGCAATGAAGAAGCACAAAAAGAGGTGGAAAAGGTATGGGGATAAAACATCAGCGGATCCCCAACTTAAATATGTGAAACAAAAATAAAAGCTACAAAAGTAAGATTGAAAGGTTGGGCAAAAAACAAATATAAATAACTACACAAAGAGAAAAAGCACTTCAAAAATGAGTTAAAACAGATTCAATAGGAATTGGAAAGAAGTGAAAGCACCATAGAAAAGCAAGCAAGAGAAAAATAAGTTCAATGGAAAATCTACAGAAACAACAGAAAAGAGGAAGAGACTTGGAGGCTCAAGTCTAGACAGTTATGGATGCATGCTGGAGACAAGAACACCTCCTTCTTCCATAACTCGACAAAAACCAGAATAATAAAGAACAACATTGAAAAAATTACAGGGCAAGAGTTAAAAGGACAAGAGGAAATAAAAAATGAGGCCTTCAACCGTTTCAAAAATATTCTCATAGCTCCAGATAGCCAAGCAAATCATGAAGAGTTTCTGAGACATATCCCAAGAATTATTGATAATAGCAACAACAACTCTCTTACTATGGAAGTAATGGAAGAAGAAGTAAAGGAAGTTGTTTGGACCCTACAACCGGACAAGGCTCTAGGACCAGATGGCTTTCACATAGCTTTCTACAGAACCTTTTGGCACATCATTAAAAAGGATCTGTTGAAAATGATAAGATATGTAATGAGAAAAATAAAGATTGGAGGATACACAAATTCAACCTTCTTGGCCTTAATACCAAAATATCCCTGACCTTCTACTCTAAACCGATTCAAGCCTATATCCCTTTGCAACAACCCTTATAAATTATTTCCAAAATTATAGCTGGTAGGCTGAAGCCCCTCCTCCCCAACCTTATCACCGAAAACCAAGGAGGGTTTGTTCCCAACAGGCAGATAGTGGACAATATCATCTTAGTTCAAGAAGCCATTCATACCAGTCTCAACAACAATGAAAAAGGCTTCATCCTAAAAATGAATATGTCGAATTCCTTTGATAGAGTTAACCTCTCCTTTCTTGCAGATGTTCTAAAAGAATTTGGCTTCTCAGAAGAATTTGTCGAATTAATACAAGCATGCACAGTGGGTCCTTGGATAGCTCCACTCATTGATGGTAGGCCGTGCAAATTCTTTCAAAGCTCAAGGGGTTTAAGACAGGGATGCCCCCTATCCCCCTTCCTCTATATCATAATGGCAGACTCCCTCAGCATAAATTTGGAACAATGCAGAAGAAACTCCACTCTAATAGGCCTTTCCATAAGTAGAGGAACCAAAAGAATAAATCACTCTCTGTTTGCAGATGATACTCTTCTAATGGGAGGAGCATCCTGTATAGTGGCAAGAAGATTCAAAGCCATCTTGGACAACTTCATGGAGGTCTCTGGAGGCATGTTCAACAATGGAAAAAGTTATCTGTATAGCTCGAACACTCCCATAATAACCCTGCAGAGAATGTCACAAATTCTAAATATTCCTTTCCAAAATAGTTGGGACCATTTTCAATAACTGAGGCTGCCAATTAGCAAGAAAAATATGAAGAACAAGATATGGAGAAAATTTGCAGAAAAAATGAAAGTAAAAATCCAGGCTTGGGGAATGCTCTGGCTAAACCAAGCAGGCAGAATTACGCTAATAAAATCCATATTAGCATCTTTGCCTCTATACCAATTTTCACTTATATCGGCCCCTGCAAGCATCCACAAAAAAATTGAAATAATTGTCGTAAGTTTATGGAAGGGATGGAAAAGGGAAAAAAAGAAATTTAGCCTGATAAATTAGAAGCAGGTAACAGTGACATACAAACAGGGGGGTCTCTCCATAAAACTTCCAGGATTGATGAACACAGCACTGGGAAGTAAAATAACTTGGATATTTCTTACAGGGAAAAAATCATGGTGGAAAGCTACCCTTGAAGCTAAATATCTCAATGGACCAAGAACCATGATTCTAGAAAAGAACCCTCTAACAAGGCCTTGCACTCAGATATGGAAAGCAATCACCAATGAAAATCCACTCATCAAGGATCGTATCACTATGAGACCGAGAAATGGGGAACAAATGAACATCTAGAAAGATAGCATAATGGGACACCCACCTCTCGGGAACAACCCAATTAAAAAGAAATTAAAAGAATGGATGATAAAGGAAGGCCTTCACAAGCTAAGTGACATTTCCACCTAGGAGATAGATGGAGACTGGAAGCAATGGGACAAACCCAATATTCCATGCAACCTTACAGATCAATGGTAACAATTAATAGCCCTCTTAGCAGGGGCAGCTCCAATAGACAAAAATAAGAATGATATTCACATATGGGAGCCAACAGGAGGATATTATATGGTCAGAACAGGATACCAGAAACTTCATGAGAAGCAAAACCATCAAGACTGGTAATACTAGAGATTAGCATGGAAGGTTGAATCCCTTCCCAAAATCAAATTTTTTTTTTGGACTTTACTACACAGCAAATCTCTAACTGCAGAAAATCTAAAAATAAGAGGAATAAGTGGGTCGTCTCAATGCCCACTATGCAGAAAGGAGGAAGAAACAATTCAACACTTATTCTTGGAGTGCCCCTTCTCAAGAAAATGTTGGGAGGCAATGGTGATACCCATAGCAGCAAATATAAATTACAACGTCCCCATAAATCAATTTATCAACATATGGAAAAGTAGGTACCCACACTCCCTCAAAAACAAACAAATAATGAACAGATTATGGAACAACCTACCTTCATTCCTCTATTGGCAACTATGGCTAGCAAGAAACGGAGCAATTCTCAAGGATAATACCCCAACAGTAAGCAATGTCACAAAAAAAGCATGGGGACTAATGGTGGAATTTCTCACAGCAAAAGGGGTCAAAGGAATCAATCTGAGCCAACTTCAAGAAGAGGAAAGGAATTGGATTAGTTTTGCAGCAAGCAAGATCAACCGGACTCCTCAAATGAAAAAAACAATAAGGCATCAAAACTGGAAAATAAGGAAAACCAAAGAAGAATTTCAAGCCTGGGTAAATACTCTAAACAAAGCATGCCTCTTTTTTGATGGTGCATCAAAAAATAATCCAGGAAAAGTAGGAACTGGAGGAATAATATTGCTACAAAATCAGTCCACGTAGACACCTTATAATTGGGGCCTCGGCCAGATGACGAATAAAAAATCAGATGCCTATGGGCTATTGCTAGGACTCAAAATTCTAAAAGAAAAAAAAATGAATGAAGCCATCATTTTTGGGGATTCAGCTATCATTATCAAGGCAATGGAAACAAATTCTCTCCCAAAAAATGCAGCGCTAAATCAAATTTTGAGTAGAGCACAAAAAATATCAAGGCAGATTGGTAATATAGAGTATTTACACATTCTGAGGAAGAACAACAAATTAGCAGACAAGCAAGCAAACAAAGGAGTCAATCAGAATGCTGGACAAGCTCAGATTGGAGAAATCACTATACAAATTCCTATCCCTTGATCTATCCTCCTTCTTCCATGATGACCAACAATCAAATCATATCAAATCAGAATTTCAAAGTTATCATCAAAATCTTTTTTGAATCTACATCCAAGCATTGTGACAAAACTGGAATAATACACAATCTCTAAAATATCCTTAAAATCATTACAATCGGTACTTCAAAATCCCTTGGAATCGCATTTCATGTGATATCCTTGCAACCTTACTCTCTCATGCACATCAATAAATTATGCTCTTCCCAACCAAACCTTCATCTCTCCCTTTTGCTTTTATCTCTGCATGAGCCTTATGCCTCCTTTGTTGCATTTTCCTTTTTATCCCTTTGTTTTCTCCTTCACTTTTTCCATCCCTTCTATTCGCACAACGCCCTCCTTTTCTCCCCTATTATTATCTTTCATGCTTTTCTCCTAGCCCCCTCCTCCAATCCTTTGCACGCTCGCTTTAAAGCTTCCCTGTTGTGCTCTTTTGTGAGCTGGACGCTCACCTCCTCTCCAGCAACATCCTCGCTATTCCTTCTGCATTTTCGCACTTCCTCTTTCAGCAAGAGGGCGTCTTCATCTACAAAGAGAGTTGTACAAGGAAAAAGAGCAGTGCAGCAGTGGGCTTCAGCAACAAAAGAAGGAGCAGACAATTCACACAACATCATTAGCGAAAAGTAAAAAATGGACCCTATGGAGAACATAGCACATCCCTGTGCTTTCTGAAATTCACACCGAATTGTGATTGAAAACCTCAAGAATCAGATTCTGCAAGATAAAGAAAAAACCAAAGCATAAATGGCCTATATAAGAGCGCAATGGAAGACATGCAATGAAGAAATAAGGATATTGAAGAACAACTGCAGTCATCTACAGGAATCACTCGATATTATCAAAGAAGAAATGAATAAAAAGTTGGAGCAAGGCTCCACATCAATGGACCAAGGAAGCAGGCAACATGGAAGTGAGAATACTGTCAACAAATAGCTCATCAAAGCTCTGGTCACTCATGATTCTAGTTTTAATTTACAGCAGCAAACTTAGTTTATTATGAAAGTCAAATGTATTTTGTTATTACTTCAGTTTGTCAAACAGTATAGCTCCAATGTAACCACCTCCAGCTCTAAAAGGAGGAGAGAAAAATGGAAATCAAGTAGCACATGCCAAGAATAGCCCCCAAGCAGATCTCTCTCTGCACCAAACATGAGGAATTTTGTAATGGAGAATTTTTTCTCCACTCTTTTTTCTTATAGAAATATAACACAACCCACCTTGTTAGAAAAAAATGAATGAATTTTATTAATAACACCCCATACCAAGTTTGAAAGTATATTTATAAATATATTGAATTAGGACCATAAAAAATTACGCGTAATCTGAAATTGAGAATGAAAGAGCTAAAATCATAAAATAAATACACCAAAAATTCTAAATGATAAAATTTAAAAGAAAAATAGCATTTACTAATTGAAACATAAACACAATTTTAACTCAATCATTTAAAAGAAAAAATATTGTAATAAAATAATAAAGAATTAATTATGTCGTGTTTATTTTTGAATAAGACTTTTAGAATTTTAATTTAATTATCAATAGTTATTAGGTAGAAGGTAAGGAGAGGAAAAAGTGTCATTTAAAATGAGTTATAGTTTTTTGGACATGTGTAAGTCATAGTATTGACTCATGATATTATAACAAAGCTTATTTTTAAATTAAAAATCTCCATGATAAATTAAGGAGGATACCCTCTATATATATATATATATATATATATATATATAAATTTTATAATTATTAGGTATTGTAATAATTTAAAATAAATCTATAATTTAATGTTTTTTGTGATTTTTTACACTTATTAATGTGAAAATAATGATGAAATAATTTTTTTTAATGTTTATTATAAATTGATGCATATTCAACATTTATCAATTATTTAATTTATATAACTATATAAATATTTATTTAAAACTAAAATAAAACAAATTTTAAACTAAAATAAAAAAATATCATGTAAAACTTTAATTTTACTCATAAATAAGAAAGTGACATAATAAAAAATATAATTAAGTTTTTTTCTCTTATTTAGATTTCTAGGTAATACTATTTCAACATTTTTATATCTACTAAAGACAACCGTAGGCAGCACAGTATATTGTAATATTGGTCAAAATAAGTTGACTTTAATTAATTTATAAAATTTGACTTTAAATAATTTACAAAATTTTAGAAATTATTTAGGAAAAAAAAGAATTAAAATTTTAGAAACTATCTACAAAGTTTATTAAAATTTGATAAAATTAGTTTATGGGATCTTTTAAGGCACTCCTTGATGTAAAGTCAACTATTCAATTCTCCTTGATATAAAGTCAAGAATTCAATTTCCCACCCATAAAATCAACCGTTCAATTTCAGAGTGATATATTTGGACATGATGATGAAGATGAAGTAGTACCCAACTTTTAAAAAAAAATGTTTGATAAAATTAAATATTTAACTTATTTTTTAAGAAATTGAAAATTATATTTTGAATTTTTTAAATTTGAATTTATTAGTGAATAATTTTAATTTTATGTGTTTTAAAATCAAATTTTCAAAATTAAAAATTGTTTTAAAAATTATTGATTTTTTTTTTGCAAATTTAAAAAAGAAAAGAAATCCTTACTTATTTTCTTCATATTTTTCTTTTTCTCTTACTTATTTTCTTCATATTTTTCCTTTTCCCTGTGCCCAAGTTTATTTTTGAATGGACTTGAAAAAAAAAAAAAATTAACACTACAATAAATAAGATTTTATCTTTTGCTTTTAACTTAAGAAAAAAAAAATTGCCATCTTCTACACTCACACTTAACCCTTTACGTAACTATACTCACACTTAACTCTTTATGTAAGTAAATTTTACATGTTAATACACTAGACATTGTAAATTTTTACAATAAATTATTTATTTTTTTCAGAAATTATACAATAAATTATTTAATTGTATTTATTTAAATTTAAGGTTAAATAAATAGTTTCTTACAATAATTTGTTTTCAAAAATGATTTATTTTATTTATATTGTATATATACATTATTTCATATAAATATATTAGACATTGTGATTTCTCTTTCTTATTTGGTCTTGTAAACTAAAGATTAAATAAAATGTATGCAATCACATTTCAATAAACTCTTAACTTTTATAATAAATGTTCATCTAAAATTATGTATGCACTTATTTTTATTTTTCTTCAAAATTATATAGTTCATTAATTAAATCAACTTCCTTTATTAATATTCCAATATATTTAAATTTAGAAATTTATTCAAACATTTAATAATTGTTATTGTTTTTTTTTTAATATATATATAAGGCAATTCAAGGGCTGCGTTGGTGGATTAATGTGTTGTCCACAGAAAATTCATAAATCTACGAGTCAAAGAGTGCAAAGTTTTCCGTTGAAAGGAAATTATATGTATCTCACTATTTATAAAACCTGTGTATGGCCTTTGAATGGCAGATATAGAGCCTTTCATTACACTGTTTCACTGGGACTTACAACAGGCTCTGGAAGACGAGTATATGGGATTCCTCAGCCAAAATATCGTGTAAGATTCACTCATCATGTCATATATCGTTTAGCGCTTTCAAAATTATGGAAATATGTATTCAAGCATTTTCTCTTTCTTTCAGGGGGGATTTCGGCTTGTTTGCATAGGAATGTTTTCGAGCTTTTGGGGACCGTGTGAAGTATTCGGTAACTATAAATGAACAGCTTTACTTCTCATATTCTGGCTACGATATTGGGTTTGAAGCTCCCGGTCGATGTTCCCCTGGATTGGGAAACTGCACAGCGGGTGATTCTGCAACAGAGCCTTATATTGTAGCCCACAATATGCTTCTTGCACATAGCGCTGCTGTAAAAATATATAGGACAATAAGTGCTCATGACAATAAGTGCTCTGATTTGATATGGTTGTGTGTTGAAGAAGAATATATTGTAAAGTTGAAAATAAAATGCAGGGAACGCAGAAAGGTTCGATAGGCATTGTACTTGTAGCGAGCTGGATGGTGCCATTCTCTGAGTTATCAGCGGTGGATCAAATGGCTACTCAGAGAGCAATTGATTGCAGGATAGGATTGTATCTTATATCTCTTTTATTTCTCGTTTATATTTTAGTTGGACAAATAACTTTTCCTGATTTAGAAGGTTGTGTTTTTGAATGACAAAAAGTTTTTGTGATCCATTGGATTCAGCAAAGCACCCTGAATCCATGTGAAAGTTAGTTGTAACAGTCTCAACTGTGGCTTCGAAATAATATTATATTTTCGTTAATCTAAAAGGTTTACTGATTTTAATTAAATTAATTAAATTGTTTTTTATTGCAAAAAGGATTTTGGAGCCATTGACTTCTGGAAAGTACCCCCGACTCCATGAGAGAGTTAGTTGGCGCACGTTTGCCACGCTTTACCAGTCAAGAGGCGAGAGAAGTGAAAGGGTCCTTCGATTTTCTGGGTTATAACTACTACACAACATTCTTCACAATCAACAATCCGCATCCACCAAATCCTCCCCGTACAGATTTCGTTTTGCATGCTCAGGCTAATCTATCATGTAATATTGCAGGCCACAATTTCTGTTTAAATGTGTTGTTTAAAAAACAAAATGCTGGAATGGAAATTAAGGACTTCATGTTTAATCCCTATTTCGTTGATCTGTTCTTACATTCTTTCTTGTTTATCTTTGGCTCTTGTCTGAGTTTCATATGAAGTTGACGGAGTTTACATTGGATCAGTGGTGAACCAATCTTCAGTTTATTGGATTATTTCAACGATGATAGAAATTCAATTCAATGTTGAGGATACCCTGATAAAAAAAATTAACATGTTGATACTATGTTTGACATCTGTTTGCAGGAAGGGGTCCCCAATTTCAGGTCTTATCCAGCTGGACTAAAGGATCTAATAAACTATACAAGGCACCGATATAACAACCCTCCCATATACATCACCGAAACTGGTACTTCAACCCTAACATTTATTGAAAAAGAAGAAAGATCTGAATTTGGACTGAAAGGTATAATTAAGGGCATGAACATGACTATGAATTCTGACAGGGTATGCTGATCTTGACGATGGCACAACTCCTCTTGAACGAGCATTAAATGATTCTCGGCGAGTGATGTACCACTCAGAACACTTATCAGAACTACTTGAAGCTATCAGGTATGCCAATGTTCTCTGATCTAATTAATTGTATATATGGACGACTTTATATTCATATAGTGTTTCCCTAATTAAAATGATGGCAGCGAGGGAGCTGATATTCGAGGCTATCTGGTTTGGTCGCTGTTGGATAACTTTGAATGGGCGTCTGGGTATAATTATCGATTTGGTTTATATTACGTGGATTACAAAGACAATTTGAAAAGATATCCGAGGGCTTCTGCGCATTGATTTAGGGACATTGTCAAACAGGAGAATCTGTTTTCAGAAAGCCAGCAGCGACACTACCCATTATAAGTTCACCTGTTTTGTGGATTGAATTAAGCTACCTAGTAAACCTTTTATATGGATAAAATTAATTAGCTATTTAGATCTTTGGATCGCTACTGATTCGAAGTTGCAGAAGCACTAATGGGTTTCCTAATCGTATATAGGAACATACTCTCCTTATAAGTTATGAGAGAATGAGTATTGTATTTCAATTTTTACCGAATGAGTACAACTTTAAATACTTTGACAGAAGTATTGTGTGAGTTTACGATTACATGGTTAGTTTAACAAAACTACTATCCATATAATTATACACTATTTGTTAATTATACAGTATTTGTTTAAGGGATTGTCTAGATAATAAGGTTATAAGTTATTATAAAAATACTTATAAATTTAATGTAAGTTTTTTTTTTAAGGGAAAAAATCTTAATTTTATTAATCACAATAAAATTACATGTTGCATCAGTTGGTAATTGGCAAAACATGAGTCAAAAATTTGCTATCAAAGTTATAAATAAGAGCATATAATACGCATGAGGAGAAAATTATGCTTTTTTCTCTTTCTTTTTTTCAACCTTTCGCCATGCACCTTGTGAAGGCGAGACTGTGATACATCGTCCTTATCAGAGTCCGAACTGTCCGATAAGTGGTGTCTTTTGTTTCCTCCCAATGTCTGGTGCCCCAAGTTCCTTTGCTAGTTGAACCAGGGTTATTAATTCATTCAGTTCCTCCATATCATGTTCTTGTTCCTCCGGTTCGGTTTGGTTGCTGTGTGTTGATTTTCATTTGGGATGGAAACGTCCTTTTTTTTTTTTTTCTCTCTTTTTGCATCCGAGCATGTGTTTTGTAGATGACCGATCTTCGTGCATATTCTACATCTGAATGTTGTGTTTTCATAATCTATATGTTGCGTCCATTTTTGTTGTTTGTGTACCAGTTGAATGCTTTCTGCTAGCCCTTTGCTGAGATCCACTTGCACACAAATACGTGTGAAAGTGTGTATTCTCTCCTCCAATGGTTGCGTATCTGTTTTGTTGTATCTCCCAATGATGTTCCCAATACCTTCTAATACACATTCGTTCCAAAAATGAAGTGGAAGGTTGTACAACAGGACCCTTACCGGCGTTATGGTTATCACCATAGTGTTTGCATCAAAGTCTCGGAACCATGGTGTAATGAAAATTCTGGTGGATCCCCAAAACTATGGTCCAGCCCTGAGTATGGTGTCTTTGGCTTCCGAGAATGGAAACTTGACTATGAAAAACCCTGTGGAACAAAGATGGATTTCACAGTCCATTGTCCAGTTTATGAAAATATATGAAAGAGTTCCATTGGTTTGGGCCACAAGCAATTAAATCTGCATATGGTTACTTGTGATTCAAAAGTTGTGTGGTGTTCGTCAATCTCTGGGATGTCTATGTTCAGTTCTGATATGTAGTTTAGTTGCTCCACAATGTATGGGCTAAGGCCATTTTCAGCTGGTTTAGTTGGTGTAGTTGCTTTGTTTTTCCCTTGTAGAATGTTCCTGTATGAGGGTCCTTTTGGGAGATCCTATTTGAAGTACTGCCTCCCCTAGTGGGTCCATTTTCTTTGTTCTTCTATACCATCTTTCAGTCTTAGATTGAGATGAATAGTAGACCCATAGTTTATGGAGTATTCCTTGATTGAGCAGAAATCATGTAGTAATTTTCCACCACAAATCAAGGATTGCATATGAATAGGGTATCCTGAAGTTTGACTGATAATTTGCTTCAGATATTTTACCCTCTTAGTATCTTGTACCCATATTAAAAAAATCTTTCCCACAGGCGGCTTTATGAAAATCTGAAAGCGGGATGGAATTTCCTAATTCTCACTGTCTGGTGCCGTATTGATGGCTCCTGTGGGCGTCTGTTCTGGAAGCTCCAATAGAAGTCGATGGCTACCATGTTCTGATGGTGAATAGAGGCCAATAACAACATGACGCATGGCACCCAAGACTGTCATAAGACGTTGTTGGTTGAGTGGTGTGCGGCCATTATAACCCTGTGCATGCACATGTCCCAGAAAATAAACTTGTTTTCTTGCTGGTCTTCCAGCCGATGACGAGTGCCCCAGTCGAGGCTCGTTTCTTCAATAAATTTGTCTCTGTAAACCCCCTTTTCCTCCGTTCTTGGGTGCCCATTTGCTGGAGCCGAAAGTTCGCAATGATGTCGTTCGAGGGTCTAGGGGCACTGGGGCATTCCTGAACCCGTGGTCGTAACAACTAATGTGGATTTCGGGGTCTACGTCTGTGGGCGCCGTGAACCCCGAGCACCAAACTCCGCAAAAAGCCCGCTTTTGTCCACATTTCGAAGGCTTCCTGCTCTTGGGGCCGAAGACCCTCAACCCATGTACGCATTTCCCTTCTGATGTGTGCATGTGAGGGACCGCCGCAGTGCTGCAAACCCATCGCTGCTTTCCATCTTTTCCGGATATTTAGTAATACCTATTTGGACACTAATAAGAATTAATTAGTTATCCATAAATTTAATGTAAATTATTATAAAAAAAAATTATATTTATAATAAATTTAATATAAGTTATTATAAGGAAAATTGTACTTATAATAAATTTAATGTAAGTGATATTTAACAAAATTAGTAACAATATAATTATATGCTATTAGTTTATTGGTTTAAAAGATGGTTTAGACTAATATCGTTTATCGGTTTAAGAGATAGTTTAGATAATAAGATTATATATTTTTATAAAAAAATATATTTATAATAAATTTAAATTATCATAATATGTGTAAAACTTAATATTGAATGAACAAAATAATAATACATTTTTTTATTATTGAAATAAAATTAATATTTTTTTATAAAATTTAAAAAATAAATAAATATTACACATTAATTTATTTAACTAATTATAACTTTAAAATTAAATATTAATTAATTATAATTAATTAAAATTAAAATATTAATTATTATAACTTTAAAATTAAGATATTAATATTTTTACAGTGGAAATTTAAAAATATTTCACCTCTCTAACTTTATAACCTTTAACCTTTCTAACTTTATAACCGTTCTTATTCTTAATATGTACGTGATAGTTTCAAACTTGATATAAGTGGCATACCTTTTTCTTTTAAATAAATATCTCTAATTACTTAAAATTAATATAGATATGCCAACTTATATGTACATTGAATTAAAATTTTGTTTTATATTAAATAAACTAATAATAAAGTATTTGATTTATTTTAAAAACTAAATAAATAAATAAATTTAAACTATTAGAATTAATTTAATTAATTTAAACCATTTAAGATTTTAAAAAGAATTAACATATAAAAAATTATAATATAAAATATAAATATTTAAAATAAAATTATTAATATACTATCCTATCTTCTAAGTGTGAAAAAAAAAATAGGAAGAAAATTCTAGGTGGATATGTAGTAAAAGGATCATATTTTCTAATTGTGAAAAAAAATTATGAAGAAAATTCTAGATGGGTATGTAGTAAAAGGAAAGTAAAATGTTTTTAGATAGTGTGAGGTGTCATATTATATCCTATTAATATGTTAAGTTTTAATTATATTCTACAACATTTTGAAGTTTCAAAGTTTCAATATTTTTTTTATGGCTTTTTAATTTATTTTAAAGAATTTTTCCACCTTTGTGTTTTTTATGGCTTATTAATTTATTTATAAAAAAAAAAAAATTCATCTTTGTATTTTTTTTTACTCTAATTGTTTCTAAATTAGAGAAAAAAATATCACAACAAAACCATTAAGATACCATTTTAGATCTATATTATTGTAGATCTATCTTGGGTGAAGAGGGACCAAAATATTTGAGATGCAAACCTTATTTTTGGAGTGTAGAAAACTAGTAATTAATTAATAATCAAGTTGGTCAGCATTTGTTTAAATTCTATGTTTTCAGTTTTCAAAGTGAGATTTATGATCAACCTTGTGGTGTTTCCATGAGCTCCCTTCTCTTCCCCAATGTAGCAAATCTTTTGATGGAATATTTTGAGGCTAAAGCCCTAGCCTATTCCCCTTTTCGCCCTAATCTTTGGAAAAGGAATGTTGATGATACCTTTATCATTTGGCCTCATGGCCATGATAAGTTGGAAATGTTCAAGCAAAATCTTAATAGTCAATCGGATTTCATCTAATTCACTATAAAAATTGAGATCAATGGTAGCAATCCTTTCCTTGATGTCTTGGTTTCCAAGAAGAATGATGGCTCTCTTTTCCATCAAGCCTTATGAAAAACAACTCACGCTGATTAGTACATGCATGTCAATTCCCATCATCATCCAGCCTAGAAATTTAGTGTTTTAAACACTCTTTTCACCAAAGCGTGCCTGTTGATTTTATATAAATGAATCAAGTAGTCGAAAACATTCAAATACTTATTTTTCATGCAGAGGTTCCAGAATTTATGGGCGAGACCTTTCCACCTGACCTTGAGGAAATGCAAATTACATCCAAAACCTCCCCCCGTGCTTCTCTATTCCAGCAGAGTTCTTAAACAACAATTTTAATTCTCTAGCGTCAAGACTCTCCTAGTTTAGCTCTCGAAACCTCCCCTCGTAGTGTCCTACCCTTTTCCTCCTCCTTCTCTCATCTTTTCCTAAGTTCCCTCAATCCTCAGAAAAGCGAAGGAGGAGTAACTACTCTTAACTGTTAATTGTCTTGTAAAACAAGAGAATTACTCAGGTCCCCTCTGTAAATTCTAGAACCAAGCATAGGAAAGAAGAAATACATTCCTAATTAGTTTTATCCATACTCAACATTACTTTACTTCTTAATTAATTATGTTCAACTAATAACCAAGGTAAATTATTAAATATTTACAATTAGTTGGGGTGTCACAATCGCACAATGAATGAACTTAAATGTGTTTTTAGTAGGTGGTCTCAATTTTCCCAACCGAAAAACAAAAATTTTATACCAGCTACCAATATAATATTTTTTCGAAAATTATAACAATTTTAACAACTTTAACACAAGATTGTAAAGCAATAGAAGTCTACAAGATAACATGCATGAAGTCAAGAGTCTGTGGAGGTGACACATGTTGGATCTTTGGCTCTAGAGCCTAAAGGACTTGACAGATCATAATCCCACTAAATGGGGTGCTCAATATGAGCCATCTTAGTGTTAACTCTTTCTTAACACACTTGTTTATTTCTTTGGACATGTTTGATGTATTCCAAACTCGCAAAGATATTGTATATTTCTTCATTTTTTTCCATTAAGACCCCACAAAACAGGGTCTTCCTTTGCTAATATAGTGATATATCATTGAGATAGTACTTCCTCATGTCCTTGGTATGACCAAGGTTGAGAACTTGGTTAATAAATTCTTCTAATATCTGAGAGTCTAAGAAAGCGTGTCTATCTCTAGCAATATGAGTTTCCGATTGATGAATTTCATTGCAAGTTTCCAAGGGGAAGACTGAATGATAAGTTTCATAAACCTCTTGGGCCAGCTGCTGGGCTTGGTTTTGGCCTTGGGGGTGGTGGCCTCCCCCTCCACGCCGACTTCTCATCCTTTTGCATTGCATATTAACTGAGCGAATTATGGACCAAATGTCTACACAAGTACAAACAATGAAAAAGGGATGAATACAAAGTTACAACAAAGCCAAGCCAACATCAAGACAAAGGTTTGGGAACATAGGAAGGTCAAGGCATAGCCCAAGAATGGGTACATCAAGTAACAAGTGAAGAGGTGATACTGGTTTGTGCAGGGTATAATAGCCTGAGAAGAAAAACAATCGTTGTGAAGGGACACCACCTCATTGTTATAGCTGATACAAAGATGCAACATATCTCCAAAGCTATTTAAATCATACAAGACTACTAAGACCCTTTTGAGCTAGGAAAAAGTCATGCGTAAAGTTTGGAAAAATAAGGAGAGGAGTTCAGGGTTATGTAGGTTGTAGAAGCCCCTACACACATAGGTTGAATCACTAGAGAGGATACCAACACAACAATTGCTTTAAGAGCGGCCAAGAAGGAACAATATTTCGTTGGAGAATGACCAACTCTCCTTGTAGTCTTCTAGAACCCTATGTCTCTGTGTTCTAGCAACAAGCTCTTATCCAAACACCTTAATAATAGAGTATGTCCCCCTAAAGTCACACGAGGGAATGAGAGAACACAATGTCCCTTATTTTTTGGCAAGAAATAACTCACAGGCCTCTCAATGCTCTCTCTAGTGCCAAGCCATGTCACCTTCACTACGACCTGAGTTATTTCCCTTGAGCTCTGCACTACATCTAGATGCACCGACCCACCTTAATTGTTTGTACTCTACATCCCATGGCAATTTTCTTAATATTTACTTGCATGCTTATGTATGCATGGAGGTGGTCACACCACCCCTCCATGTAATGAGTTTAGTTCCGCGAGGTGGGAGGCACAATCCCTAAACCCACTATGTTCCTCTAGTAACACCCCATGAAAAGTAGCATAGATATAATTATATTTTATATATATTTCACATTTCTATAAATAAAAATATCTTTATTTTTAATTTTATTGAAATTGTCATATCATCTCTCTTTAACATATTTTACATTTTTATTTATTTATTTAATATATTTAACAAAACATAAATTAAAATATCTCTTTAGTATAGCCTCATTCTTGACACAATAATTAATGATTACTCAATAAGATAAATAATTGTTACTAAACTTTACATTTCTTTAAATATAAAATTTTAAAACATGAACCATATAGATTACTATTATAGTTATTAAAAAAAAATTATATAATTATTTGTAAAATTAAATAAATCTATTTAATAAAAAATATAAATTAAAATATAAAAATAAATACATTAATCATAATTAAAATTTTAAATTAGAAAATATAAATTAATTTAAAAACTAATTTCATTTTATTCACATAATATATTTTCTTTTTAGATTTCAATTGCACCGAGATTGCTGCTGGGCTTCATGCCATTGTAACCTAACACGTCTTCTTTATATTTCGAAAAAGCCAAAGCTTTCCGTGGAATGGAAGGCAACTTTGAGAATCCAAGCGGACATTGATGTCGATAGAAAGGCAATTCGATATGAACAAATCGCAGGCATTGGCATAAACCAAAATGTTCGTGAAACAACATTTTCGATTTAATAAAAATATTATAATTAAATAATTAAATTTTGAGAGTGATTCATAAAAATACTATAATAAAATAAATTTTGAGAGTGATTCTTCCAAGTACATGCACTATGAAATATAAAACTAAAAAACGTAATCGCTTATAAATATATATTTTTTTATTTTCAATCATATTAAAAACTAAAAAACATAATCATTCATAAATAATATTTTTTAATTTTCAATAATATTATATTATGCAATCTAAAATCTTATAATAAATTAAGTAAAATTTGAAAGTAATTCTTCCAAGCACATGCTTTATGCCCTATTAAACTTGTAATCACTATTAAATAATATTTTTTAATTTTCAATAATATTAAATTATGTAATCTAATAAATTAAGTAAATTTTGAGAGTGATTTTTCCTGCACATGCCCTATGACTTATTAAACTAAAAATAAATAAATGTAATCACTCATAAATATTTTTAAATTTTCAATAATATTAAATTATGTAATTTAAAATACTATAACAAATTAAATAAATTTTGAGAGTAATTCTTCCAAACACATGTTCTATGTTTTATTAAACTAAACTCGCATATTCTTAAAGTAGGGAAAGGGAAATCTAAGAAAAAGAAGTTAAATTTGGATTGTGGTTTAATTTTTATTATATGTAAATGTATTGAATAATTTTAACAATTTATTTAAAATAAGTGTTGTAGGGTAATTTAGCGTTTGTCACTAAAGTTAGAAATTATGCTAAAAAAAAAAGCATAAAACAATATAATTTGTTTCGGGAAATACTAAATTAACTATAGTTAAGAGGCAAATGAAATCATATAGTCTTCCCAAAAACTAATAACTTGAAATGTATACACATTTACAATTTTACTCCTACATAAATAATGGTGGGAAATAACCTCTCGTAAGTATATTTATTTCAATCTCATTCCTATCCTCTTTTTTCTTTTCTTTTTTATTATCATTTTTTTTAATGTGACGACTTGATTAAAGCATGATGGGAAGTAAATGATGGTATATATGTTATTTTCCTAAATATGAACTATTTTTAAATATTTTAATTTTATATAGTTTTTATGCAAAGCCTAAGAATAAAAAATCACTAAACAAATATTTAAAAATCATGCATGAAATTCTCAACAATATCTAAAAATTATGAGATTAAATATGTGAGGTAATTATCCAGATGGCATTATATTGTGCAAAGGCTACAATAAAACATTATGTTATGGTTCAATCAAATATTTGTAAATTAATTTTTTTAATAACATTGACAAAATATTTATTTTTCAAAGTTAAACATTATAAATCACATTGGTCAATGTTTAACAGTGGCCAATTGATAAATATATTGCTAGAGTTCTGCCTTGACATAGACTAATAAGGCCAATGTCCATCATGCCGAAAAATACAATCAGTGTCATTAAATATGGAATTGGAATTTGAGCAAATATCCATTGTAGATACAACCAATTATGTAAACTCTAAACCATTTTTATTTTTTTCTTAAAGCATTGATAATAAGTTTAAATGTTATACAAACCAATAACAATGTGTGTTTGTGTGTTTGGAATGATATATGTGTAGTCCACTACTAAGGTAATATATTTATATCATTTGATTACCTTGTTGAACTTTGAATTTCTTTTATTTTATATTTTAAATTTTGTTGTATTTTAAACTTTTATTATACATATAAAATTCAAAATCAATCAAATTGTTTCCTCTCGTTTCACTTTCATTTAACCTTTTTAATAAAAATGATTAAAATCAAATCAATTAGTCATACTTATTCCATAAATTATAAAATTAAATAAATTATTATTTGAAATGGGTTTCTAGAATTTAAATTTAATTGTCAATAAGTAATAGATGGATGGTATGTATTTACCAGTATCTAACATTTATAGAATATCCAAAAAAATATTTATGTTGATAGGCATGTCTATTTTGGAATAAGGATTTATTTCCAAAGTAGTTGTGTCTTTTTTTTTCCTTTTAATTACATTCATTAATTAAATACATGTCATATAAACAAGTTTCATATGATTTTGATAAGCCAAGATATTTTAATAAAATTTATTTATAGATCAATAATCTCCAAGATAAAGCCGGCAGGGGCATGGTCTAATGGCCAGCAGATGCACTGCTAAGGCATTCGTGTTGTTAAAGAAGGTCACGAGTTCAAGTCTCGTCTTATCTGGGTACTGCTCTTGCAGGCTAGGTGGTTCTCTGAGAGGTTATAGTGATAGTCCGGGAGTTGGACCCCGTGCCCCGAGTGTGAAAGCTATTTGATGTTGCCGATTCCTCTGACTTACAAAAAGAAAAGAAAAAAATAATAATCTCCATGATAAAGTGGGTGTAAATCTTTTTAATTAAAAATCTTGTTACATTATTATAAAAAAAATGTGTTTAGCATATATAATAATTCTATAATTAATTTGATTAATTAAATAACTGTCATAAAAACATGTGGCATATGGACATGAATTATGGCTCGACTCATATCAATGTGGGAAAATGTTTTAGCGCTAGTTGTTTTTTCGAAAAGAGGTTTTGGGTGAAGCTAGATTGGTTTTGTCGTTCCATGAATGTACCAGGTGGGCAATTCAGCGAGGAGGGGAATCCAACAACAGTAAATAAATAACAACAAACGTGGCATATTCTTATATCAATAAACGTGGTAAGTTGATATAACGTGGCATGTTCATATATGCTCTGGATAGACGACGAAAGTCTTCCATAGCTACTTTCTTTAAAAAAAAAAAAATTGCCTCCCTTTAATTTATAAATTATAATATAATGGATAGAAATTATGTTTTCCAAAGAAATTGTATAGAGTATTATAACTTGCATTGATCAATGTTAAATTAATAGTAGTTGATAGAAAAGTGGAATCTTATACTTTTAGTTATGAAAGAATTAATAAATTAATATGTCTACAAGTTTATGATTTTACTACTATCTAAAGAATGGTGGGAAATAACCCATTGTAATAGAAGGCCGTTTGGATCTTAATTTACTCCTTGAGCTTGATAATAAAATATGTGGTTGTGCTAGTTATATTATATATCTTATTACATATAAATTATTTGTCACACTACACCGAATACTTCATATTAATTCTATAATGAATTATTTACTTGTGGTTGTATTAGAATAAGTATAAATTTAAAGTTAAAGAAATAGTTTGTTACCATAATTAATTTTAAAAAAAAAACATATATATATATATATATATATTATTTAATATAGTGATACTAGACATTGTAAATTTTCATTTTTATTTGGTCTTATAAATTAAAGATGGAATAAAATGTGCACAAATACATTTCAATAAACTCTTAATTTTTGTAACAAATAATAATGTTTGGCCTAATATTTCATCAAAAATTATATATGCACATATCTCTCTTTTGCTCCAAAATCCATTAATTACCTTTACTACTTCTTTTATTAATATTTAAATATATTTATTATTAAATTTATAAATTTATTTAAACTTTCAATTTTTTTTATTAATTATCATCATTATTATTATTTAAAACATTACTGAACAACAATTTTGTATATTACCATCATTAATATAAATTATATCAAACATACATTGAGAAAAGTAATTTTTTATTTATTGTAAAATTATATTTATTATTAACCATATACGTTAATAATGCGATAAATTGTTCATGCACGATGTTGATGGTACTCATTAGCGGCAACAAATATTTTTCAATCTATTGGCCAATAAATGCACCTGGAACGTAAATGCCCACTTCTAGATTAAAGCAAGTACACCATCCAACAGTAGGCATTTATTTCCCAAATGCATTTATGGGCCAATAGACTGAAAAGTATTTGTTGCCCTCATTAGCATCCACCAATATATAATATAATATTATATGTTATGTTAATACATACGGACGTTAGTTGATGAAATTAGTACACATTTCGAATATTAAAATTAAGTCGACCTCATTGCCGAAAGTTGTACTTTAAGTAGAAATGGATCCCACGATATTAATCCGAAAAGTTAATATGTCGGCTGTAGAAATGGATCCCACAACATGACACCTTACCACCACGGTACAACGAGCCCATCATACACACATTTGAATGTCGCCCGCGTAAGCTGTAAAGGTCTACCGCTGCCCACTATTACACTTTGGCATTTTTTTTTTATTTTTATTTTTATATATATAGAAAAAACAAATCTTTTGTCTTAAAAAATCACTTTTTTTTTAGTTATTTTATATTAAAATTTAATATCAATTGAATTGTCTTAAATTTAAAATTTAAGATAAAAATAGTGTGAGACAAAATTTTATATTTAAGACAAAAATAATTTGAAACAACAAAATTTAAGACGAAAGTATTTTAAGACAAAACTCTATATTTAAGACAAAAACAGTTTGAGACAAAAATATTTTAAGACAATACTTTATATTTAAGACAAAAGTAGTTTGAGACAAAAATATTTTAAGACAAAAACAATTTTTGATAAAAATATTTTAAGACAAAATTTTATATTTAAGATAAAAGCACTTTGAAAAAAAAATATTTAAGGCAAAACTTTATATTTAAGACAATGACAAGTAAGACTAAATACATTTAAGACAGTTAGCAATTAAGACAAAATCATTAGCATTCCTAAGTTTGGGTTGAAATTCTATGAGTGGATAGTGAATATATATATATATTGAAAATAGATATTCAAACCACATGAAATTTAATCATGTCATATTTATTTCTTTTATGTTATAGTTTTCTTTTTTCACTAAACCACATTCTAAAAATATAATAAATAAATATTATTATTTGGTTGGCCACTCAAGGGGATTTGAACTTTGAATCTCATGTTTTAACATAATACTTCATAACAAGTTGATTGTCAATTGAGTTACATTCCATGAACTAAAATTGTTTATTTGCTTAAATATCTGAAAAAGTTAAACTAGCAATTGCACGAGATGCTGCAAAGGAAACACCATAAGGCATGAAATAGAGAAGAATCCTGACATATAAGAAATCATTAAATGATAAAAATTAGTAAACAAACTGCCATTCAAGAAAATATTCAATGAAGAAGGATCATTAGGTACAAGGGATGAAAATTTGGTTTTCAAATAGTAAATTGGCATTTGATATTCATTGATATGAAACATCATATTATTTGAAAAATGTTATGGGCACAATAACATAAATAGATTTTTGGGGGTATAGAAATGATGCACTTGAGTGAATTGTTGAGTAAGTATTGACTGATGAAGGAGAAGGAAATTGTCCTTGAGGGAGACAAGTTGTCAACTTCAGGAGTAGGGGTTGTTGTTAGCTTAAATTTTGCTAGTTGCCTTTTTTTTTGGGTGTGCCACAACCTTGATCTTGCTAATAGTTCATCAGCTAGATACTTGAATGCCTTCTCGGAGAGCTTATCTTCTAGTTGATTGGGCTCATGATAAATTTGGGTGAAGGATGACCATTCTAGCTCTTGAATGCGCGGCCAAATTTGAGACATCGGGGATTGAAGCCGCACATTCTACCTATAAAACTTGCATTAGCCCGATCAACAACTATTTGAGATTCGCATCTCTTGCAACCTCTTCAAACCACAAGCACTGTCCAAATAAATAACAACAAACAATGTTGAGAAGTCACATATTCCTTGAATATTTGAAAGCCAAACTGCCTTAGCACAGTAGACCAGAAAGATTCGTACTCTAAAAGAAAAAAAAAGACAACAAAATAAAATAGCAACTTTAACTCTAATCCAGACACTTCATTTTTAGCAACATGATATCTAATGAAGATGATACGTGGAAAAAAAGCCTTCATATATTGTCTATCACATGTCAAACAGAGTGAACAAACACATGCACATAACACATCAAAAGTAGGGTTCATAGATCAACTTGTATTCTATGGTTTCAAACCCTTATTATCTCCTTCAAGGGGGTTTCTTGAGGTCTTTAAAAAGACTTTCTTTTGCTAACCAAATGGATTGTTTCTTTCACACATGCATGGAAAATTACTTTCCAAATCATATTGTAATAGATTAATAAGATCATATTATTGGTATTAACTACACCTTATTTGGAGACATCATTTTTATTATAGGGGTTGGTACCTTTCTATTGGATGTGGTTGGTGATGTGAAGACTACTCAACTTTTAGTAAAGATTCATATTAACTCTAAAAAGTTGTTTACAAAGGGAGACCCCTCTAAGCTTAACTCATTGGATCCTTTGTTTGTTCATGCTAATTATTGTTCTCAACTTTCTTTCTCTAAGGGGTTGAGACTATTTTATTAATTTATTTTACATGGCTTGGTGAAAGAAGAAGAATGGAGATTGTCTCCACATATTTTCCATTTCGTTAAGTTACAAATAGAAAGAGTCAAATTCTATAGCCAATAGACTAATAGCCTCTTGATACACCTTTAGTGAGTTATGCATAGCTCTCACCTATCATTGTAGCTCAATGAAATGACATCTATTAGCTCCAATACACCATTATAAATGGAGTACTTGTGAAGTTGTTGTTAAATGATCACCTCCAGATGTTCAATTCTCATGAATTTTGGGGGAGGGGTATATTTTGGTGTATTGAATGGGGCAAGGGGACATAAGGGTAGCATGGATGGGTAGAAGTGAGAGATTCAAGCATGGTTTCCTAAGATCTATAATCCTAACATTAGAGGATGAGAAGGAGCCTTGGGACCTTATGGCATAGGGGATAGGGGACCTATAGGTAAGGCAACGAGAGAAATTGATAGGGGAACCCCCAATAGTTGTGACAAGGGGATTAGGGGCCACATTATCACAACTCGTACGCACTTAACCCATAACCACTAAAGTACCTATCCCTTTAACCCAAAAGCCACAATCCCTTAACCCCTACACTCATAACTCATAAAAAATTAACCCCTTGATCCCTTAAACCCAAAGCCACTAACCCCTTAACCCCTAACCGCTAACTTAGAATCCTTAAACCCCATAAATCCTAATCTCATATCCTCTTAAACCTTGACCCTTAACCCATAACCCCTAGCCCGTAAACTCATTAACCCCTAACCCCTTAACCTGCTAAGACCTAAATATCATAACCCTTAGGCATTTAACTCCTAAATCCCCTGACATGTAAGCTCTTGATGGTTAATCGTTAACCCCTAAATCCCTTAACCATTAATCCATTAACCTCTAACCCTTAAACCCCCTATACCTCAACCTCCTAATCCCTAAACCCCATAAGCCCTAACCCTTTACCCTTTACCCTTAACCCCTTGCTCCTAAACCCTCAAACCCCTTAACTCCTAGAACCCCTTATCCTTTCTCCCAAACCATAGGTGCTCCAACACTAATATTCTTGGGCATATTATGATTTTTCCTGCTAACGGCTTCAAATACAACCTCTAAGAACTAGTAGGGTTAAAAGAAAAGAGCTACAAGGTCCCCAAATCCGATCTACATTCTATGGACAATCACATTTCCCCCAAATATCCTCCACGCATTTTCCTTGGTGTATTGGAGTTTGAAAAATACACAGGATGCCACAAGTAATCCTAATCATAACACTCAACTTTCCTAATGGCTAGGAGGCCTTAAAAGCAAACAACATCTTAACTTATATCTAAAATTACTAAAATTTCCTATCCTAAATATGAAATTAGAAATTCTACAAAATTATAGGGAAACAAGGAATCCAACTTCCTCTTCTATAAATCTCTAAGACCTCCGGGAGGACAAATACAAATTTTGAAATAAATTGTTGAAATTGTGCTCTTGCATCAATAGCTACCAATGTATCCTTGTAGGCCACCCCCTTTAACAATAGTAATACCAATGTCCTTTACCTAGAATGAACTCCTTACATAATTCTCTCTTAGATCCTACCAAGCATGAAATTTTTTAGTAAAATGGATGTTCACGCTACAAGATTCTATCCTTATGGCCTAAGATAAGTCATCCCTCTATGTCACCCACGACTATTGCATTAATGGTACACTATTAAAGACAAACAAAATTTGAAAGGATCGTTCTTTTTGTTGAGTTTCATGGAGAGTATATGAGATTTTGTTGATCAAGTTTTGTAATTTTTCATCATACTTGTGAGAACTTTCTCCAACCATTTTCTTAATCTCCTTCAACTTAGTGATTTTTTGTTGTTCAATGTCTAGCCTCTATAACTTAGATAAATATCGCCTTTAATTTGTCTGAGGCCTTAGCTACACCCTAGGGATAAATATATATGAACTTCATGCACCATTAGAGAAGATTCCCCCACAATGTGGTTAGGAACTTTATCAACTTAGAAACTAGCAATACAATCCTTTTCTCCCTCCAAATGAATCCACATAAGAATCGATGTGGTTTTCCATCACCATCACTCTTAATAAAGTTCTTGGAACTACTATAACCATATTGTTGGTTGGGTTGTTCACCAAGATAAAACCTTATGGACATGTTTGAATAATTAGGCCTACTCCCCCACTTGAACTAAAATTCAAACATAACATATGCCACTTCTACTTGTATTCCCACCTTCATTTTGTTTTCACTACTGGTATATCCCAAACTACTAAGAAAAGGTGCTTTCAAGTCAAACGTAGAATAAAAAGTTGGGATTACCTCTAGTATTTTAAAATTCATAGGGTGGTTGGTTTGGATTGGATCCACTTTTCTTAGGATACAGCATGTATACTACTTGACCTTTCCTAATGTGCACAACAATGGAACCGCAAAAAGGGGAATTGAAGTTAGTAAGTCTAAGATTGCTCCTTTTGTGGATATCACATTTACCTGCATATTTCCTTCTTTTGTTGTAAAATATTTAATATTGTCTCAGTTCATTTCCACTCTCAAGACGAATTGAAGTTGGTTTCTCTGGAATTGTTCTGTTTATGGTGATCAAATGGATCTGCAATTTTTTCTTGTATTTTCCAAGGTTAAAAATTGTTCAAATTCAATCAAAATTTAGTTTATCGTGATTGTTGGATGGATATAGCTATATTAATTTATTAAATTCTTCTTTCATGTTGATTTGTTCTTTTTAATGTCTAAATGGAAGCTTGATGAAAATAAACCTTTGGTTAGTGCATTCTTAGAAATCGTGGAGCCATATGGCAATCAAATGGTCCCCCTTCTATATGTAAGTGAGGAAGACAATCGTGCCTGGTTTGGCTCTGGTCTCAAGGGAACCCATCTCTCCTAAAGATAGCCATTCTGGCTAAGATCTGCATAGCCAACTTTGATCTAAAAAGTTATTAGTTTTCACAATTGGAATGGATTAGCGGTAGCCTTATGAATGTTTTATATGCACCATCTTTTCCTTAGAATGCTCGGAATTCCTTCCTGCCTAATGTATCAACCATTTTAGGAAAGATACCTTTCCAACAAGGTGGGAAATAGATAGGATATTATATCAACATCAACCCATGCTCAAAGAAATCTGCAATCCTGTATATCCACACAATATTCTTAGCTATGGTGATTTTGTGGCAAACCATGTAAAATATTTTTTATTTAATTAGTGCATGAATTACCTTATCCCTAATCACTACACTGTAAACTTTTTTTTGTCAGTTTAGTATATGATTTACTTGATCCCTAATCACTAGATTGTTATAAAGATTCAACCAAAAGAAGAGTTACAATAAATATTTCCTGTATGTTTTGTACCAATTTTCGGCTTACCTTAAGATTTATGACGATGTAGTCTCACAGGCATTTAAAAATCTCTCTTTGTATTTTCATCCCTTAAATCCCAATGGAAATACAACTTTGCTGATTGCTTTCATATCATCTCACAGCTCGGTGTTGGGAATAGATGTATTGTGAGTAAATAGTTATGATATATGATGTTTTTGAGCAGGAAACCTCGTAAATAGTTCTTTGCATTAGTGTGAAGCAAAGTTTCTTGAATCCAAAAGGAGGAATGGCCAAATATGTCAAGGTAGGCTTGCCTTAGATGAGTGGTATGCTGAACAATTAAATAGTAGATAACTTTCATTTCAAGACATATACAATGCCTCTAATAAAGGTAGTTCATTTGGAAGGCACACAAAGCTCTTCTATATGCCAAATGAGAACATCAACATAACTATTACTACTCTTCCCTGTGAATGTGGAAAGAGAATCTACATGCACAAACCCAAACGTCTGATGGAAAAGAAGGAAAACATGGTCCTAACCCAAGAAACACCACTCATTCAAATATGCCAATTTTTTTTATACCAAAAAGTCATCAGAAATGTTTATTCTTTAAGAGTTTAAATTTTCCTTTGAATGTTAATGTTGTTCACAAAATGTTGTCTCTTCCCTAGAAAGTACATAAAAATGTCCCATGCCATCACTCACAAATGCCTTAAATTTAATATTCATAGCTTCCATAGCAAATAATCCAAGCCAATAGGTAGAATAGAATACCATCACATCCTTCTCAAGAACAGTGTACACGATCCACTTACAGTTCATTCTACCTTTGAATGTGAATGTTGTTCACCAAAATATTTCACTTCCTTAACAATGTTCTTTACATTTTCAATGCTTCTTTAATTCTCTAAATTTCTTTACATTTTCACACCAAATATCTGCTTTACCTTTAAGACTGAATGTAGATATCCTAGCCTTCATGTTCTTTGAGTAATCGTGCAATCTGAAGAATTTATTCATTCCAATAAACCATGCTTCTGCATCATTTTTTTTCTTCATTTCCCCATCGAATGTAGGTGGCTGTTATTTCTTGAACTCATCCGAAAAATATCCCCTATCACTCCTCCTTTAAGGATGATAGCGATGATAACCATGATACCTATCAGAACTAGAACGAGAATAGTACATGTGTCCATCACCCCTGCTTTCTGGAGTATCCAAGAACCTAACATCCCTGATCGTGTCATCTCTATCTGACCTGTGCCAACTATGGGGTCTACTTCCACAAGCCCCATTAGTCATATCCTCCTATCCATAGTTGATCTGAAGTGGTCCCTATCTCTACAATTTTGACACACTCTAAATAATTACTACATTGACTTCTACTTATTTCTCCTATGGCTGCATGATTTTTTCATTATCTTCTTTGCAAATCCTTATTTCCTCCCTCAAAATCCTCAATGTGCCTGCTAATTCAGAAGAGTTCCCAACACCACGTTACTCATCTGATTCATAGGGATGATCTTCGTAGTCTACCATATTGTTAGTCATCTTTGATCTCTTCTTCTTGCAAGGTATATTATGTTAGCTACACCAAATCATCAATCCTTAGTTAAAGTCTCATGCTTTGAAGAATTGATCTTAAAAAAATGTTTTATATTAGGCTATTATACAACCTCGGGGTCTCTAATCTTTCGTTTTCTTTCAAAAACCCAACCCTCCTTGAAGAATCGATGCTCAAGGCTTTGATCCATAGCAAGAATGGCGTCGTAATACATATGTAGAGATATATAGATGAAAGTATACCCTAGCTACCACTATATTATACACAATGATTCAATGGATATGGGTTTGTAATTACCATTCAATGGAATCACTTCTAACTAGTATCGATCTCTATTTCTCTTCTCGCTCATTCTTGAATTAATGGCCACCTTCTTCAATGTCGTTCCTTTGGAAGTTCGAAAAGAGATTTTATTGTTGGAAAGTAAAGAGGTTGAGGGTATCCCTTATAACTCAGATTTTGAGGTGATGGGCGAGGATTTGAAATGGATTCCATACCCTAGAAAACCTCGGAAGAAACAAATTTTCTATCACAACTCGTTGGCCTTACACCAACAAATGACTACTTTGTTTCACCTAATATTTCAAGATAAACAAGTTGAGATCTATAATCTATTTTCTTCTCTTGAAGATGGCAAAATAATGCTTTGAAACCTATGATACTATTTCGATAGTGTGGACTCCTAATTGGCTCGCGTTGAAGTTTTTTTGGTTAGTGACTCTGCCTCCAGGGACCTTACTGATCCTCCAGTTGATCATGCACAAACTCTTATTATTATAGCCTATAATCAGGATTAGGGATGGTAAAATTCATAGTTTTTGTTGCATTTTTAGTTTAAATGGCTCATGGCTACATATAATATGATAATCCACTTTTATCGACATGTTTTGTAGACCTCAAGCATGGAAATCATGTTTTATTGTCACCTGTATCAGATTGTATGAATATTTATGGTCTTGTCGATGGTGAAGAGAGTATCTAGAGTGGCTCTTCATTTGGTCTCGCTGTAAATTCTCTGGAAGTGGAGGATTCCCATTGTTGTTGTCAATATTATGCTTACCTGGTATTTTTTTTGGTGGTTTATGTTTATGCTTTCATGATCCTTGGGATTTGGTGCTAGCATCAAAGTATACTCTATTTCCTCTCATTTTATGGGCACTTGTAACTTGAATTTTGGAAATTGAAGCTTGTTTCAACATATGCTTTCAACTTGGCTTCTTTTGGGATGGATGAGTATGTTCATCTCTGAGAAAGTGGTTACTCTTTTCATGCTAGATGGAAGAAGAGGTTTTGTGTAGAGGACACTCACGAGACTATGATTTACTAATGTTTCCCTCTGTCAAAGGACACTCTTTTCTAGGTTTACAGCTCTATTTTCTTCTCGTTTTCAAGGCAACTATCACTGAAGCACATTAATTTTTAGTTTATGTGCACTCTTTCTCTAGAATTGTGTTATTTTATGAGGGTATAAACTCTTGATGCAAATATTTAGTTGTTGTTGAAATGAGACTTTGTTATTATTGTAATGGTGTTTTTGTGGTTCTGGGATATTGTGATCATTGGAGAAGCTAGTGCTTTTAGAAGTATATAAATTTGATGTTTAATCTATCAATGTAAATCTCCTATTTTGATACGAATATGAAGTATTTTAATTTACAAAAAATTATGGAGTAGATAACAATAACTTCATCCTCGAAATGGATAAAACTTCCAAATAATCACACTATTTAGCATGTTTATAAATTTTAAAACAATATGCAATTTATTTTGAAAGAAAATTGTTGAAAGTTTAATTGTCTTTTTTTGTGCACGAGCCAAGCCATGCAATAATACATTTTTCATTTTTAAAGTGAAGTGATTAGATAACTTAGGGAAGAATATAGTTAAAGTTAAGACCATATTATAATGTTTGTTGACATAAACAAAAAAAACTTTCACTTTTGAAAAAGAAGAGAACTAAAAACTCCCACCTTTTCTCTCTCTATGGATACTCCTAATTATTGGGATGTAGATGAAAAGCTCGCAGAAAGCGGCATTGAATCAAGCACTCAAGCTTCTGACC
This sequence comes from Pinus albicaulis, assembly GCA_034641835.2. Taxonomy (NCBI): domain Eukaryota; kingdom Viridiplantae; phylum Streptophyta; class Pinopsida; order Pinales; family Pinaceae; genus Pinus; species Pinus albicaulis. Next base: position 949,475,980 of record CM076574.1, read on the forward strand.
AAACAACTATTAAACCAGTCTTAGAAGCCAACAAGCCTTTGAATTTCCAAAAGCCCAAGAGTGAAGTTGCCACTCTTGAAACTGCCGCTACCAAATTTCCTTCATTTATTTTACCCTCTTTACAGAAGGCTCATATTTTTAAAGAAGTTCCAAAGTACCCTAGAATTGAAGAAGACTTATTTTCTACCAATTCAAGTGGCTATGTTCTGGATTTAGATAAATCATCTAATCCAGCTGAATCTGTTAGGGTCTGGATTGGGTCTCTTTATCAAATGCAAGTTGTCTCAAGATTAGACAATATATCTATTTTTGCGTTAGCTGAAAAACGCATGGCTGGTATTGTCTATGATTGGTGGATGGCTCCTTCAGATGAAGAAAGAATGAATGTTGCTGCTGCAGGTCTTGCTACCCTTGAATTATTGTTAAAAACATAGTTTGTTCCAGAACCAGCAGATGAGAAAAAGCAGATTATCACAGACTTAACTAGAATGGAGTTAAAAGATATCAAGTTTTTTAATCAGTTTGGTACTGACTATATGACCAAAGTATATAAGGCCAATCTGATTAATGATTCTGTGCAAAAAATATCATTCCTTTCTAAGTTGCCTGGTAATCGAGGAGACATGATTTTAAAAGATCTAGAAGTCCAAAATAAGAAAATAGATCAAACATATTGGATAGATCTTTTATTCAGGTGTCAAGAAAAAATTAAGTATCTTTGCTGGCAAAAGAAAGCCTCTGAATTTTCTCCTGGAATAGATGTTTGTCGTTCTGTTTTGCCCTGGACTCCATTTAAGAAGAAGAAATCAAGAAGGTATGGCAAATACAGACCTAAGAAGGTAGCAAATCCAAAAAGACCGTTTTGCAAATTCCGATATCTTAAGAAACACAGACAACCAAAAAGAGATAATGCCTGCTTTATCTGTAAACAAGAAGGACATTATGCCCGCAAATGTCCTAAGAGCTCCTCTAATAAGTTGAAAGCTTGCATTGAAGTTGAAGATTTTGTTGATAATTGGTCAGTTGTTGACTCTCAAGACGATGTTTCTGATGTATATATTTTGACAGATGCCTCTTTGTCTAATTCTGATGTTCCTATTGAAAGTTCACAAAAAATGAATCATTGTTATGATTCTGATTGTTATGATCAAGAAGAAGAATTGCATTACAGTGATCAGTATATTGAAGAAGATGAAACTAGTGAAACTTCTGAGTCCTCTTTCGAAGATAATGTTTCACTTGCTCCCTCTGCTACTCAGTCACTATCTCTGGATACTAAGAATTCCTCTCCCGTTTTACTTTCATTGCCTTCAACACCCATTTTGAATTCTTTTTGTCCATATCCAAAGACTGTTGCTCCTTCTTCTGCTTGTCCTATTCCTCCTGTTGTCGAAGAAAATGCTTTTTTGAAAAAGATTGTTAAAACCAACAATCTTTTATACATTCCAGTTGAAGTCCAAGTCCGCAATCAATGGATTTCTGTTGATGCCTTTATTGATACTGGTGGTTCAAATAATCTTGCTCGACCGTCCTTGTTTAAAGGTATTTGGAAGCCTTTAAACCATATCCTTGTCTCTGAAACTATTGGTGGTACTGTCTCCCTTACTCATTATGTCGATGACATTTCTTTAAAAGTTTGGGGGAGTATTGTTAAAATCTCTGCTGTTCAATATTATGATTCTTCTACTAGTTTATCCCTTGGCATGCCTTTTCTTAATTCAGTCTTACCCGTTACCATTAGTGAAGATAAACTTATCTTCAACATCAAGAAAAGGGCCATCTCTGTTCCGCGACTAACTTTGGCCAACTCTGAAGCAAGAAAAGAGAATAGCCAAAAGAAAATAGGGATCAAACGACCAGTCAAGGACTCAAACAATTGGCAAGAAGTCCTTCAGATTTATGAAGAAAGATCTCAGAAAAATAACAGCAAGCAAAAGGCCAATATAAATCCTGAATGGTCACTAGAGCAGACTGTTATATTTGAAGAATTAATAAAAAACTGCTCTGAGAATCCTCAAGCTTTTTGGGCTGTTGAAAGTCCTCAACAAGATATTTCCACCCTGCATGACAATGGAGTTAAAGGTAAATTAATACCCTGTACTCCCTCAGATGAAAAGTTAATGAGAAAGCAGATTGAAGAATTGTTGAATCTTCAGTTAATTGAACCAAGTGATTCTCATTATTCATGTTCTGCATTCTTGGTAAGAAACCATTCAGAAATAGTTAGAGGAAAAGCCAGGATGGTGATTAATTACAAGCCTTTGAATGCAATCACCAAAAGTTTTAATTATCCTCTACCACGCCAAGAGAGTATAATGCAAAAAATCCAGAACAATAAAATATTCAGTAAATTTGATATGAAGTCTGGATATTATCAAATACAAATCAGACCAGAAGATAGACATAAAACTGCTTTCACTTGTCCTGCAGGATTCTTTCAATGGAAGGTTGTTCCGTTTGGTTTAAAGAATGCGCCTGCTTTCTTTCAGCGGCGTATGGATTTTATTTTTGGAAAATATGATTTTATTGTAGTCTATATTGATGATATTTTGGTTCATAGTGATAATCTTGAAGATCATTTGCAACATTTAGAGATTTTTCTCGATGAAGTTCGCAAGCATGGTATTGTTATATCTGAGAAAAAGATGATCCTCTTCCAAGACAATATTTACTTTCTTGGTATTCATATTGTAAATGGAAAGATCCAAATGCAGTCGCATGTCCTCACAAAACTCTCTGAGTTTCCAGATGAATTAACTGACACTAAAATGATCCAGAGATTTTTGGGGATACTGAATTATATTCACAAATACATTCCTCGGCTGTCCGAAAAAACTGCCCCAATTCGTAAACATTTGCATGGTGTATGGTCTCAAGAAGCTACCACGACAGTTCAAGAGCTAAAAGGAGAATGTCTTAAACTTCCAGAGTTAAAACCTCCTGGTAATGGTTCTCTTATTCTCCAAACTGATGCTTCTGATAATTTTTGGGCTACTATCTTGTTTGGAAAGATCCCTGTTCAAGGTGAGGAAAATCTTTATGAAGAAAATATCTGTGCATATGCCTCTGGTGAGTTCTTACCTCACCAAAATAATTATTTTATCGCTGAGAAAGAAACACTTGCCATCTTCAATGGCATTCAAAAGTTTGAAGTATATTTGGCTCCAGCAAAATTCTTGATCAGAACTAACTCCATGAATTTTAAGTATTTCTTAGCTGCCAAGATTTCCAAGCAACTTGCACGTGGTAGATTATTAGCTTGGCAAATATGGTTCCAGATGTATGATTTTGAGGTAGAATGGGTTCCTGGAAATTCTATTTATTTGGCAGATGCTTTAACAAGAGATATGAATAAAGCACATGTTCATTAGAGTTTAGCATTAGAACAGATTTATTTCAATTACCTGGAAAGACATCTACTGATGATGGTTTTGCAACTTTTGTTAAAAGATTTCATATTTTAGATTTGGTGCTTCCCCATGCAGCTGAAGAAATCAAGAGATTAGTTGGGTTCAGAATACAGAGAAACAAGTGGATACAGAGATGCCAAGCATGGCAATCAAAAAATGTTGGTATCCTGTTAGGATTAGACGAAGAATTGGTGAAAGTCTATCCCTTGCCCAACATGAAAGTAAAGATTTATTTTAAAAATCTTGATGATTATTGGTCTAGATGCTACACTGATGATATGATTAAAGTTTTGATGACTTTAAACTATTATCAGATTATTGGTGGTCTCGACTTCTCTTTGGCAGTTTATACAACTGCTAAAATGCTTGACATAGATGAGATTAATATGGCTAAGAAGGTAGAAAGGTTTCTTAAAACAATGAGGATCCCTGATCTTTTTGACGAATTGGAAGCAGCATATATTCAAAGAAATGATGAACATTTTGAAGGGACTGGCACTTTTCCCCAATATGAACTTTTCGAGCCTTTTGCAGATTGGGAATTTAAAAATGGATTATGTCAGAAGAAGCCACATGTGAGAGTTTCTCAGTGCATTGAAAGGTCTCTGCAATATTTAAGAACCTTCTCCACTCCATGGGATTATCAGAGTCTGGAATTCCGAAATCCGGTAAAGCCAAATCCATTTTCACAAATCTATGGACCATAAACGTTTGATGAATCTATATTGGCTGAAAATATGGATGAAGTAAAAAAGATTACACTCTGGTTAAAAGAGTTCCGAAAAATCACTCTCACAGAAAAGTTGGCTATGATCAGATCATTAGAAGAACTCCAAGGACAAAATAAGGCAATTAAACTTATAATTAATCAGAAAGCCTTAATTACCATATGTGTAAAATCTGGACATTGGTCTAGTGATGTGGTTTGTTTAATTAGTCTTTTATTGTCCAACAAAGTTTGCTCTGCTGTTAATTTTGAATTAGGATGGCAAAGGAAACCAGATATTAATCACACTTGTCGAATGTGGATTCAGTGTGCCATCGAACATTCTGTTAATATGTTTCAAATCTTCAAGATAGAACTCTTATATGGAGTTGAGCTGGCAGTTCAGTCTTCTCCTGAATTTCGCACTAGCCGAAAAGATTCTTTTCTTGATATTGAAGTATATCCAACAGCATATGTCAACAAATGGACAAAATTAGCTGATCGATATATATTTCCTCAAAAGAATATCTATGTGACGACAGATACAGTAAAGTTGAATATAGGACAGTCATCAAAGCAAATCACAAGAGGAGAATCTTCAACAGCAGCCGCACTAAGAAAAGAAGCTACAGAAAAAGGTAAAAATGTGGCATCTGAAGAAAAAGAGACTATCTTTGTGGATATTTTCAAGATGCTCAAACACAGGAATATCATGAGTGGGAATCTCAGTACTTGGATTGGTTACATCAATCACATGCTAATTTTAATCGGTCCCCTTCACCATCTGAGTGGCCAAGTGACTTTGAACCTGGCGAGCAAACTGATGATGATAGGAGTCCGAAAGGACCTTGGTAGTGGGAATCTCTTTTATTATAATTGTACTCGAGATAATTGAGTAGACACCGTCTGGGCCAATAATGCCTGACAAGGACCCTCAATTATGCTCATAAGTTTCTATATATATCATAGCTTGTAAATGTGGTAGGTATCGAGTGTTAGTGTGTGTATGTGTGTGAAGCATTGTAAGCAAGTGTGTATGGCTATGCTCTGAAGAGTTCTGAGACTTCAAGGCTCTATTCTGCAGCATAACATGGTATGTAATATTTTGCTTGAATAATATTGAAGCCTTTTGGGCCGCCTGTCTGAGGACAGTTCTTTCAAGATCACAAGAAGAGATTGTAAGGCGAGTTTGAACCCTTCCTTGCAGGATTTTTTCTAATTTTTATTTGTTGTGCAGGTTTTAATGGTTTTATCAAATGTTTTAAAAGGAAATTGAAGTCCGGGGATGACGATCCCCTAGGCCTTTATATGTGAAGTAGATCATTCTGCAGGGTTTCCCATCAAATTTTATCGATGCCTCATAAACACTGGAAACATTATAAGAGCCCTCTGTACGCCTGCACATCAACAAGATACAACAAAACTTAATCAAGCAAAGAGTATCAGTGTGAAAGGATCTAGTCACAACAGAGATAAATAATTGAAGATTTTTTATGCATTTTTTAAGGATTAAGGCCCACTTTCAGCAAATCAAAAGTCTAATCCTCTAAATTAAACACAGGTTGAAGAACAAAAGACGAAAAACTAGGCCTAATTAAGCCTAACACACAGAATTAAAACAAATTAACAGTGTTTAAAGAAAAACAATGATATATATCATTCCGAGAAATCCCCCACCACCACATCAGAGGCTAATTGAATCCTCTCAGCTACCAAAATCCACCTACTCAAAGCATTCAAAAGAGGCCTAGTTATGACCAGAACAAAAGATATTTGCCTCACGATAGCCAAACAGTTAATTTGACGAAAGGAACTTATTGTAAAAACTGTCAACAGAGTTATTACAAGGATAACAAAGAGCCTTAAAAGTCAACAAAATCTTCCCAGCAAGCTTAATACTTAATGTAAACCAATTAATACAGAGGAAATATCTGAAATATTCTCCATTGAGCCCCTCAAAGGCCGAGAAGCATTAAACTGTATTAATTGAACCTAGAAGATTTTTTATCCCATCCCACCTCCTCATTTCTTCTATAAATACTTATGTAGAAGATGAGATAATGTTGGTCATTGCATATCTGTTGCCTGTAAATAGTTTATTGAAGTTGCTGTAATCTCTGTTTGTAATTGAAGATACCTAAGTTGAGATGAGAAGTTTGAAGCCGTAGAGAACCATTGGACTTGAAGATTGTAACTGGTTTGAAGCATCAAATACAAGCTGATTTATGGGATCCTGGTCTATGTCAACGGTGATGTTTTTCTTATTGTAAATTGTCATTTTATTTCTGTTTCCATTCTGTCCATCTTCTCTAATAAAGAAAAGCAATTATAGAGTTAGGATTAACTATCAAAGGTACCCTGCTCTTACTGATAAGCTTTATCTTCATGTTTTCTTCCAATTGTGTTGTTTGATAATGATTTAATACAATCCAAGAATTCAAGATGTTGGTGTTCCCTTCTCTTACTATCTAGGCTTTAAACGTTGTTCTTGAATGTTATTTTTAGTGTCTGCTAAGTAAAGTTGAACTAGGAAAGTCTATGGTGAGCCTTGTCCTCTAGTTTTATTTCCAAAGGTTGTCTGAAAGTTTCCCTAAGAGTATGTTGAAAGCAAGCTAGGTTCAAAGTCCTTACCTGATCTTAGACTATGCTTTGTTATCTTATGTACTGTCTTGATAAGTTTGCCAAGTAAAGCAGAGCTAGGGAAGTCTATAGTGAGCCCTGTCCTCTAGTTTCTTCTCCAACAGTTGCTTTGAAAAGTTTCCTTTAGAATATGCTGAAAGCAGGATAGGTTAAAAGTCCTTACTTGATCTTAAGCTATTCATTTTGTGTTTTAAGTGTTTTCTATTGAAAGTGAATCGGAAGCAGGCTAGTTTCAAAGTACTTACCTGATCTTAGATAACTTTTATGTTTTTCTTATGTGTATGCCAAAAGGAGGATAGTTTCAAAGTACTTACTTGATCTTAGGCTACTCTTTGTTCTTCATTTGTTTGTTTCTTCTTCTTATTGTTTCATTCCATTCCATAAAATCAACTTTAAAGAGATCCTTAGACATAGATGACTTGCCCCATGGACCACTCTTGAACCTTGCTGTTTCAATTAAATCCTACTATGACTCCATAGCCCAATGGATTGAAGTTGTTTCTTGCCTATATTCTTAGCTGAATCAATTTTTCACTTTCATTCACCTTCACCCTTCATTTAGACTTCCTTCACCTTCACATATCTTTGCCCAACCAAAACAAAAAAAAAACTTTTTTCTTCATAACTAGCGTAATATTACATTCAAAAGCCTTAAAGATAAATCAATCTTTGCACTTATAGAGAGATCCCTCTCTGGATTTAGGAGGGCTAGATCCTAGAATCCCAAAGTGGTTCCAATGTCCTCCCTACAGCTTTAGTCTCACCAATCTGCTAGAATTAGAGGGAGCTAACACTTATATCGGCCCCTACAAGCATCCACAAACAAATTGAAATAATTGTCAGAAGCTTCTTATGGCAAGGAGGGAAAAGGGAAAAAAAGAAATTTAGCCTGATAAATTGGAAGTAGGTAACAGCTACATACAAATAGGGGGGTCTCTCCATAAAACTTCTAGGATTGATTAACACAGCACTAGGAAGTAAAATAACTTAGAGATTCCTTACAAGGGAAAAATTATGGTGGAAAGCTTCCCTTGAAGCTAAATATCTCAATGGACCAAGAACCATGATTCTGGAAAAGAACCCTCCGACAAGGCCTTGCACTCAGATATGTAAAGGAATCACCAATGAAACTCAACTCATCAAATATCATATCACTATGAGACCGGGAAATGGGGAACAAATGAACATCTGGAAAGACAGCATAATGGGACACCCACCCTTGGGGAACAACCGAAGTACAAAGGAATTAAAGGAATGGATGATAAAGGAAGGCCTTCACAAGCTAAGTGACATTTCCACCTGGGAGATAGATGGAGACTGTAAGCAATGGGCCAAACCCAATCTTCCACACAACCTTATAGATCAATGGGAACAATTAATAGACCTCTTAGCAGGGGCAGCTCCAATAGACAAAAATAAGAATGATATTCACATATGGGAGCCAATAGGAGGAGATTATATGGTCAGAACAGGATACCAAAAACTTCATGAGAAGAAAAACCATCAAGAGTGGCAATACTGGAGATTAGCATGGAAGGTTGAATCCCTTCCCAAAATCAAATTTTTTTTGTGGACTTTACTACACAGCAAATCTCTAACTACAAAAAATCTAAAAAGAAGAGGAATAATTGGGCTGTCTCAATGCCCACTATGCAGAAAGGAGGAAGAAACAATTCAACACTTATTCTTGGAGTGCTCCTTCTCAAGAAAATGTTGGGAGGCAATGGTGATACCCATAGCAGCAAATATAAATTACAACGTCCCCATAAATCAATTTATCAGTAGATGGAAAAGTAGGTACCCACACTCCCTAAAAAAAAAACAAGCAATGAAGAGATTATGGAACAACCTACCTTCATTCCTCTGCTGGCAACTATGGCTAGCAAGAAATGGAGCAATTTTCAAGGATAATACACCAACAGTAAGCAATGTCACAAAAAAAGCATGGGGACTAATGGTGGAATTTCTCACAGCAAAAGGGGTCAAAGGAATCAATCTGAGCCAACTTCAAGAAGAGGAAAGGAATTGGATTAGTTTTGCAGCAAGCAAGATCAACCAGACTCCTCAAATGAAAAGCACAATAAGGCATCAAAACTGGAAAATAAGGAAAACCGAAGAATAATTTCAAGCCTGGGTAAACACTCTAAACAAAGCATGCCTCTTTTTTGATGGTGCATCAAAAAAGAATCCAGGCAAAGCAGGAACTGGAGGAATAATATTGCTACAAAATCAGTCCACGCAGACACCTTATAATTGGGGCCTCAGCCGGATGATGAATAACAAAGCAGAGGCCTATGGGCTATTGCTAGGACTCAAAATTCTAAAAGAAAAAAAAAATGAATGATGCCATCATTTTTGGGGATTCAGCTATCATTATCAAGGCAATGGAAAAAAATTCTCTCCCAAAAAATGCAGGGCTAAATCAAATTCTAAGTAGAGCACAAAAAATATCAAGGCAGATTGCTAATATAGAGTATTTACACATTCTGAGGAAGAACAAGAAATTAGCAGACGAGCAAGCAAACAAAGGAGTCAATCAGAATTCTGGACAAGCTCAAATTGGAGAAATCACTATACAAATTCCTATCCCTTGACCTATCTTCCTTCTTCCATGATGACCAACAATCAAATCATATCAAATCAGAATTTCAAAGTTATCATCAAAATCCTTTTTGAATCTACATCCAAGCATTGTGAAAAAACTGGAATAATACACAATCTCTGCAATATAATTAAAATCATTACAATCAGTACTTCAAAATCCCTTGGAATCACGTTTCATGTGATCTCCTTACAACCTTACTCTCTCATGCACATCAATAAATTATGCTCTGCCCAACCAAACCTTCATCTCTCCCTTTCGCTTTTATCTCTGCATGAGCCTTATGCCTCCTCTGCTATGTTTTCCTTTTTATCCTGTTGATTATTCCTTCACTTTTTCCATCCCTTCTATTCGCACAACACCCTCCTTTTCTCCCCTATTCTTTTCTTTCATGCTTTTCTCCCAGCCCCCTCCTCCAAGCCTTTTCACACTCGCTTTAAAGCTTCCCTGCTATGCTATTTTGTGAGCTGGACACTCACCTCCTCTTCGGCAACATCCTCACTATTCCTTCTGCATTTTCTCACATCCTCTTTTAGCAAGAGGGCGTCTTCATCTACAAAGAGGGTTGTACAAGGAAAAGGAGCAGCGCAGCAGTGGGCTTCAGCAATGAAAGAAGGAGCAGATAATTCACACAGCATCATCAGCGAAAAGTCAAAAATGGACCCTATGGAGAACAGAGCACGTCCCTATGCTTTTTGAAAGTCACACCGAATTGTGATTGAAAACCTCAAGAATCGGATTTTGCAAGATAAAGAAAAAACCAAAGCAGAAATGGCCTATATAAGAGCACAATGGAAGACATGCAATGAAGAAATAAGGACATTGAAGAACAACTCCAGTCATCTACATGAATCACTTGATATTATCAAAGAAGCAATGAATAAAAAGTCGGAGCAAGGCTCAACCTCAATGGACCAAGGAAGCAGGCAACGTGGAAGTGAGAATACTGTCAACAAATATCTCATCAAAGCTCTGGTCACTCATGATTCTAGTTTTAATTTACAGCAGAAAACTTAGTTTATTATGAAAGTCAAATGTATTGTGTTGTTACTTCATTTTGTCAAATAGTATAGCTCCAATGTAACCGCCTCCAACTCTAAAAGGAGGAGAGAAAAATGGAAATCAAGTAGCACATGCCAAGAAATAGCCCCCAAGCAGATCTCTCTCTGCACCAAACATGGGGAATTTTGTAATGGAGAGGAACAAGTGTCATTTAAAATGAGTTATATTGATTCATGATATTATAACAAAGCTTATTTTTAAATTAAGAATCTCCATGATAAATTAAGGAGGATACCCTTAATACATGTCTTTATATATATATATAGATATATATATCATTAATAACTTTTTATAATTATTAATTATTGTAATAATTTAAAATAAATCTATAATTTAATGTTCTTTATGATTTTTTAAATTTATTAATGTGAAAATAATGATGAGATAATTTTTTTATTGTTTATTATAAATTGATGCATATTCAACATTTATCAATTATTTAATTTATATAACTATCTAAATATTTATTTAAAACTAAAATAAAACAAATTTTAAACTAAAATAAAGAAACATCATGTAAAACTTTAATTTTACTCATAAATAAGAAAGTGACATAATAAAAAATATAATCAAGTTTTTTTCTCTTATTTAAATTTCTAGGTAATACTATTTCAACATTTTTATATCTACAAAAGACAACCGAAGGCAGCACAGTATATTGTAATCTTGCGTCAAAATAAGTTGACTTTAATTAATTTATAAAATTTAACTTTAAATAATTTACAAAATTTTAAAAACTATTTAGAAAAAAATAATTTGTAAAATTTTAGAAACTATCTACAAAGTTTATTAAAATTTAATAAAATTAGTTCATGGGATCTCTTAAGACACTCCTTGATGTAAAGTCAAGAGTTCAATTTCCGGCCCATAAAATCAATCGTTCAATTTCGGAGTGATGTATTTGGACATGATGATAAAAATGTAGTACCCAACTTTAAAAAAAAAGTTTGATAAAATTAAATATTTAACTTATTTTTTAAGAAATTGAAAATTATATTTTGAATTTTTAAAATTTGAATTTATGGATTTAAAATCAAATTTTCAAAATAAAAAATTGTTTTAAAAATTATTGATTATTTTTGCAAATTTAAAAAAGAAAATAAATCCTTACTTATTTTCTTCATATTTTTCTTTTTCTCTTGCTTATTTTCTTCATATTTTTCCTTTTCCCTGTGCCCAAGTTTATTATTGAATGGACTTGAAAAAGAGAAAAAATTAACACTACAACAAATAAGATTTTCTCTTTAGCTTTTAACTTTAAAAAAAAAATTGCCATCTTATGCACTCACACTTTAACCCTTTATATAACTATACTGACACTTAACTCTTTATGTAACTAAATTTTATATATTAATACACTAAACATTGTAAATTTTTACAATAAATTATTTAATTTTTTCTACATAGAAATTATACAATAGATTATTTATTTGTAGTTATTTAAATTTAAAGTTAAATAAATAGTTTCTTACAATAATTTGTTTTTAAAAATTATTTATTTTATTTATATTGTATATATACATTATTTCATATAGATATATTAGACATTGTGATTTCTCTTCCTTATTTGGTCTTGTAAGCTAAAGATTAAATAAAATGTGTGTAATCACATTTCAATAAATTCTTAACTTTTGTAACAAATGTTCATCTAAAATTATGTATGCACCTATTTTTATTTTGCTTCAAAGTTATCTAGTTCATTAATTAAATCTACTTCCTTTAATAATATTTAAATATTTTTAAATTTATAAATTTATTCAAACATTTAATAATTGTTATTGATTTATATATATATATATATATGAGGCAATTCAAGGGCTGAGTGAGTGGATTAATGTGTTGTCCACAGAAAATTTATAAATCTACGAGTCAAAGAGTGCAAAGTTTTCCGTTGAAAGGAAATTATATGTATCTCACTATTTATAAAACCTGTGTATGGCCTTTGAATGGCAGATATAGAGCCTTTCATTACACTGTTTCACTGGGACTTACAACAAGCTCTGGAAGAAGAGTATATGGGATTCCTTAGCCAAAATATCGTGTAAGATTCACTCATCATGTCATATATCGTTTAGCGCTTTCAAAATTATGGAAATATGTATTCAAGCATTTTCTCTTTCTTTCAGGGAGGATTTCGGCTTGTTTGCATAGGAATGTTTTCGAGCGAAGTATTGGGTAACTATAAATGAACAGCTTTACTTCTCATATTCTGGCTACGATATTGGGTTTGAAGCTCCCGGTCGATGTTCCCCTGGATTCGGAAACTGCACAGCGCGTGATTCTGCAACAGAGCCTTATATTGTAGCCCACAATATGCTTCTTGCACATAACGTTGCTGTAAAAATACATAGGACTAAGTACCAGGTACTCATGACAATAAGTGCTCTGATATGGTTGTGTGTTGAAGAAGAATATATTGTAAAGTTGAAAATAAAATGCAGGGAAAGCAGAAAGGTTCGATAGGCATTGTACTTGTAGCGAGCTGGATGGTGCCATTCTCTGAGTCATCGGCGCTGGATCAAATGGCTACTCAGAGAGCAATTGATTGCAGGATAGGATGGCATCTTATATCTCTTTTATTTCTCGTTTATATTTTAGTTGGACAAATAAATTTTCCTGATTTAGAAGGTTGTGTTTTTGAATGACAAAATTTTTTTGCGATCCATTGGATTCAGCAAAGCACCCTGAATCCATGTGAAAGTTAGTTGTAACAGTCTCAACTGTGGCTTAGAAATAATATTATATTTTCGTTAATCTAAAAGGTTTACTGATTTTAATTAAATTAATTAAATTGTTTTTTATTGCAAAAAGGATTTTGGAGCCATTGACTTCTGGAAAGTACCCCGGACTCCATGAGAGAGTTAGTTGGCGCACGTTTGCCACGCTTTACCGGTCAAGAGGCGAGAGAAGTGAAAGGGTCCTTCGATTTTCTGGGTTATAACTACTACACAACATTCTTCACAATCAACAATCCGCATCCACCAAATCCTCCCCATACAGATTTCGTTTTTGATGCTCAGGCTAATCTATCATATAATATTGCAGGCCACAATTTCTGTTTAATTGTGTTGTTTATAAAACAAAATACTGGAATGGAAATTTGAAGGACCTCATGTTTAATCCCTATTTCGTTGATCTGTTCTTACATTCTTTCTTGTTTATCTTTGGCTCTTGTCTGAGTTTCAGATGAAGTTGACGGAGTTTACATTGGATCAGTGGTGAGCCCATCTTCAACGATGATAGAAATTCAATTCAATGTTGAGGATACCCTGATAAAAAAAATTAATATGTTGATACTATGTTTGACATCTGTTTGCAGGAAGGGGTCCCCAATTTCAGGTCTTATCCAGCTGGACTAAAGGATCTAATAAACTATACAAGGCACCGATATAACAACCCTCTCATATACATCACCGAAACTGGTACTTCAGCCCTAACATTTATTGAAAAAGAAGAAAGATTTGAATTTGGACTGAAAGGGATAATTAAGGGCATGAACATGACTATGAATTCTCACAGGGTATGCTGATTTTGACGATGGTACAACTCCTCTTGAACGAGCATTAAATGATTCTGGGCGAGTGATGTACCACTCAGAACACTTATCAAAACTACTTGAAGCTATCAGGTATGCCAATGTTTTGTGATCTAATTAATTGTATATATGGACGACTTTATATTCATATAGTGTTTCCCTGATTAAAAATGATGGCAGCGAGGGAGCTGATATTCGAGGCTATCTGGTTTGGTCGCTGTTGGATAACTTTGAATGGGAGTCTGGGTATAATTATCGATTTGGTTTATATTATGTGGATTACAAAGACAATTTGAAAAGATATCCGAGGGCTTCTGCGCATTGGTTTAGGGACATTCTCAAACAGGAGAATCTGTTTTCAGAAAGCCAGCAGCGACACCACCCATTATAACTTCACCTGTTTTATGGATTGAATTAAGCTACCTAGTAAGGCTTTTAAATGGATAAAATTAATTAGCTATTTAGATTGCTATACCGCTTATGTTGTATCATGATTCAAGATCAATGCAGACTTTGGATCGCTACTGATTCGAAGTTGCAGAAACACTAATGGGTTTCCTAATCGTATAGAGGAACACACTGTCCTTATAAGTTATGAGAGAATGAGTATTGTATTTCAATTTTTACCGAATGAGTATAACTTTAAATACTTTGACAGATGTATTGTGTGAGTTTACGATTACATGGTTAGTTTAACAAAACTACTAACCATATAATTATACACTATTGGTTAATTATACAGTATTTGTTTAAGGGATTGTTTAGATAATAAGGTTATAAGTTATTATAAAAATAATATAAATTTAATGTAAGTTTTTTTTTTTTTTTAAACGGAAAGGTCTTAATTTTATTAATCACAATAAAATTACATGTTGCATCAGTTGGTAATTGGCAAAACATGAGTTAAAAACTAGCTATCAAAGTCATAAATAAGAGCATATAATACACATGAGGAGAAAATTATGTTTTTTTCCCTTTCTTTTTTTCAACCTTTCACCATGCACCTTGTGAAGGCGAGACTGTGATAAGGGTGAGCTGGTTTTCTCCTATGAGTACTCCATTGTCCTTATCTGAGTCCGAAGTGTCCGATAAGTGGTGTCTTTTGTTTCCTCCCAATGTCCGGTGCCCCAAGTTCCTTTGCTAGTTGAACCAGGGTTATTAATTCATTCAGTTTCTCCATATCATGTTCTTGTTCCTCCGGTTCAGTTGCTGTGTGTTGATTTTCATTTGGGATGGAAACGTCCTTTTTTTATTTTTTTGTTCTCTTTTTGCATCCGAGCATGTGTTTTGTAGATGACCGATCTTCGTGCAGATTCTACATCTGAATGTTGTGTTTTCATAATCCATATGTTGCGTCCATTTTGTTGTTTGTGTACCAGTTGAATGCTTTCTGCTAGCCCTTTGTTGAGATCCACTTGCACACAAATACGTGCGAAAGTGTGTATTCTCTCCTCCAATCGTTGCGTATCTGTTTTGTTGTATCTCCCAATGATGTTCCCAATACCTTCTAATACACATTCGTTCCAAAAATGAAGCGGAAGGTTGTACAACAGGACCCTTACCGGCATTATGGTTATCACCATAGTGTTTGCATCAAAGTCTGGGAACCATGGTGTAATGAAAATTCTGGTGGATCTCCAAAACTATGGTCTAGCCCTGAGTATGGTGTCTTTGGCTTCCGAGAATGGAAACTTGACTATGAAAACCCCTGTGGAACAAAGATGGATTTCACAGTCCATGGTCTAGTTTATGAGAATCCAATGAAAGAGTTCCATTGGTTTGGGCCACAAGAAGTTAAATCTGCATATGGTTGCTTGTGATTCAAAAGTTGTGTGGTGTTCGTCAATCTCTGAGATGTCTATGTTCAGTTCTGACATGTAGTTTAGTTGCTCCACAATGTATGGGCTAGGGCCATTTTCAGCTGGTTCAGTTGGTGTAGCTGCTTTGTTTTTCCCCTGTAGAATGTTCCTGTATGAAGGTCCTTTTGGGAGATCATGTTTGGAAGTACTGCCTCCCCTAGTGGGTCCATATTATTTTCTTTGTTCTTCTATACCATCTCTCAGTATTAGATTGAGATAAATAGTAGACCCATAGTTTATGGGGTATTCCTTGATTGAGCGGGAATCATGTAGTGATTTTCCACCACAAATCAAGGATTGCATATGAATAGGGTATCCTGAAGTTTGACTGATAATTTGCTTCAGATATTTTACCCTCTTAGTATCTTGTACCCATATTAAAAAAAACTTTCCCACAGGGGGCTTTATGAAAATCTGAAAGCGGGATGGAATTGTCTGATTCTCACTGTTTGGTGCCGTATTGATGGCTCCTGTGGACGTCTGTTCTGGAAGCTCCAATAGAAGCCGATGGCTACCACGTTCTGATGGTGAATAGAGGCCAATAACAACATGACGCATGGCACCCAAGACTATCATAACACGTTGTTGGTTGAGTGGTGTGTGGCCAATATAACCCTGTGCATGTACATCTCCCAAAAAATAAACTTGTTTTCTGTAACCATCATTTTGTGGAAAACAAATGGTTAGATATTTTTATTTTTAATTAAGGATTAGTTAGGACTGCTGTGTCATTTCAATGAGAATATGTGAACAAGAAATCAAATTTTATTTTAATAAAGATTTACTGTGAAATTGGTTTCATAAGTAAGTTGGTGGTAAAAAGTGAATCAAGATCTGGTGTTAGTTAGAAAAACAGTTTTCACAGTTATCCAAAAAACTCTGGAATAAATAAAACATTCCAAGGAGAGTTTGGGGTTGGATCTGTGCACAAAGAAACTCTGTAGGCTGGAAGCAAAACCTATTTTCCAGAATAGACAATACTCTGGGTTGGAGATCTGGATCGGATCGTCCCGTGAGCTCCCCAGGACTGCTGTTTTTCGCTGGAGTCGGAAAGTTTGGACCGGACTGTCCTGAGAACCTCCTCCAGGATTTCTGTACTAACGACGACTCAGACTTGAGCTCGGGGGAGAGCTGCAGGACGTAATCGCCCAGCTCGTGGAAGGGAGGCATAAACTACTTCACTCGAAATTCGGGTCAGATGAGTAGATTTCAGTAGTTGCTATTAACTAAAAAGATAATCATTTGTTTTTCGTTGTGATAGACTAAGTAGCTTATATTCTTGTCCTGTGTTGAACAGAAAGCAAACTGTCGAATATTTGGTAGTAATTGTTCCTTTTATTCCAGTGACTTTACGTCTATTTAGGAATGTAGGTTAAAAGGAGCTGTGTTCATAATAGTTAGATGAACAATGTAACAGATTTAGAATGAGACCTGTTCAGTAGTGAACCATAAATGTAGCAGTAGGAAGAAGCAATCCTTTTTCATTTTTAAAAGAAACAAATTAAGTACTGTAAGGTAAGGCATCACCTACTTAACCAAAAAGGAATGAGGGAGACCGTTAACCCATAGTGCCTGCAAAATAGGCTTCTGGGTTGGTCGTCTCTCTCTATGATAGCTCGGACTAATAAGTGGTCCGGTCACTTCCAGAATAGTCTTTTAGAGCTATGCAAAAGAACAGAACAGAATCTAGCCAGAATTTAATCATCTTTTTTTTCCAGAACAGACATTCAAGATAACTGTACAGTTCAACCAGGAAGCGAACCCGAAACAATAGAGAGCAAATACATATACGCTAGTAACCAATGTCGACCCAAGGGGCGGAAAACCCATGTATACGCAGAGTTCAATTGAATATTGTAAACATGCATGGTGGCTGCCATAATAAAAAAAAACAAATCAAACCCTCATGTAGCCTACAACCATAACCTATAGCCGCAAAAGAGATTCTCGGATTTACGCTTCGCAAAAATCATCAAAATCACAGCATGTAAACGGAATAATACACTGAATCGAAAATGCAAATATATATTCATAATTCCTTTCTTTACTCATAACCCATAAAAGCTTTTATCACCAAAACACAGTCAAGCCCATGACAAGAGCACATATCATATTATGCCTGAATCTAGTCTGTTCAGTACCCAGAAACCACTACAGGGTAAAAAGCATAAATTACCGGGAGGGAGCAAACCCTCATCAAAATCCTATTCAAGTTTAAAAGAGCCGCAAAAACCCTGGCTAGGTTTAGCTAACAATTACATAATCATTGCCATAAATAGCCAGACTTAAACTAAGAAAAGACTGTATAGAAACTCTGTTATATTCTCAGTGCCTTCAGCCAAGGAATTCTGGAAAGGAGGTTCGGGTACGAACTCCTATAGCGAGAATTTAAATACCTGTGAAAAAAATGATAGGTTTAGCCCTGTTGGAGCGGAGGCATAAGCAAATTCTTGTAGCAGCTGAATGGGAGGAAGAGTACCTGGCAGACAAACATTATAGCAACTGTTAGCAAACCAAAACCCTACTGTGAACTGATGCCAGAACGGAAGCAATGAAATTAACTCGTCTCAAAATGCCAAACACATTAATACCTTTGCAAACGCAGATAGGACGACTGAGGCCGGAAATAGAATGCTGGATACTGGCCGGCCGAGCCGGAGAAAACCA
This sequence comes from Pinus albicaulis, assembly GCA_034641835.2. Classification (NCBI taxonomy): domain Eukaryota; kingdom Viridiplantae; phylum Streptophyta; class Pinopsida; order Pinales; family Pinaceae; genus Pinus; species Pinus albicaulis. The sequence continues at coordinate 949,494,461 of CM076574.1, forward strand.
ATAAACATAGAACACAGTCAGTATGCCATTTCTCGGATGCATAGGCCAGAGATAGAAATAGAATCCGCATTTTTTTTTTCTCTCCAGAACTCGTATTAAAAGGGACGAAAGCAAGACTACAGGGCTGCGAAACGAAGAACGAGACAATACCTGGTGGCCGAGGTAGAGATCACGCCCAGGAACGCCATAGACCGGCGGAGCAGAGCTAAAATGGAGCATAAAACCCTAAGGGCAGTGGACCTTGCCTCCAGACGCACCTGCGAGGCGCAACAATGCACTGAGGAATCAGTTACGGGCAGGGTAGACATTATCCAACCCTAATTAATCCTCACTGTAGGATCCAGATCACAATCAAGGGCCAGATTTCGCTGGGGACGGATTGACGGGACAGGGTAGATAATCTCGAGGAGTTAATCATCCAAATAACCAAAGTTCGAAACATATATATATTGCATGGTTAAGATTTACATATAAACCGAAGCCTCCAGAACTTAATATTAAAACTCAAATGCCGTGACAAGTGGTATTAAATAAATGTATGTACAACCATGGATTTCAACCAAGCTTAAATATAGTCGAACCATAGAGCTGGTAGTGCATCACTGTAATTGTATCTATTGCATCAAATTCAGTAATAAATGTCAATCGCACTATAATTACATAGGACAGATATATATTAATTCCGCCGGAGGGTAACAACATCATAGTTTTTTTTTATTGGTGTAATTGTTTTTAATCTGTGTACGTTACAAGTGGTATCAGAGCGTGTTACAACGCTGGGACCCTATTGGGCCAACTGACGTTACAATTGTATGTGTGTCCTGCACAGTTAGAAAAATAGATGGAACGACAAACAAGACAGACACCTTTACAACAGCAACAGCAGAATGTCGGAGACATTCAACCGCCACCAGAGGGAAACCCCGAAATGTGGGTTCAGTTGGGAATAGAGAAGCATCAGCGGTCTAATAGATTGATTGAAGAACAACAACAGCAGACTCGCATTCTGTTGCACACAGTACAACAGTTACAGGAAGAAATGGAGAGAGTACGAAGGGAAAATGCTAGGATGATGCAGGAACAAGAGAGGATCCTAAAAATCCTTTCCGATAAACAAAATAAAAGGATTGAGAAGCCCAGTGCTGGCAGAGAATTTCAAGAGGGAAATGAGCAGCAAACAGATGAACAAAATGTGAGCCAAAAAGAAAGAAGTGTTTCACAGCGGAGTCATCCAAATAGGAATTTTAATGAGGCTGAATCGGGGAATGAAACCGAACGGAAGACAAGTAAAAAGCAAAAGGTGGAGTTGCACGGAGAATTCAGAAAGATGAAACCGCCTACGTTCGATGGCGAAAAAGAGGAAGTAGCTGAGGCATGGTTGATTAATATGAACAAATACTTTCAGGTGTATGAATATGACAGTGGTCTTAAAGCACGGTTATCCATTTACCAGCTAAAAGACAAAACCACCTTATGATGGGAAGAAGTAAAGAACGTGCGGGGAATAGAGGATTCCGATGTGACATGGGAAAAGTTTCAACAGTACTTCAAGGACAAGTATTTAACTGAGCATTGTTATGATGAAAAGGCTCGAGAATTCCATGAGTTAAGGCTAGGACAGCTGACAATGGATGAGTACATCACCAAGTTTACATCATTACTGCGCTATGTACCGTATTTAAGAGAGGAGAAAGCCAAAGTCCAAAGATTTCTGAGCAGTTTACCTATTCACATGAAGGAGCGTATTGAGTTTGAAAATCCTAAGACAATGGACAAGGCTATTAGAAAGGCAAGGCTGTGTTATCAGCAGGCGAAAAACAAGATAGACCAAGGAAAAGGATGGCAAACAAGGAAGGATAACAGAAACAATGCTGGGTTCAAGAAAGGCAAAACTAGCAATTTCAGGAGTAACGCCAGAACCTCAATCAACAAGCAATTCGGTAGGAACCATCAGCGGATTAGATGGCATGGGGAAGACAAAACGGTGGAAGCTTCAAGTAAACCTGAACAGCCACAAAACCAGAGGCCACCTCTGCAGTGTTGGGGCTGCGGGGCAGCACACTACTACCGAGATTGCCCACAGCGGGGTAAAACCGAAGCAGTAAATAATTTGCAGGAAGCCTCTACTGTGGGAGATGTTGCTCGAAACATACCCAGAATTAACGTAGCATTGGAGGACCGGCAAGCCGATTTTCAGCCCACCATGATAGAACTGGAAGGTAAATTGTTATCCCAAACTGTTTCTGTTTTGGTAGATCCAGGGGCCAGTTTAAGTTATATAAGTCCTAAATTAGTAGAAATCTGTAAATTGCCAAGTCAAAAGTTTAAAAAGACATGGTTGGTCCAGTTAGCTACAAGGGCTAAAAGAAAAGTTAGTGCCAAAATACCAGACTGTGCACTGCAAATCGGTGGACAACAGTTGGTAGTGGACTTAAATATTCTGCCTTTGGGATCTTATGATGTACTGTTGGGTATGGATTGGTTGGAGAAGCACTGGAATCTTATAGACTGTAAGGAGAAGATAGTCTATTACAGGGATCATAATGGTATTCGCCAAGAGATTCAAGGCGTAAGGAAGCTTGTACATCTGCGCCCAATCACAGCTTCCCAGATGGGGAGATGCATAAGGAAGGGATGCCAACTGTATGCTATACAAGTTGGACTATCTGAACCTAAGAATAAAACTGCTGCATTAGAAAATATACCTGTAATACAGGAATTTAAGGATGTATTTCCTGAAGAGGTGCCATGCTTACCACCAAAAAGAGAAGTAGATTTTACAATAGAATTGTTGCCAGGAGCCTCACCAATCTCGCGAACCCCCTACCGTATGAGTGTGCCAGAGCTGACCGAGCTAAAAATGCAGCTTCAGGAATTATTGGATAAGGGATACATACGACCCAGCGTGTCACCCTGGGGAGCACCTGTATTGTTCGTTAGGAAGAAGGATGGAACCATGCGCATGTGCATGGATTATCGAAAGTTAAATAAGCTGACAATTAAGAACAGATATCCTCTACCTCGTATTGATGACTTGTTTGACCAGGTAAGGGGAGCTACTGTGTTCTCAAAAATTGATTTGCGGTCTGGTTATCATCAGATCAGAATTAAGGATGAAGATATACACAAAACTGCTTTTCGCACAAGGTACGACCACTATGAATTCGTGGTATTACCTTTTGGATTAACTAATGCACCAGCCACTTTTATGCGACTGATGCATAGTGTCTTTCACCCTTACTTGGACAACTTTGTGCTAATCTTCATTGATGACATATTGATTTATTCAAAGAATGCGGAGGAACACAGGGAGCATTTGCGAGTAGTATTGGAATTGTTAAGGAAGCACCAACTATATGCAAAATTCAGCAAATGCGATTTTTTCAAAGAAGAAATACAGTACCTTGGGCACGTAATATCTAAAAAGGGAATAGCAGTAGACCCGGAGAAAATCAAGACCATCATGGAATGGAAGGTGCCACAAAATGTGGCAGATATACGATCTTTTATGGGTCTCGCTGGCTATTACCGGCGATTTATAAAGGGGTTTTCAAAGATAGCCTTTCCCATTACTTCCCTACAGAGGAAGGGAAAGATTTTTAGGTGGACAAAAGAATGTCAGGATAGTTTTGAGAGATTGAAGTAGTTATTGACAACAACACCTGTGTTAAGTGTGGCAAACCCGGATAAGGAATTTGAGGTTTGTACAGATGCCTGCAAGGAGGGAGTTGGAGCTGTATTATCACAAGAGGGAAAAGTGATAGCATATGAATCTTGCAAGCTAAAAGATCATGAGCAGCGATATTCAGCTTACGATTTGGAGCTGACCGCAGTTGTGCACGCTCTCCTAGTATGGAGACACTATCTACTTGGAAAAAGATTTGTATTAAAGACTGATCATAGCAGTTTAACCAACTATTTTAAACAAGCTAATTTAAACTCCCGACAAGCAAGATGGAATGCTTTCCTGAGCGAGTTTGATATAGATTTGCAGCATGTAAAAGGTAAAGAGAACAGGGTAGCAGATGCATTGAGCAGAAAACTGCACGGCGTTTATGAGTTATATGTTAATCAAATTGAGACCATATTTCTGGATCAAATCAGAATGGAAGCAGACAAGGATCCTGAATATAAATATTTGTGGCAGCAAACACAAGCACCTGAAGGCCAAGGTGGACATGGAGATTATGAGATCAACCAGGATGGGTTGCTGGTTTTCAAGAAGAGGATAGTTATCCCAAACCAAATGGAATTAAAAACCATGATACTAGATGAATATCATAGAAGCAATTATGCGGGACACCCAGGATATCAAAAGATGTTGACAGCTATTCGAAAGGATTACTGTTGTTCAGGCATGAGAAAAGATATAGCGAACTATCTGAATAAGTGTTTAGAGTGCCAGCAAGTGAAGGTGGAGCATAGGCATCCTGCTGGATTAATGCAGCCCATACCTATTCCTGAATGGAAATGGGAGGTAATCTCATTGGATTTCATTACTGGACTACCAAAAACAAAACGAGGAAATGACTCTATAATGGTAGTTGTAGATCGATTAAGTAAATAGGCACATTTTATACCTGTCCAATCCACTTATAAAACAATACAGATAGCAGACTTATTTATGCGTGAGATCTTCAGGCTGCATGGCATTCCTAAGACTGTTATCTCGGACAGAGATGTAAAGTTCACATCAGCTTTTTGGAAGGCCCTGTTTACAGGTTTAGGGACGTAAGTACATTTTAGTACTGCATACCATCCGCAAACAGACGGTCAAACCGAGCGAGTAAACCAGATACTGGAAGATATGTTAAGGATGTATGTCATGCAGCAACCCGTTAAATGGGAAGAGTATCTACACTTGATAGAATTTGCATACAACAATGGTTATCAAGAGTCCTTAAGGATGAGTCCATTTGAGGCATTATATGGGCAGCAGTGTAGAACCCCCATTAATTGGAGCAGCCCCGAGACTAAACTAATGTTGGGACCATATATGTTAGCAGAAATGGAAGCGGAGGTAAAGAAGATCCGACAGAATTTGAAGGCAGCACAAGACAGGCAGAAAGTGTATGCGGACAAGAAGAGATCATACCGTGAATATGAAGTTGGAGATCACGTATATGTCAGGATTAAACCAAAGAAGAGCACATTGAGATGGGCATCTTGTGCAAAACTAGCACCTCGATTCTGTGGTCCTTTCCAAATATTGGAAAGAGTGGGTCCGGTGGCGTATCGCTTAGCGCTTCCTAGCCATATTCGGGTGCATAATGTCTTTCATGTATCGTTATTGAAACGATACGTTCATGATCCTAGACACATAATCCATTGGCAAAAAATTCAGGTAGTGAATAAGTATGATGGTTAAATGATGATGTAATGATTAAAGACTTATAAAAGTAACATAAGCCTATTGTGTGCAGGTAGAACCGGACGAAGAGTTTCTGGTCGAGCCTCACAGTATAATAGACCGGAGGGAAATCATGCTCCGGAAACGAGTCATCGCCCAGGTTAAAGTGCAATGGAAGCACTTTGGACCTGAGGAGGCCACCTGGGAAGACGAGAGTTTCGTCCGTGTAGCTTATCCAGAGCTTTTCTCTGCATGAAAATAAGAACACCGGGGACGGTGTTCTCCCCCAGAGGGGGGAAACTGTAACCATCATTTTGTGGAAAACAAATGGTTAGATCTTTTTATTATTAATTAAGGATTAGTTAGGACTGCTGTGTCATTTCAATGAGAATATGTGAACAATAAAATCAAATTTTATTTTAATAAAGATTTACTGTGAAATTGGTTTCATAAGTAAGTTGGTGGTAAAAAGTGAATCAAGATCTGGTGTTAGTTAGAAAAACAGTTTTCACAGTTATCCAAAAAACTCTGGAATAAATAAAACATTCCAAGGAGAGTTTGGGGTTGGATCTGTGCACAAAGAAACTTTGTAGGCTGGAAGCAAAACCTATTTTCCAGAACAGACAATACTCTGGGTTGGAGATCTGGACCGGATCGTCCCGTGAGCTCCCCAGGACTGCTGTTTTTCGCTGGAGTCGGAGAGTTTGGACCGGACTGTCCCAAGAACCTCCTCCAGGATTTCTGTACTAACGATGACTCAGACTTGAGCTCGGGGGAGAGCTGCAGGACGTAATCGCCCAGCTCGTGGAAGGGAGGCGTAAACTACTTCACTCGGAATTCAGGTCAGATGAGTAGATTTCAGTAGTTGCTATTAACAGAAAAGATAATCATTTGTTTTTCGTTGTGATAGACTAAGTAGCTTATATTCTTGTCCTGTGTTGAACAGAAAGCAAACTGTCGAATATTTGGTAGTAATTGTTCCTTTTATTCCAGTGACTTTACGTATATTTAGGAATGTAGGTTAAAAGGAGCTGTGTTCATAATAGTTAGATGAACAATGTAACAGATTTAGAATGAGACCTGTTCAGTAGTGAACCATAAATGTAGCAGTAGGAAGAAGCAATCCTTTTTCATTTTTAAAAGAAACAAATTAAGTACTGTAAGGTAAGGCATCACCTACTTAACCAAAAAGGAATGAGGGAGACCATTAACCCATAGTGCCTGCAAAACATGCTTCTGGGTTGGTCGTCTCTCTTTATGATAGCTCAGACTAATAAGTGGTCCGGTCACTTCCAGAATAGTCTTTTAGAGCTATGCAAAAGAACAAAACAGAATCTAGCCAGAATTTAATCATCTTTTTTTTCCAGAACAGACATTCAAGATAATTGTACAGTTCAACCAGGAAGCGAACCTGAAACAATAGAGAGCAAATACATATACGCTAGTAACCAATGTCGACCCAAGGGGCGGAAAACCCATGTATACGCAGAGTTCAATTGAATATTGTAAACATGCATGGTGGCTGCCATAATAAAAAAAAACAAATCAAACCCTCATGTAGCCTACAGCCATAACCTATAGCCACAAAAGAGATTCTCGGATTTACGCTTCGCAAAAATCATCAAAATCACAGCATGTAAACGGAATAATACACTGAATCGAAAATGCAAATATATATTCATAATTCCTTTCTTTACTCATAACCCATAAAAGCTTTTATCACCAAAACACAGTCAAGCCCATGATAAGAGCGCATATCATATTATGCCTGAATCTAGTCTGTTCAGTACCCAGAAACCACTACAGGGTAAAAAGCATAAATTACCGGGAGGGAGCAAACCCTCATCAAAATCCTATTCAAGTTTAAAAGAGCCGCAAAAACCCTGGCTGGGTTTAGCTAACAATTACATAATCATTGCCATAAATAGCCAGACTTAAACTAAGAAAAGACTGTATAGAAACTCTGTTATATTCTCAGCGCCTTCAGCCAAGGAATTCTGGAAAGGAGGTTCGGGAACGAACTCCTATAGCGAGAATTTAAATACCTGTGAAAAAAATGATAGGTTTAGCCCTGTTGGAGCGGAGGCATAAGCAAATTCTTGTAGCAGTTGAACGGGAGGAAGAGTACCTGGCAGACAAACATTATAGCAACTGTTAGCAAACCAAAACCCTACTATGAACTAATGCCAGAACGGAAGCAATGAAATTAACTCGTCTCAAAATGCCAAACACATTAATACCTTTGCAAATGCAGATAGGACGACTGAGGCTGGAAATAGAATGTTGGATACTGGTCGGCCGAGCCGGAGAAAACCAATAAACATAGAACACAGTCAGTATGTCATTTCTCGGATGCATAGGCCAGAGATAGAAATAGAATCCGCATTTTTTTTTTCTCTCCAGAACTCGTATTAAAAGGGACGAAAGCAAGACTACAGGGCTGCGAAACGAAGAACGAGACAATACCTGGTGGCCGAGGTAGCGATCACGCCCAGGAACGCCATAGACCGGCGGAGCAGAGCTAAAATGGAGCAGAAAACCCTAAGGGCAGTGGACCTTGCCTCCAGACGCACCGGCGAGGCGCAACAATGCACTGAGGAATCAGTTACAGGCAGGGTAGACATTATCCAACCCTAATTAATCCTCACCGTAGGATCCAGATCACAATCAAGGGCCAGATTTCGCCGGGGACGGATTGACGGGACAGGGTAGATAATCTCGAGGAGTTAATCATCCAAATAACCAAAGTTCGAAACATATATATATTGCATGGTTAATATTTACATATAAACCGAAGCCTCCAGAACTTAATATTAAAACTCAAATGCCGTGACAAGTGGTATTAAATAAATGTATGTACAACCATGGATTTCAACCAAGCTGAAATATAGTCAAACCATAGAGCTAGTAGTGCATCACTGTAATTGTATCTATTGCATCAAATTCGGTAATAAATGTCAACCGCACTATAATTACATAGGACAGATATAGATTAATTCCGCCGGAGGGTAACAACATCATAGTTTTTTTTTATTGGTGTAACTGTTTTTAATCTGTGTACGTTACATTTTCTTGCTGGTCTTCCAGCCGATGACGAGTGCCCCAGTCGAGGCTCGTTTCTTCGATAAACTTGTCTCTGTAAACCCCCTTTTCCTCCATTCGTGGGTGCCCATTTGCTGGGGCCGAAAGTTCGCAATGATGTCGTTCGAGGGTCTAGGGGCACTGGGGCATTCCTGAACCCGTGGTCGTAACAACTAATGTGGATTTGGGTGTCTACGTCTGTGGGCGCTGTGAACCCCGAGCACCAAACTCCGTAAAAAGCCCGCTTTTATCCACATTTCGAAGGCTTCCTGCTCTTGGGGTCGAAGACCCTCAATCCATGTATGCATTTCCCTTCTGATGTGTGCATGTGAGGGACCGCCGCAGCGCTGCAAACTCATTGCTGCTCTCCATCTTTTCCGGATATTTAGTAATACCTATATGGACACTAATAAGAATTATTTAGTTATCCATAAATTTAATGTAAATTATTATAAAAATATATATATATTTATAATAAATTTAATATAAGTTATTATAAGGAAAATTGTACTTATAATAAATTTAATGTAAGTGATATTTAACCAAATTAGTAAGCATATAATTATATGCTATTAGTTTATTGGTTTAAAAGATGGTTTAGACTAATATCGTTTATCGGTTTAAGAGATAGTTTAGATAATAAGATTATATATTTTTATAAAAAAATATATATTTATAATAAATTTAAATTATCATAATATGTGTAAAACTTAATATTGAATGAACAAAATAATAATATATTTTTTTATTATTGAAATAAAATTAATATTTTTTATAAAATTTAAAAAATAAATAAATATTACACAAGAATTTATTTAATTAATTATAACTTTAAAATTAAAATGTTAATTATTATAACTTTAAAATTAAGATATTAATATTTTTACAATGGAAATTTAAAAATATTTCACCTCTCTAACTTTCCACCTCTCTAACTTTATAACCTTTAACCTTTCTAACTTTATAACCGTTCTTATTCTTAATATGTACGTGATAGTTTCAAACTTGATATAAGTGGCATACCTTTTTCTCTTAAATAAATCTTTGATTACCTAAAATTAATATAGATGTGCCAACTTATATGTACATTGAATTAAAATTTTGTTTTATACAAAATAAACTAATAATAAAATATTTGATTTATTTTAAAAACTAAATAAATAAATAAATTTAAACTATTAGAGTTAATTTAATTCATTTAATTAATTTAAACCATTTAAGATTTTAAAAAGAATTATCATATAAAAAATTATAATATAAAATATAAATATTTAAAATAAAATTATTAATATACTATCCTATCTTCTAAGTGTGAAAAAAAATTAGGAAGAAAATTCTAGGTGGATATGTAGTAAAAGGATCATATCTTCTAAGTGTGAAAAAAAATAATGAAGAAAATTCTATCTAAAATGTTTTTAGATAGTGTGAGGTGTCATATTATATCCTATTAATATGTTAAGTTTTAATTATATTTTACAACATTTTGAAGTCTCAAAGTTTCAATATTTTTTTATGGATTTTTAATTTATTTTAAAGAATTTTTCCACCTTTGTGTTTTTTATGGCTTATTAATTTATTTAAAAAAAAAAAAATTATCTTTGTGTTTTTTAACTCTAATTGTTTCTAAATTAGAGAAAAAATATCACAACAAAACCATTAAGATATCATCCTAGATCTATATTATTGTAGATCTATCATGGGTGAAGAGGGACCAAAATACTTGAGATGCAAACCTTATTTTTGGAGTGTAGAAAACTAGTAATTAATTAATAATAAAGTTGGTCAGCATTTGTTTAAATTCTATGTTTTCAGTTTTCAAAGTGAGATTTATGATCAACCTTGTGGTGTTTCCATGGGCTCCCTTCTCTTCCCCAATGTAGCAAATCTTTTCATGGAATATTTTGAGGCTAAAGCCCTAGCCTATTCCCCTTTTTGCCCTAATCTTTGGAAAAGGAATGTTGATGATACCTTTATCATTTGGCCTCATGGCCATGATAAGTTGGAAATTTTCAAGCATCATCTTAATAGTCAATCAGATTTCATCTAATTCACTATAAAAATTGAGATCAATGGTAGCAATCCTTTCCTTGATGTCTTGGTTTCCAAGAATAATGATGGCTCTCTTTTCCATCAAGCCTTATGAAAAACAACTCACGCTGATTAGTACATGCATGTCAATTCCCATCATCATCCAACCCAAAAATTTAGTGTTTTAAACACTCTTTTCACCAAAGCGTGCCTGTTGATTTTATATAAATGAATCAAGTAGTCGAAAACATTCAAATACTTATTTTTCATGCAGAGGTTCCAGAATTTATGGGTGAGACCTTTCCACCCGACCTTGAGGAAATGGAAATTGCATCCAAAACCTCCCCCCGTGCTTCTCTATTCCAGCAGAGTTCTTAAACAACAATTTTAATTCTCTAGCGTCAAGACTCTCCTAGTTTAGCTCTCGAAACATCCCCTCGTAGTGTCCTACCCTTTTCCTCCTCCTTCTCTCATCTTTTCTTAAGTTCCCTCAATCCTTAGAAAAGCGAAGGAGGAGTAACTACTCTTAACTATTAATTGTTTCGTAAAACAAGAGAATTACTCAGGTCCCCTCTGTAAATTCTAGAACCAAGCATAGGAAAGAAACAATACATTCCTAATTAGTTTTATCCATACTCAACATTACTTTACTTCTTAATTAATTATGTTCAACTAATAACCAAGGTAAATTATTAAATATTTACAATTACTTGGGGTGTCACAATTGCACAATGAATGAACTTAAATGTGTTTTTAGTAGGTGGTCTCAATTTTCCCAACCGGAAAACAAAAATTTTATACCAGCTACCAATATAATATTTTTTTGAAAATTATAACAATTTTAACAACTTTAACACAAGATTGTAAAGCAATAGAAGTCTACAAGATAACATGCACGAAGTCAAGACTCTGTGGAGGTGACACGTGTTGGATCTTTGGCTCTAGAGCCTAAAGGACTTGACAGATCATAATCCCACTAAATGTGGTGCTCAATATGAGCCATCTTAGTATCAACTCTTTCTTAACACACTTGTTTATTTCTTTGGAAATGTTTGATGTATTCCAAACTCGCAAAGATATTGTATATTTCTTCATTTTTTTCCATTAAGACCCCACAAAACAAGGTCTTCCTTTGCTAATATAGTGATATATCATTGAGATAGTACTTCCTCATGTCCTTGGTATGACCAAGGTTGGGAACTTGGTTAATAAATTCTTCTAATATCTGAGAGTCTAAGAAAGCGTGCCTATCTCTAGCAATATGAGTTTCCGATTGATGAATTTCATTGCAAGTTTCCAAGGGGAACACTGAATGATAAGTTTCATAAACCTCTTGGGCCAACTGTTGGGCTTGGTTTTGGCCTTGGGGGTGGTGGCCTCCCCCTCCACGTCGACTTCTCATCCTTTTGTATTGCATATTAACTGAGCGGCTTATGGACCAAATGTCTACACAAGTACAAACAATGACAAAGGGCTAAATACAAAGTTACAACAAAGCCAAGCCAACATCAAGACAAAGGTTTGGGAACATAGGAAGGTCAAGGCATAGCCCAAGAATGGGTACATCAAGTAACAAGTGAAGAGGTGATACTGGTTTGTGCAGGGTATAATAGCCTGAGAAGAAAAACAATCGTTGTGAAGGGACACCACCTCATTGTTATAGTTGATACAAAGATGCAACATTATCTCCAAACCGCTAAATCATACAAGACTACCTTCAAACCAACACCAAAAGCTGGAAAAATCATGCGTAAAGTTTGGAAAAATAAGGAGAGGAGTTCAGGGTTATGTAGGTTGTAGAAGCCCCTACACACATAGGTTGAATCACTAGAGAGGATACCAACACAACAATTTCTTTAAGAGCGGCCAAGAAGGAACAATATTTCGTTGGAGAATGACCATCTCTCCTTGTAGTCTTCTAGAACCCTATGTCTCTGTGTTCTAGCAACAAGCTCTTATCCAAACACCTTAATAATAGAGTATGTCCCCCTAAAGTCACACGAGGGAATGAGAGAACACAATGTCCCTTATTTGTTGGCAAGAAATAACTCACATGCCTCTCAATGCTCTCTCTAGTGCCAAGCCATGTCACCTTCACCACGACCTGAGTTATTTCCCTTGAGCTCTGCACTACATCTAGATGCACCGACCCACCTTAATTGTTTGTACTCTACATCCCATGGCAATTTTCTTAATATTTACTTGCATGCTTATGTATGCATGGAGGTGGCCGCACCACCCCTCCATTTAATGAATTTAGTTCCGCGAAGTGGGAGGCACAATCCCTAAACCCACTATGTTCCTCTAGTAACACCCCATGAAAGGTAGTATGGATATAATTATATTTTATATATATTTCACATTTCTATAAATAAAAACATCTTTATTTTTAATTTTATTGAAATTTTCATATCATCTCTCTTTAACACATTTTACATTTTTATTTATTTATTTAATATATTTAACAAAACATAAATTAAAATATCTCATAATACTTTAGCCTGTTTCTTAACACAATAATTAATGATTACTCAATAAGATAAATAATGGTTACTAAACTATACATTTCTTTAAATATCAAATTTTAAAACATTAACAATATAGATTACTATTATAATTATTAAAAAAATAATTATATAATTATTTGTAAAATTAAATAAATACATTTAATAAAAAAATGAATTAAAATATAAATATAAATACATTAATCGTAATTAAAATTTTAAATTAGAAAATATAAATTAATTTAAAAACTAATTTCATTTTATTCACATAATATATTTTCTTTTTAGATTTCAATTGGACGGATATTGCTGCTGGGCTTCATGCCATTGTAACCTAACACGTCTTCTTTATATTTCGAAAAAGCCAAAGCTTTCCGTGGAATGGAAGGCAACTTTGAGAATCCAAGCTGACATGGATGTCGATCGAAAGGCAATTCGATATGAACAAATCGCAGGCATTGGCATAAACCAAAATGTTCGTGAAACAACATTTTCGATTTAATAAAAATATTATAATTAAATAATTAAATTTTGAAAGTGATTCATAAAAATACTATAATAAAATAATTAAATTTTGAGAGTGATTCTTCCCAGCACATGCACTATGTCCTATAAAACTAAAAAACGTAATCACTTATAAATATATTTTTTAATTTTTAATAATATTAAATTATGCAATCTAAAATATTATAATAAATTAGGTAAATTTTGAGTGTGATTTTTTTAAGCACGTGTTCTATGCCTTAATAAACTAAAAACACGTAATCACTTATAATATTTTTTAATTTTCAATAATATTAAAAACTAAAAAACATAATCATTCATAAATAATAATTTTTAATTTTCAATAATTTTATATTATGCAATCTAAAATCTTATAATAAATTAAGTAAATTTTGAAAGTAATTCTTCCAAGCACATGCTTTATGCCCTAGAGTGATTTTTCCCAGCACATGCCCTATGACTTATTAAACTAAAAAAATAAATGGAATTACTCATAAATATTTTTAAATTTTCAATAATATTAAATTATGTAATTTAAAATATTATAACAAATTAAATAAATTTTGAGAGTAATTCTTTCAAACACATGTTCTATGTTTTATTAAACTAAACTCGCATATTCTTAAAGTAGGGGAAGGGAAACCTAAGAAAAAGAAGTTAAATTTGGATTGTGTTATATGTAAATGTATTGAATAATTTTAACAATTTATTTAAAATAAGTGTTGTAGGGTAATTTAACGTTTGTCACTAATGTTAGAAATTATGCTCTAAAAATAGTTGCATAAAACAATATAACTTGCCTTGGGAAATACTAAATTAACAATAGTTAAGAGGCAAATGGAATCATATAGTCTTCACAAAAACTACTAACTTGAAATGTATACACATTTACAATTTTACTCCTACATAAATAATGGTGAGAAATAACCTCTCGTAAGTATATTTATTTCAATCTCATTCCTATCCTCTTTTTTCTTTTCTTTTTTATTATCATTTTTTTTTAATGTGAAGACTTGATTAAAGTATGATGGGAAGTAAATGGTGGTATATATGTTACTTTCCTAAATATGAACTATTTTTAAATATTTTAATTTTATATAGTTTTCATGCAAAGCCTAAGAATAAAAAATCACTAAACCAATATTTAAAAATCATGCATGAAATTCTCAAAAATATCTAAAAATTATGAGATTAAATATGTGAGGTAATTATTCAGATGACATTATATTGTGCAAAGACTACAATAAAACATTATGTTATGGTTCAATCAAATATTTGTAAATTAATTTTTTTAATAACATTGACAAAATATTTATTTTTCAAAGTTGAACATTATAAATCACATTGGTCAATGTTTAACGGTGGCCAATGGATAAATATATTGCTAGAGTTCTGCCTTGACATAGAATAATAAGGCCAATGTCCATCATGCAGAAAAATACAAACAGTATCATGAAATATGGAATTGGAATTTGAGCAAATATCCATTGTAGATATAACCAATTGTGTAAACTCTAAACCATTTTTATTTTTTTCTTAAAGCATTGATAATTAGTTTAAATGTTATACAAACCAATAACAATGTGTGTTTGGAATGATATATGTGTAGTCCACTACTAAGGTAATATATTTATATCATTTGATTACCTTGTTGAACTTTGAATTTCTTTTATTTTATATTTTAAATTTTGTTGTACTTTAAATTTTTATTGTACATATAAAATTCAAAAATCAATCAAATTGTTTCCTCTAGTTTCACTTCCATTTAACATTTTTAATAAAAATGATTAAAATCAAATCAATAAGTCATACTTATTCTATAAATTATAAAATTAAATCAATTATTATTTGAAATGGGTTTCTAGAATTTAAATTTAATTATTAATAAGTAATAGATGGATGGTATGTATTTACATACCATATCTAACATTTATAGAATATCCAAAAAATATGTTTGTTGATAGGCATGTCTATTTTGGAATAGGGCTTCCAGAAATTTAATGTAGTTATCTATAATTATTAGTTAGATGGTAGGGATTTAACCCTATTAAGAGTCAAAATTATTCTTAATAGTATACATAAATCAAAGACTGAGATTTATTTCCAAAGTAGTTGTGTGTTTTTTTTTTCCTTTTAATTACATTCATTAATTAAAAACATGTCATATAAACAAATTTCATATGATTTTGATAAGCCAAGATATTTTAATAAAATTGATTTACAAATCAATAATCTCCGTGATAAAGCCGACAGGGGCATGGTCTAGTGGCCAGCAGATGCACTGTTAAGGCGTTTGTGCTGTTAAAGCAGGTCACGAGTTCAAGTCTCGTCTTATTTGGGCACTGCTCTTGCAGGCTAGGCGGTTCTTTGAGAGGTTATAGTGGTAGCCAGGGGGTTGGACCCTGCGCTGCGAGTGTGAAAGCTGCCTGATGTTGCCGATTCCTCTGACTTACAAAAAGAAAAGAAAGAAATAATAATCTCCATGATAAAGTGGGTGTGAATCTTTATGATTAAGAATCTTGTTACTTGATTATAAAAAAAGTGTGTTTAACATATATAATAATTTTATAATTAATTTGATTAATTAAATAACCGTCATAAGAACATGTGTCATGTGGACATGAATTATGGTTTTTTTGAACATGTGTTATTAATAAAACATGGTATTGGTTCATGATATTGTAATAAACATGCATGTCAACTAAATGATTGGAAAACACTTACCTCATCATACACCTCACATTGCTAAGATTTAAAAAAAACATAAAAAATAACTAAATTACTACTTTTGTTATTATTATTATAAAAAATTAATATATGAGTTACACACATAAAAAAAAATGTAACAAGTTTTATAATCATGGGTATTATTAACATGTAAATAAATTTTGGTTAAAATATGAATCAAGGGTTACTAATATCACATTCTAAATAAATTTATAACTCATATTCATATGACAATTTTTTTAATTGATTTATTCACTTAAAAAGATAGAAATGACATAATTAAGTTTGAGATAAATTTTAATCTTTAATTCATGACTATTAGTAAAAATATTCTAGAATATTCCATGAGAGTTAAATCTCTACCATCCACGTAATAATTATTGATAATTTAATTAAAATTATGAAAACCGTATTCTAAAATAGACATGCTTATTATTAACTAATAAATTTCCTAAAAATAATAAACTATAAAATATAATGTTTAATAACCTATAAACTATAATATTTAATAAAATATAATGCTTAATAACACATTAGTAAAAAGTTTAAAACTTTCTTTTGCGAATATAACTATTAAAACATATGCTTTAGTATCATTTAATAATTATTTTAAAGTCTCATCCAAGCACCATTCAAAAATAAATAGACACATCATATTCTCCTCATCTTAACATCATGTTATATGTGATATGTTCTCCTCATCATCATCTTAACATCATGTGATATGTGAATAGCTTAAAATAATCTCTCCATCAATACTTAAAACAGAGGAAGAGTACTTATATTTTCTTTTTACTCAAGCCTTTGGGGATCGAAAATTGTTTTTTTAATTTTTTTAAAAGTTGGGGTATAACTTGTGAATCTTTCAATATCTGGACTTCGTGTTCCATTTAATAATCCGAATAAGCTCTGGATAGACGACGAAAGTCTGCCCTAGCTACTTTTTTATTAAAAAAAAAAAATTTGGCTCCCTTTAATTTTTAAATTATAATATAATGGATAGAAATTATGTTTTCGAAAAAATTGCATAGAGTATTATAATTTGTATGGATCAATGTTAAATTAATAGTAGTTAATAGAAAAGTGGAATTTTATACTTTTAGTTAGGAAGGAACTAATAAATTAATATGTCTACAAGTTTTTGATTTTATTACTATTTAAATAATGATGGGAAACAACCCATTGTAATAGAAGGCCTTTTGGATCTTAATTTACTCTTTAAGCTTGATAATAAAATATGTGGTTGTGCTAGTTATATCATATAATACATTACATATGATTTTTTTGTCATACTACACTGAATACTTCATATTAATTCAATAATGAATTATTTACTTGTGGTTGTATTAGAATAAGTATAAATTTAAAGTTAAAGAAATAGTTTGTTACCATAACTAATTTAAAACACACACACATACACATATATTATTTAATATAGTGATACTAGACATTGTAATTTTTCATTTTTATTTGGTTTTATAAGTTAAAGATGAAATAAAATGTGCACAAATACATTTCAATAAGCTCTTAACTTTTGTAACAAATAATAATGTTTGACTTAATATTTCATCAAAAAATATATATACACATATCTCTCTTTTGCTCCAAAAGTCATTAATTACCTTTACTACTTCTTTTATTAATATTTAAATATATTTTATTATTAAATTTATAAATTTATTTAAATCTTCAATATTTTTTTTATTAATTATTATTATTATTATT
Organism: Pinus albicaulis; assembly: GCA_034641835.2. Lineage (NCBI taxonomy): Eukaryota > Viridiplantae > Streptophyta > Pinopsida > Pinales > Pinaceae > Pinus > Pinus albicaulis. The sequence goes on from CM076574.1 coordinate 949,512,380, forward strand.
ATTATTATTATTATTTCTTAAAACATTACTGAACAACAATTTTGTATATTACCATCATTAATATAAATTATATCGAACAGACATTGAGAAAAGTAATTTTTTATTTATTGTAAAATTATAATTATTATTAACCATATAACACATATTTCATTAAAATTGGATGTTTTTCGTCAATCTAGAATTTAGAAACTTTAACTAGATTAAGTTTTTTCAAAATGTGGGATTATAAAATCACTTAGTTTAGTAATTTTAATGTAGATATTCACCATTTTTGGTGAAAATTTTGTCATGGTAAAGTATATTAAACAAATTTATATAAACTTGCAAAAGCAAATATTTCACATCTTAATATTGGTTTCCTTACATTATCTCTTTTAAGATTTTTTATGGTTTGTACTAAAAGCCAAGTTTGTTAAAGTCATCTTATGAAAATAATGTTGTGTATGTTACTATTATTAACTTTATGAAAAGAATGTTTTGTATGTTATTATGATTAACTTTAATATGAAAAGAATGTTTTGTATGTTACTATTATTAACCCGTTTAATTATAATTTGATATAGTAAATATCATGACAATGTATGTGTTAAATTACGATTATTACTACAACAAGGTTGAAGATGAAAAACCCTCTTAGATCATCCACATTATACTCAAATTTGGATTTAAATTTCAAAATATTTGTGGCACTACCAACCTTCTTGATCTTTTAACTAAACAAAATTATGATGATCTTGAAACACTTATTTTAATGCTTTTTTAGCATATTAACAATAAAATTCTTAAGAATTTAGAGTAATATCTTTATGGCTTCTTATATACCATATTATTTGGTCTTAGTGGATCATAATCATCATTATCACCATCATCATTACATACTATTGTAGGAAGTTTGAATCATTTTAAATTTGACATGAGAAAATATTTTTTTACGATCAATTTAAATGTTGAATCATTGAGAGTAGTAGTATAATTTATTTATTATTTATTATTTGTTCTTTTGTGTAAAAAACTAACTTAGTTGAGACTGACTTGATGAATAATAGATTAATATGCAAGATATATATTAAGTTACATAAAGTTATTTAATGATAAATTATCATAGTAATGTGTCCAATATATACCAGCATAGATCCACCTTAAATACAGATTTAACATGAGCCTAGAGGGATTAAATGTTGATTTAAATGTTGAATGAGAGTAACTGTAGCATAATTTATTTATTATTTATTATTTGTACTTTTGTGTTAAAAACTAAGTTAAAAACTGTTGTTTTTATAGACCAAGTTTAGAAGATGTTGTTTTTAAGTGCATTATTGAATTTGATTATGCATATTTGATATGGTGAGAAAACTTAAATATTTTATGGCACTGTCATGTCATTTGTATCACCACGTGATTACATTGAAATACAAAATAATATTATTACATTGAAATACTAAATAATATAAAACTCCAAAAATAATATCAAGAGAATAGTTGATATACAACAAATATTGAAAAGTGTGTATGACTGTATATTAATAGATCATTCAAAAAAAAAATTATAGTCGAACTTACACATCCCCTCATACTAGTTTGTAGAATGAGCCTCGCCTCTCGACTCAATTACTAATCATTTTAATTATCAAAATCAATCATGAATTAGAATAGTAACAAAGTAATACAATTTGATTATTTTCAAATCCAAGAGGAAAGAGAGAAAATTGACTAAACTATTTACTACAAATGTTTAGTTTTTATTCCTGGAGTGTTTAAGGATATTATATTGAAAAGAACATATTGACATTCATCTAAAACTTAGATTCCAAGTTACATTATTTCTATTATCATTAATATTTATATTTATGTATTAAATTTGACTCATGAATAATTGATTTTTTAAAAAGATTCTTACCTATAAAGTTATTTAACAATATATCAATATTGTGTTTCTTACTATTATTAACCATTTTAAATTGACACTAACTACTTTTCCTATGTTGAGTACAAATTTATTATACTAGTACAATGTTGGCACCACTTCAAAGTCTATAAGAGAAAATATTTTATAAGTCTAGTTGTGTTGTTCAATGATCAAAATCATTTTTTTTTAAATTAGAGTGCAACAAAACAACAAATTTGATTTAGATCAATTATAATAAGGAATATTAAGGAAAACTCACTTCAAACATTATTACAAATGTCTAACATTTTTTCATTAAGTGTTTAAATGGTTTATATTAAATATAATACTAATTAGCTACTCCATTATTGTTTTAATAGACCTTGAAGTTTAGAAGATGTTTTTAAGTGCATTATTGAATTTGATTATGCATATTTGATATGGTGACAAGTCATGTTGGTCAAAAAAAACTTTTAAAATTTAAATATTTTATGGCACAATCATGTCATCTGTATCACCACATGATTACATTGAAATACTAAATAATATAAAACTCCACCAAAAATAATATGAAGAGAATAATATTGATATACAACAAATATTGAAAAGTGTTTGAATGCATATTAAAAGATCCTTCAAAAAAAAATCACATTCATTAATCATATAAACCTAATCTTAAGATATTCGCCCAAGTAGGTCAAGAACAGCTTCTAGACCATATTTATCTATCTTGGTCTTCTTGCAATGTTCTTTCTTCAGCAGCCATGCCCAAACTATGGTATTAATTGGAATAGAGCCAAGTTCTGTGTCATCAAGATTTGGTATCCAATATTGCTCTAAAAATTTTCCATTGTATTTCCCTGAAATAGGCTTCCACCAATCAACCTTTACATGAAGATTCTCACTTTCATTATCCCTAAATATATCTGAGATGTATTTTGCCATCCAAATCATCTCTCCTGCATCCTCATTTCCTGATCTAACTAGCAACATCATTCCTTTCTGAACATCAATCTTTGGATTGAATGTTGGCTTTGGCTTGTTGCATTTGGGTCCAACATATACGGGTTCATCCATTGCATTATCAAAATCTTCATCCATAATACTTGAGATTACATGGAGTGCATTACGATCAACATCAACAACGTGCCTTGTCCTGGGCCAGAAATCCTCAAAAGATGAATCACTTCCATCTATTATTCTATGATCATTATAGATTCCATCTAATGTATCAAGAACTCTTTCCCAATACACTACTTTATTTTTCCATTCCTCTGTAACAATTGGTGAATCTTCGTTCCCGATAGTATCTTTCCACATTTTTATGTATGATGTTATCCCTTCCTTTAGTTCTTTGAAATAGGCATCATTCTTTTTGGAATCTAAGAAAGATGGGTTCCCTATGGGAATTATAGGTCGAACTTCATCATCTATATTCCATAACTCAACTGGTTCTGACCACTCAGTATCTCTAATGGATTCTTTGTACCTTAGTACTGGAATATCATTGAGTACAAGAAACTGGAAGTATTGAACATTAAGATGTCCAACTAGTGCATTTTTTCCCTCCTTGATATATCCATTAAGGAAACTTTTGAAGTCATAGACCTTGTCAATAAGTGTAGGTGGAAACACTCGTTTTTCTTCAATTTTGCGATATGTATCCATCATTTCAGGTAAAGAATATATATCTTTACTTTTTAGGTTGGAAGACATTCTTCCGTAGGTTCCATCTATGTCTTCATGGGTGTGCCCCATAGGCAAGAATCCAACCTCAATAGTGATGAAGACACCAAGTGCAGTTAAAAGTGATAAAAACATGAAAAGATAGCGATTCTTATTATCACTTGTTGCATTGTCCAACTGTAACAACAAATGTGGAGGAAGAGTTTTAAAATCAACATTTTGGCTCTTTGATCTGCCATGAGATATAAAATCATCCTTGTAAACTTGACATTTTGAGTAAATAGAGGTGTCAAGTAATGCATCTGTAAGTGGGTTTCTTGAACTTCCACTCTCATAAAGTAGATCACCATACATATCAATTTGTGGGTCTTCAAGGTCCCTTAAGCACTTTGCAAGGGATGTAATAGTAAATTGCGATCCCATTTGTACAAATGGCAGGGAGAAATGACCAAAACCTCCTGTGTTATGCCCATGTGTTAGCATACCTGTCAATGACACACCTAAATTTGTTCCTACAATAGATTTTGATTTGACACGTAGCCTTGGGATTGAAGTCTTTGTTTTATCCATTTTATCATGGATAATGCTCAAATACTCATTTGGAAACCGCTCTGACATAATTCTATGGGCATAGTAGCAATATCTTCCACACATAACAATCTTGTTATGTTTGTTCAACCTACCTCGTGCCTTTTCTTCCATCTCTTTTGTAGTCGCTAACTTCATATGTGCTTTCAACACAATACATTCACTACATTTACTGAATTTGGTGTTCTTCAAAATGCCACATCTTGAAACTTAGTATTCCATATCTTGCTCATTTTTTACTATGATATTGATGGGTAATTGAGCTTTTGAAGAGCCTCATTGATCTCTATTAACAGAGAATTTTGTGTGTAAGTCGAAGGAAGCAATCTTAAACGAGCAGATGTTCCATCTTCTTCAACTTGACGTGTTTGGTTTGGTGAAAAATCTGAATTATCCATTACAATTTTGTGCAATATTTCTATGGCTGCCACGGTGTGTCCTCGTGCTTTGCATGTGTTGGTGTTACCATGAATAGCTTTGATCTAACCATTTTGGAAATATTTTTGGTAGTTATAGAATGTGCTTTGAGGAATCTTATGTATTTTATACCATGCTTTCTTACAAATAATATTCCCATTAAATCTCATGTCCTTTACATTTCAAGAAATAGGTGGTAGGCCATGGCCATGACCATGGCTCCTTGACATGACTGTGTTTGACATGAGTGAATTCAAGACAAATTCCATAATACCATTTTTATTTTTTTTTCTCATACCCCTTCTAGCACCTGCAATGGCCTTCCTATCCACATGTTGAATAAAATATTTTGTACAACATACATCTGCTGCCAAAATTCGAATTTCTTTCTCTTCATTTATATTTGTTTGACATTTTGCAATTTTTGTTGTAGTCATAACACATTTATTCCTTTTATATGGCCTTGTTACATGCATATCAATTGAGTTTATATATTTTTCATTACAAAGGTTCTCATCCCATTCGTTTAAGGGATTTGTGTCTTCTATAACATCCCATAACACCATTTCATTGGTCGACTCCTTGAACTTTTCCTTAACCCTTCATATCACACCTTTGTTGTCCACCAACTTATTTATTGGCCATATAACCAAAAAATGTACAGACTTATCCCCAATTCTTCACATTTCACAATTTCCATCTATCTCTTCCAAAAAAACACCAAATTCCATTTCTCCTAGTGTTTCACCTTCAACAATGTCGTCCTCACGGACATTAACTAGCATTCCTTTGGCAATGCACATGCTTGTTCCAATGCATTCATGTGTAAGAGAAACCTTTTTACATATGAATTTAACCCTATCTTGGGGAATATTTATGGTATGATCATGACAATGAGTTTCTAAATCTGATTCTGGTCAAATCTCATAAGATTCCAATGCACCCCCTAGTGTATGCTCAAATCCTATTGGATGTGGTAGAGCAACATCATGTTTTAAAACCTTCTCAATTTTAACCACTATGCATCCTTTCTTTACCATCTTTCCATGCACTTTATGCCCAAGCTCTGTATTGAATATGGAGCCCTCACCAACCTTCACTCCATTTTGCAGAAGATCTACCTTTTCTCCAATAGAAAATGTAGAAGAAACATTTGCACCTATAAACCAATGTAAATAAGGTTAGTATTTACTCAAAAAAAATGTATTATACTATCAATAATATTTGAACACATGCTTCAATATTTTGATTTACCTATGTTGTGCCTCAAATTCCTGATCTTCCATGGATGTATGTCCCCTTCATCAACATCCTCAATCAAATGTGGTTGAGTGACATCAATTATCAAAATTGCAGCATAACATGCATTAACCCTTTCTCCGACATGATAAGTTCCAGACTCTATAGATTCGACAGCCCAACGACTTGATCATTAATAAGGAGATCAACATAGTCTCGTTTTGATATATTTTCCATTATAGCTTGTACCAATTCTGTAACAACAATTAAACCATAAATTGTAATTAAAAGGTTGAACCATGTAAAGTGTGATTTTATATTTTCGCAAAAACACACAACTTTCAAAAAGTAATATAGATGCAATAATTCAAATAGTATGGTAATCATATTGTATGTAATGAGACATTGTTCCCCACCATCTAGTGCCTACTACCAAAAAGTACTTTACATGCAAATTACACAAAAAACATATATGAAGACCATGCAATTAGAGATGTAGATAGTATCATATAATGACAAATATAAGCTCATATCAAACCACCAAGTTCCTATTTAACTTCAAAAATGACACTTGTAGTCTTAATGCATGTGTATGAATAATGATCATAAGAAATTTGTAGAAGTTGAAGAACCAAAACATGGTCCACTGTAAAATCTAAGAAATTCCAAGATTGATGCTACATAACATGTCTAAAAGCCCCATGAAAAGGAGAAAATATTTTTTCACTTAGTGAGGATGTTTGATGTTTGAACTTGATAATCAAAAGCCAAACTAGAGGTTTTCTTCCAAATAAAAGTTTTGAATGACAAATATAAGCTCATATCAAACCACCAAGTTCCTATTTAACTTCGGAAATGACACTTGTAGTCTTAATGCATGTGTATGAATAATGATCTTAAGAAATTTGTAGATGTTGAAGAACCAAAACATGGTCCATTGTAAAATCTAAGAAATTACGAGATTGATGCTACATGAGATGTCTAAAAGCCCCATGAAAAGGAGAAATTATATTCACTTAGAAAGGATGTTTGATGTTTCAACTTGATAATCAAAAGGCAAACTAGAGGTTTTCTTCCAAATAAAAGTTTTGGTACTGTAAATACTAGATAATTCTCATTTTTATTCTAAAAGAAAAGAAATTTCATTTTACAAATCTTTAGTTCCAATGTTAGCACTCCCTACCTATACATAATAAGGACATACTATTGAGGATGGATACAAAGGGATGTTAACTTTAGGTCCTCGAAAAGTGTAGATTTGAGTTTTCCTAGATTTTTATGTTGATGAGGAAGAGTCTTATCTTATGCATCCAAACATTAGTGAAATTGTTTTTAGAAGTTCATAACTATACAACAAAATAGAGAGAAAAACAATACATGATAAAAAATTATGCTTGATACTTTAAAGTTGCATATATTTGCATTGGAAGCAAAATATAGTATACCTCAATAATACATTTATTCATAAACTTCAAAATTATACAAAGATCACATTCTTCTCCATGGATCAAATAATTATGATTGGATTATTGTGTTTCTACCAAAAGGAAAGCTATACCATTATCTTTCCTTCCAACTCAAGCACAAATGTAGTGCCAACAACAACATATATCTATATACAATTATTTTGCACTATCATTGATCTCCATAAATTGTTCCAAATTAAATAAAAGGGCACATCAAAAGCTATAACTCTAACCATTGTGATTATTGAGACAATGTCACCCCTAGAGCATTGGTTGCATAAGTGTAATGGTGTCTAGAAGAAAGCTAGTAATCACTAGGTATCCTTCTTGCATAATCACAAATGCATTGCCAAGAATAATTTCAGAGCACTAACCTTGGTGAGGGGGAAATCTTGATAGTTTTCCTTTTGGAACAAGAACAAAGAAATCTAGTGCATTTTATAACTCCTAACACAAAAACAAGCACATTTCCAACAATAATGTTGCATTGCGAAAAAAATTCAACGGATGCAAGATTTACTTCTATCACAAACACAAACATATTTTCAACAATAACATTGCAAGATGAAGGAAATTTAACACATTATAACCTTCCTTCTAGCATAACAACATACATATTTCTAATAACAACATTACATTATGAAGGAAATATAATGTATGCTAGCTTTCCTTCTATCACAAGTAGAATCCCATTTCGAACAACAACATTGCACCTTAAATGAAAGCTAACAATCAATATCATTCCTTCTACTACAAACATAAGCATATTGCTAGAAGCAACGTTACATGGTCAAATAAATCTAGCACATGCTAGATTTCCTTCTAAAACACAAGCACATTTCCAACAACAATTTTGTAAGGCATTTGAAATCCACCACATGCTAAATCTGCTTCTAGCGTAAATAGAAGCATGTTACTCACAAAAACATTGCGAAGTAAAAGAAATGTTACACATTCTAGAGTTTCTTCTAGCACAAACAAAATCACATTGCCAAAAACAGCATTACGGGGTGGAAGATATATAACCTATGCTTCATTTACTTCTAGCACATTGCCAACAATAACATTGTAGTGAAAACGAAATCCAATGCATGATAGAATTCCTTCTAGCACAAGCATAAGTACATTTCCAATAATATTACATTGCAAAAGAAATACAATGCAGGTAATATTTCATTCTAGCATAAATACAAGCAGGTTGCCAACAACAATATTGCATTGTGAAACAAATCTATTGCATGCTAGACTTTATTCTAGTACAAACTAAGCACGTTTCTAACACCAATATTACATTGCAAAAAAAATTAGGTGCATGCTAGAATTCCTCCCACCATACACAAACATATTGGCAACATCAATATTCTAGGGTAAATGAAATGTATATCATGCTAGATTTTCTTCTATCACAAACATAAGCATATTTCCAATCACAATATTGCAAAGTGAATTAGATCTAACATGCTATTTGTACTTTTATCTCAAACACAAACATGTCACCAATAACAACATTGCAAGGTGAATGAAATCTAACACATGCTAGATTTCCTTCTCTCCCAAACAAAAGCACATAACAATATCGCAGGGTGAAAGAAACATACCACATATTATATTTGCTTCTAGAACAAACAAGCATATTGTCAAAAATACCTTATGCAAGACAAAAGAAATCCAGTGTGGTAGATTTCCTTCTAGCACAAACACAAACACATAACATTTTAGAGCTTAAGAATCTAGCGCATGCCAGATTTTGTTATAGCATGAACACAAACATATTACCAACAACATTCTAGGGCAATAGAAATCTAGCACATGCTAGATTTCCTTTTAGCACAATCACAAGCACATTTCCAATAACATCATTGTGGTGAAGGAAATATGGCGCATACTAGATTTCCTTCTAGCACAAACAATTGAATTGCCAAAAACAACATTGCAATGCGAAAGAAATCTAGTGCACACTAGATTTCCTTCTAACACATATACAAACACATTGTCAATAAACTCATAGAAGGGTGACATAAATCTAATGTATGCTAGATTTCTTTCTAGCACAAACACAAACACATTACAACATTTCTAGATAAAAGAAATCTAGCACATGGTATATTTACTTCTAGCGCAAACAAAAGCATATTGTCAACAACCACATTGCAATGAAAAAAAAAATCTAGCGCATGCTAGATTTATTTCGAGCCAAAATTGAAGAATGTTGGCAATAAAAACATTGCAAGGTGAAGAAAATCTAACACGTGTTAGATTTATGCATAGCACAAACACAAGCACACAACAACATTGTAGGGTGAAAGAAATCTAGCGTGTTAGATTTGCTTCCAACATAAGCAAAAACATATTGCCAACAACAACATTGCATGGAAAAAGATATCTAGAACAACTTCTATCACAAACACAAGCACATTTCCAATAACAACATCGCAAGGTAAAAGAAATTTAATGCATGTTAGGTTTACATGTAGCACAAATACAAGCATACTAACAACAACATTTCATGCCAAAAGAAACCTAACACATGTTATATTTCCTTCTAACACAAACACAAGCACATTGCCAAGGTGAAGGAAGTCTAACACGTGATAGATTTCCTTCTATAATAAACAATCAAATTGACAACAACATTATTCTAGAGCAAAAGAAATCTAGCACAACTTCTAGCCCCAACACAAGCACATTTCCAATAACATTGCCAAGGTGATGGAAATCTAACACGCGCTAGATTTCCTTCTATCATAAACAACCAATTAGACAACAACAATATTGCAAACCAAAAGAAATCTAGCATAGTTTCTAGACCAAACACAAGCATTTTTCCAATAACAACATTGCAAGGTGAAAGAAATTTAATGAGTGTTAGCTTTACATGTAGCACAAATACAAGCATACTACCAACAACAACATTGCATGCCAAAAGAAATCTAGTGCGTGCTATATTTTGTTTTAACACAAGCACAAGCACATTGCTAGTAAGAACATTCCAAGGTGAAGGAACTCTAACACATGTTAGATTTCCTTCTATCATGAACAACCAAATTACGAACAATAACATTGCATTGTGAAAATTCCTTCTAACATGTTAGCAAAAATATTGCAAGGTGGAAAAAATGTAAGGTGTGCTAGTGTTGGAAATATTGAGAGGGGGGTTGAATCAATATTTCCTTACAATTGTTATATTATGCCAGTTAAAATCACTAATTAAACCAAAACACAAGATGTGCAACAAGAAAATAATTTTATTAATGAATTTGAGGAATCTAAAAACCAAATCTTCAACTTGTACAACAAAGTCCTTAACTCCTTCAAGGCTTGAACCCTGAATGAGGACTCTAAAATTCAACTACAAATCCAAGCTCCAACCTTGTACGACAACTCCAATCCTCTACGGATCCAACCCTCTCAGTTTGCTTCAATCCCTTTGGGTGACTTCAAAACTGCTTCAAGCCTCCATCAAAAAATTCAAATACTTCTAAAAAATGTATCCAAGATAGGTCTGGAAAGTGCTCTCAAATCTGCCTCTACAAAAACTTCATGTCTGCTTCAGCAAAACTTTTATGGTTGCACCAACAAAACATTTTTTCGAGTGTTGTTCTTCAACTATGCTCTAAGTATGACTACTCCAACAAAACAAGTCTTTAAGTGTTGGTCTTCAACAATACTCCAATGGTGATTGCTTCAAAAAAACAACTCTTCAAGTGTTGGTCTTCAACTATGCTTCAAGAGTGACTATTGTTTCAACAAAGGCTTGAAGAAAGCTCAATTAATGTCATGATAAATGCACTCTATTGTCAACTCAAAAGATGCTCAAAGTATGTTATCATTTTATCATTCAATGAAGGTGTCTCCTAGGCTCTTCATGTGTGCTTGAAAGAATGTCCTTCGATCGATAAGGATTACTTTACTGTTGTTTCAAATCTGACTTGATATGTTGATCAAGCCTCTGAAGGTATAATATTCCCAATGGTAAAATTAAGAGTGATAACAAAAACATGCAATAAACCCAACACAAATATTTTTCAGCAAACGCCCATAAAACAAAAATGCTCCAAACACACCAAAATGGGCAAATTTTATTATAATATATTGTTGGAGTACAATATTAAAAAAAAAAAATGCGCACCCTGGCTTTCACAAGGCAAGCTACAAGCCTCAGGTGGATGTTTTATCAATGCCAAACTATTGCTGCAATTTTCCCACTAAAAATCTGCACTGACCTTGTGATTTTTGCACTGTTGGTTGTGTTGATACCCTGATGAGCCCCCTCCTAACTGTGAAAATTTATGAATATTACTTATGCAGAAACCCTACTGTTAAATCACGATTTACTTCTCCTACTTATACAAGTTATTAATCTGAAATGTTCATTATTAACATTGAAGTAAACACTTTAACAGCCTACACAGATCCAGATCTAAACTGAATACATGCACATATACAAAGTGACACACAAGATTTTCTGGACAACTGTCCTCGAAAAAAACCCAATGCGGGAAAATCGGTCTTCTAGCTACTGGAGGGTTTTTATTATTAAGTAGATTCTAAGTACAGCAAATCTGGGCACCTTATTGGTCAACCCGACAGAGAAAAAATCTATAGCAATACCTCTGTTTCAGAGATGGAAAACTGGATTGATTCACACCCCCAAATAGGATTTACAGAACTCATCCCTTTTCTGTCTTTAGAAACCCCAGCGCAGCTCTGAAGCCCTATGTGTAAGCTCTGCTAGCCTGTGTGTGCCTCTGCTCAGGAGAGGCCTACGTAACCCCAGACTGGGTTACGTTGTCCCTGCGTTGCCGTAGTTACGCTTGCGTAAACCCTGATGGCCTCCTGCTGCCTCTACACTGCACTTTTTGGGCCTGCATAGCACCTGCGTAGCACTGGGCTCTCTACGTCGTGCAGTTGTTGCTCCCTCTGCACTGCTCTGACCGCTGCTTCTCTGCCTCTTGTTGACTCTTGGCTTGGGATCAGATCATCCCTCTCGCCAATACTACCCCTCGTTGCAGCTGAAACACTTCTGGAAATTCTTAGCAAACCACGCCCTAGAATTCCAGCTTAGTCTCAGTGCTTCGCCTCCGTGTGTGTTCTCCAACTGACCCCAAGTCTTTCCTTCATACTTTTCTTGTTGGGAAACCAACAGTTGTGATCTAATCCTGAATCGACGGCTAAGATTAAAAGAAAGCTTGATTCGTGTGACTTAAGTAATTTCCATCACATGTTTAAATTGATTACTTTTAATCTTTTAATTTTCCTAAGTCAAACTTAGGGTCCTTAATTAAAAAGATTAATTAATTAATTATCTCTTAAACTGGATGGAATTTCTCAAATCCCTTTCTGGGTCTTGCAAATCTCACGTACTCTAGTCCCTCCACAAAGTTTGGGAGCTAGAGCACATCCGATGCTACCCCAACACTAAAAAATCTCAACACTAACTGATCAGAAAATTCCGATAAATTAGACATGGAATCCTTGTCAAAAACCTAGAAAAACCCAGAAAGGGTTTGCCCTGGTTTTGATGCTCAAAAAATGGCCCCAAATTGCTTGACCCTCCTCTAAGTGCAGAAAAACTAGAACAAAAACTAATGTTGGAATGAATGTCCCAAAATGGCTGGAAAAATCTTCTCAATTGCACCCCAAGCCAAGCCCAAGAAACCCATCTCTCAAAATCCCTTCACAAGCCACCCCACAATTGTGCCTACACAATGATTGCGCAGTTTCTGGGTAGGATGACATAGTTTCTCCTCCGGAAAATCAGTTTGATGTTTTGTGTTGAATTCTACCCTTGCAAATCTTCCTCCTTTTTCCTAGAATTGACCAAAAATTACTTCAACAATGCTACAACTCCCAACTCCAGCTCTTCCTCCTCAACTCTCTGTGTGGCCTCCTGAATGCGTCTCAGTTGCTCAAAAACCATACTACATGCATGGCCCTCTATCCAACTCCTGAAACTTATGAAGAATCCTTCCTAGGGTGGTACTCAGAGTCCGTCGAAGAAAGGTTGAGCTTCCTCCTTGAGAAACTTTTGTGTTGAACAACACTATGTAACTCTATTAAACAGCTAGAGCAACACTTCAAATGTCAAATTATCAAAAGGCCTCAAATGTTGCTTCCTCTCTCCTATTTATAATTTATGTTCATTTCCCCCATGTGGGCCCCTCACTAAGCAATTCAAACCTCTTCCCTTGGCCATACGATTTCTCTCTCCTCAAGGAGTGCATATTAGTTGGGGAGGTGGCCCCCACATTCCACCAAGGCAAACATTTTGACCCCCTTGTCCTATGTTTCCTCTCCAAAATTATCTTAGGCCCCCAAAATTAGCAAAATAGAAAATTTGTGGTACTTTTGACAAAATTATTTAGGAAGGGATATTACAGTTCTCCCCTCTCAAATGTTTCTTATCCCCAAGCAACTGTAAAACTGGGTGCTGCAAACTCTGCTTGTTTTCCCACGTGGCATCCTGTTAATTGTGAGTTAACATGCTGCACCTCCCGCAGCTTTTGAAGGTGATTTAGAAATTAAAAAACAAAAAACAAAAAACCTACTCCAAATTTGAAGGTGATTTAGAAATTAAAAATAAAAATAAAAAGAGGAGATCAATCCAGTTTTCCATCTCTGAAACAACCCCCAAATAGGATTTACAGAACTCGGCCCTTTTCTGTCTTTAGAAGCCCCAGTGCAGCTCTGAAGCCCTATGTGTAAGCTCTTCTAGCCTGTGTGTGCCTCTGCTCAGGAGAGGCTGACGTAACCCCAGACTAGGTTACATTGTCCCTGCGTTGCCGTAGTTAGGCTTGCGTAAACCCTGATGGCCTCCTGCTGCCTCTACACTGCACTTTTTGGGCCTGCATAGCACCTGCGTAGCACTGAGCCCTCTGCGTCGTGCAGTTGTTGCTCCCTCTGCACTGCTCTGACTGCTACTTCTCTGCCTCTTGTTGACTCTTGGCTTGGGATCAGATCATCCCTCTCGCCAATACTACCCCTCGTTGCAGCTGAAACACTTCTGGAAATTCTTAGCAAACCACGCCCTAGAATTCCAGCTTAGTCTCAGTGCTCTACCTCCGTGTGTGTTCTCTAACTGACCCCAAGCCTTTCCTTCATACTTTTCTCGTTGGGAAACCAACAGTTGTGATCTAATCCTGAATCGACGGCTAAGATTAAAATAAAGCTTGATTCGTGTGACTTGAGTAATTTCCATCACATGTTTAAATTGATTACCTTTAATCTTTTAATTTTCCTAAGTCAAACTTAGGGTCCTTAATTAAAAATATTAATTAATTAATTATCTCTTAAACTGGATGGAATTTCTCAAATCCCTTTCTGGGTCTTGGAGATCTCACGTACTCTAGTCCCTCCACAAAGTTTGGGAGCTATAGCACATTCGATGCTACCCCAACACTAAGAAATCTCAACACTAACTACTCAGAAAATTCTGATAAATTAGACATGGAATCCTTGTCAAAAAACTAGAAAAACCCAAAAAGGGTTTGCTCTGGTTTTGATGCTCAAAAAATGGCCCCAAATTGCTTGACCCTTCTCTAAGTACAGAAAAACTAGAACTATGACTAATGTTGGAATGAATTTCCCAAAATGGCTAGAAAAATCTTCTCAATTGCACCCCAAGCCAAGCCCAAGAAACCCATCTCTCAAAATCCCTTCACAAGCCACCCCACAATTGTGCCTACACAATGATTGTGCAGTTTTTGGGTAGGATGACATAGTTTCTCCTCCGGAAAATTAGTTTGATGTTTTGTGTTGAATTCTACCCTTGCAAATCTTTCTCCTTTTTCCTAGAATTGACCAAAAATTACTTCAACAATGCTACAACTCCCAACTCCAGCTCTTCCTCCTCAACTCTCTGTGTGGCCTCCTGAATGCGTCTCAGTTGCTCAAAAACCATACTACATGCGTGACCCTCTATCCAACTCCTGAAACTTATGAAGAATCCTTCCTAGGGTGGTACTCAGAGTCCGTCGAAGAAAGGTTGAGCTTCCTCCTTGAGAAACTCTTGTGTTGAACAACACTATGTAACTCTGTTAAACAGCTAGAGCAACACTTCAAATGTCAAATTATCAAAAGGCCTCAAATGTTGCTTCCTCTCTCCTATTTATAATTTATGTTCATTTCCTCCATGTGGGCCCCTCAGTAAGCAATTCAAACCTCTTCCCTTGGCCATATGATTTATCTATCCTCAAGGAGTGCATATTAGATGGGGAGGTGGCCCCCACATTACACCAAGGCAAACATTTCGACCCCCTTGTCCTATGTTTCCTCTCCAAAATTATCTTAGGCCCCCAAAATTAGCAAAATGGAAAATTTGTGGTACTATTGACAAAATTATTTAGGAAGGGATATCACAGTTCTCCCCTCCCAGATGTTGCTTATCCCCAAGCAACTGTAAAACTAGGTGCTGCAAACTCTGCTTGTTTTCCCACGTGGCATCCTGTTATATTGTTAGCTTAGGTTAGTTACATCATTTTCCCATTAATCCATTAGCAATCTCTGATCCAGGTGGATATTGGTGGCCACCCGCCTATTCCACTTGGGCCCCCACCATTGTCTCTTTCAGTTTTTCCGTTTTGGCATAACTTACTATTTTTAGCAGTTTTTCGGGTCCTGAACTTCCGGAGCCGTTTCGAGGCCCTAAACGACGTTTTTTGGGTACGAAAGCGCCAGCGAATTTTCTGATAAAATTCGTCCCGACAGCTGTAGTCCTCGGATAGAGCTTTCTAATGATGTATCATATGCGTCAAACGGAGATAGTATGCCAAAGTTACGTCCCTGGGAAGTTGGAACACCAATTTACCCAAACGGGGCCCATAGTTTTGGCGCTTCATCTCCTAGGGTTAGGTTTTTGGGATGTTTAGGGTTCTCCATTGTTTCTCAATAATAAATAGGCCCTCGCGCCTCATTGTAAAGCAGTTCAGAGGTCCGTAGCCACCACATCTCTTCTCAGAGATTCGCTACCAGCACCCTAGCTATTTTATTTCCATTATGTCTGTAAGCATCTTTCTGTTATTTGATATTAATGAAATGAAGTGTTATTTCCGCTGCATCTCTGTATTTATGGTTATGTGTTTATTCTCTTGCGTTCCTGCATAAATCCGGATCAGTGGTATCAGAGCGGTCTGCTTTTTCTCGATCCTTCTTTGCATGTCCCCAACGAGGTCGGGGTATAAGGAGCTAGGGCTTGATCTGGTGGAACCTTTGCAAGATCAGCCTCGTAAACCTCGACAGACGCCCATGGGGGACGAAAAGAAGGATGAGGGAGCAGGAGATCCTATCAAAATATTGCTCGAGGAGGCCCTCGAAAAACAAAGGAACGCGATGATGGATAACTTTGTTCAGATCCTTCAACGGCTGCCCACCGGCGGCGCATCTGCATCCAGCAGCCACTCTGGAGTTGCGACTCCCTTTAAGGTACAAGTAAATTTTGACATTCCCATATTTGAGGGTCAAATAGACGCAGATGCCATAGATAGATGGTTGAATCTATTAGAAGGATATTTCTCTGTTCATGACTTTTCAGACCGGGAGAAGATTATTTTTGCACCCCTCAAAGCTACCCCCCATGTTAAGGACTGGTGGGAAACCTACTGTGAGAACAAGGACCAGACAGAACCCTCTCTGTTCTCGGCTGTACCAACTTGGAATTCTTTCCGAGACGCCGTCAAGGAACAGTACTATCCCGTGGGGAGCTATGAGGACAAGTACATACAATGGACCACGCTCCGACAACAAAGGGATCAAGATGTGCACGAGCTGACGAATCTGTTCCATACCCTGCGCACAAAGTTGGGTATCAAAGATTCAGAGAAACATTTGGTGCTAAAGTATCGCAGCTGTCTGCACAGATACATTCAGGAGGAAATGGAGTTCCTCGACATCTCCTCGCTTGGTACGGCATACCGGCATGCTGCCAAGATTGAGCAGAAATTCAAACAGAAGAAGCGAGACTTTGGATCTACGAATCAAAAGCAAGGAAAAGGTGCTTCCAAACCGCAGAACAAAGGACAGAGCATGGCGGCTAAGGACAACCCGTCAAAGCCACAAGACAAGAACAACACCGTAAAGCCAAAGAAGGACACGGGAAAGTGGTGTGAGTTCCATAAGAGCTCCACTCACAACACAAGTGAGTGTCGGGCCAAGCACTCGCTAGTGGCCGAGATGAGGGCTTCTGAGTCAGATGCATGCTCCGACTCCGAATCAGAACCTGAAAAGGGGAATGAAAAAGGGAAACAGATTATTGATGCGGAGCCCAACGCCACCGTTGCCACTACAAAGGTCCAGAAGGAGGAACCGGAAGATCCAGAGGAGGAGGAACGTCTCTTCCACTCCCAGATGTGGGTAAAGGGCTCCCCTGTACAGTTCATTGTCGACAATGGGAGCCAAAAGAACCTCATTTGAGCAGACGCCGTGAAGCGGTTGGGCTTGCCGACCACAGCTCACCCACATCCATACACCATCGGGTGGCTTCACCAAGGACGAGATCTCCGCGTCAGCCGGCAGTGTCGCCCTCCCTATAGCATCAAGCCCTTCACGGATGAGGTATTATGTGACGTTGCTCCTATTGATGTTTCTGATGTATTATTAGGACAACCATACTTGTGGAAGCGTCATGCTGTGTATGAGTCTCGACCTCGTGCCGTTATTATTACTTTGGGAAATAAGTTGTACAGGATACCAGAGGTACCACCTCCTACGACTATCTCTTTGGTTACTGCAAAACAATGCAGTAAGCTCATTTCCCAAACCAGAAAATTCGTTTTCCTGATGATCTGCCCCCAGGGCAAGAAGAAGACTGTGGCCACGACCTCCAGACAGGGCCCCTCTGCACGACAACAACAAATGGATAAGGTCGTGGAGGAGTACGGGGACATCTTCACCTCACCCACAGGGGTTCCTCTGCACTGCCATGTCAAGCACCCGATTGATCTGACCCCAGGTGCGCCACTACCCAATGGACCGATCTATCGACGCTCTGTTCTGGAAAATGATGAAATCAAGAGGCAGATTCAGGAGCTGTTGCAGAAAGGTCACATCAGACCAAGTTCATCGCCCCGTGGGAGCCCGATCGTGTTGGTACAGAAGAAGGATGGGACGTGGAGACTCTGTATTGACTATCGGGCGCTGAACAAGATCACTGTCCGGAATAGGTACCCAATCCCACGGATTGATGACCTTCTCGACCAACTCCAAGGTGAAAAATATTTCAGTAAGATCGACCTGAAGTCTGGGTATCACCAGGTACCAATTGAACCCTCTGATGTGTGGAAGACTGCCTTCAAATCTAAGGAAGGCCTTTTTGAATGGCTGGTCATGCCTTTCGGGTTGACGAATGCTCCCGCAACCTTCATGAGGATGATGGACGACATCTTGCGGCCATTCACCAAATCATTCGTAGTGGTGTACTTGGATGACATTCTGATCTTCAGCAAGACTTGGGAAGAGCACCTTCATCACATCCGACAAGTCCTCCAAACACTGCGGCAACACAAGTTGTGTGCCAATTGGGAGAAGTGCACGTTTGGCATGACCCAGGTTCAATATCTGGGATACATTATTGATGAAAGGGGGGTGCATGTGGATCCAGCCAAGATCCAAGTCATTCGGGATTGGCCAGCACCGACTACTATAACAGAGCTTCGCAGCTTTCTGGGTCTTGCTAATTTCTACCGTAGATTCGTGTTGGGATTCTCTCATATCACTTGGCCCTTGAGTCAAGTCACCAAGGGAGGAGCGAAAGCAAAATTCTTTTGGTCAGAACCTCAACAAAAGGCATTCAAAGAATTGAAAAATTGCCTATGTTTTGCCCCAGTGCTCACATTACCAAACTTGCAATAGCCATTTGAGATCGAGACAGATGCCTCCGACTATGCTATTGGGGCAGTTCTTACTCAACAGGGACATCCAGTGGCATATCACAGTGAGACATTGTCTGAGACAGTTCGCAAGTATCCCACCTATGACAAAGAAATGTATTCCATTGTGCAAGCCTGTCGACAATGGAAGCATTACATTTTGGGGAAGGAAACAATCATCTACACAGACCACCGGCCCCTGCAGTTCATACAGACACAAGGGAAGTTGCAGAATGATCGCCATCAGAAGTGGTCCACATATCTGCAACAGTTTCATTTGAACATCAATTACAAGAAGGGTAGCACCAATAATGTTGCAGACTGCCTCAGCCGACCACCGATCGTGGCGCTCACCACCGTGCTCAACTCTCGTGGGCACGAGACTTCTGATTGGCCGCTTCTCTATGAGAGTGACCCAGAATTCGGCCACACTTACAAGGCACTCTTGGGGGGCACGCAAGTTCCAAATTTTCACCTCCAAGATGCACTCTTATGTCACCTGGGACACCTTTGTGTTCCTTCAAGCGAGCGTGCCAAGATGATATGGGAAGCACACTACAGTCGAGTCGCTGGGCATTTCGGGGTCGAGAAAACAGTAGCAATACTACAGAAGTATTTCTATTGGCCGAACCTTCGAAAGGATGTCGAGAAGCACATCAGATCCTGCACTGCTTGTGCCATTGCCAAAACGACCATCAAGAAGCAAGGCCTATATACTCCACTACCTACCCCTAGTCGACCGTGGGAATCCATCTCCATGGATTACATGTCGGGCCTGCCTTCTACTAAGAATGGAAATGACTGTGTTTTCGTGGTCGTTGACAAATTCTCGAAGATGGCCATCATGGCGGCCTGTAAGAAGAATATCACAGCAGAAGCCACTGCTAAACTCTTCTTTGAACGAGTGTGGGTGCACTTTGGGATCCCACAGCCTATCATATCAGATCGAGACAGCAGGTTCCTCAGCACATTTTGGTCCAGCCTCTGGTCAATGTTGGACACAAAGCTCACCAAGTCCACAGCTTTCCATCCCCAAACAGATGGCCAGACAGAGGTCGTCAACAGAATGATTGTACACATTCTGCGCATGTACAACTCAAAGCATCCACGCACATGGGACGAGAGCCTCCCCTATGTACAACACAGTTATAACCGGGCTCTCCACAGTTCAATTGGCCATAGCCCCTTTCAGGTGGGCTTGGGATTCCAACCACTATGTCCCATTGACATAGCCACGCCGTTTGCAGCTGCTCAGGCCGATTCAGCTCATGTCCAGTCTGAAGTTGACAAAGCAAGTAGCTTCATCGAGCGCATTCAACACATCCGCCAACAGGTTCATGATATATTGGACAGAGCCAATGCGAAGTACAAGCAGCGTCATGATCAACACCGGGTGCCACACCACTTCCAGGTGGGCGACAAAGTATGGCTACATTTGCAGAAGGAGCGCCTCACTGGACCTCACCGCAAGCTTCGCCCGCTCCAATACGGGCCGTACACCATCACCAAGGCTGTAGGTAACAATGCCTTCGAGCTTAGTATTCCACCATTCCTTGGTCTGCACCCAGTCTTCAATGTGGATCGCCTTTGTCCTTACTTTCCACCTCTACTGGACACCTCGGACATTGCAGAACAACTCACACCAACAGAGTTAAACCCAGACTGCATGGAACAGGCCACCACAGATTGTATCATGGACATGCAAATCAAGAACACTCGTCAACAGCAGATCCAACTGTATCGGGTTGTCAAAGCTGGCCAACTCCTGCACCAAGGAAAGTGGTTCACCAGGGACCAAGTTCAGCAGAAATTTCCTCATCTCATGGAGGAACTTAACGCAATGGGGACCATTGCTTCCTAAGAGGGGAGGAATGATCCAGGTGGATATTGGTGGCCACCTGCCTATTCCACTTGGGCCCCCACCATTGTCTCTTTCAATTTTTCAGTTTTTGGATAACTTACTATTTTTAGCAGTTTTTCGGGTCCTGAACTTCCGGAGCCGTTTTGAGGCCCTAAACGACGTTTTTTGGGTATGAAATTTGTCACAAAAGTTGTAGTCCTCGGATAGAGCTTTCTAATGATGTATCGTGTGCGTCAAACGGAGATAGTATGCCAAAGTTACGTCCCTGGGAAGTTGAAACACCAATTCACCCAAACGGGGCCCATAGTTTTGGCGCTTCATCTCCTAGGGTTAGGTTTTTGGGATGTTTAGGGTTCTCAATAATAAATAGGCCCTCGCGCCTCATTGTAAAGCAGTTCAGAGGTCTGTAGCCACCACATCTCTTCTCAGAGATTCGCTACCAGCACCCTAGCTATTTTATTTCCATTATGTCTGTAAGCATCTTTCTGTTATTTGATATTAATGAAATGAAGTGTTATTTCCGCTGCATCTCTGTATTTATGGTTATGTGTTTATTCTGTTGCGTTCCTGCATAAATCCGGATCAATCTCATTAATCATAAGTGTAACTAATGAAAGAACATAAGTAATAAATGTTGAAGATAAGCCAAGACAAAAGAACATACGAATATGGCTCAAGCCAGGGAAAAACGTCAAGATGGGGAAAACCCTTATCAATTATTCTTATCATTAATGTCAAATGTTCAGCAGAGAGAGAATACAATACTTCAAAGTCAGAATGATTTTCAAATGAGAAGGTTTAATACCATTGCCCTTAGATAAGAGGAAGGTTCCAACAAGGTTGCAAATCTGATGTTTGGTGTAGGCTCCAAGGACTTGTGTCTTCTCTGTAATTCTGGTAGGACTGACTAGGGCGTAAACACAGTTAGCAACTACCCCATTCACAACCTTAAATACCTTTACTAGACTGCAGATTACCTTCAACCAGACTCTTCAAATACTGGTAGCCCATAAACCTTCTTATAGGCTTCAAAACCCACTACACAGCCTCATGATAAAGCAGCCCTGACTGTGGCTTTCTTGCTGTAGGTTCTTGGCCTCCAGGACAGGGTTCTTAAGCCATGTGGCCTAGCCGTAGCTGACCCAAACTAGTGTAGATGGCTTCAAGGAGAATGACACCTTCACAACAATCCCAAACTGTCATGAAAATCACCCTTAACAGGTGTGACTTCTATCTACTTGAACTCGGACTTGTGATGAAGATAAAATGCCCAAGACAAATCATAAATGTGCCCAAACCAATCTCGTCCTCCATCCTGTGGTACTCTACCCTTGAAGATGACTAAATTGAACCCAACCTTGCCTTCATCTCCTTCGTTGGAAATCACCTTGCAGCCTCTGCGTCACCCCCTTCCAGGCTCAGAGTTCAGCCCCAGCCAAGTTGTTTTGCCTCCTTGGACCCTGAGGAATAGCCTCCCAGTGCCACTTTCTGGATCTTGGCCTCCAAAACTGATCCACCAGCAAAATTTTGAAACCCTTCCTCTTCCTTTGCGTGAGCCTACGCAGTCACTGCGTCATCCCTCTTCCTTCAGTGCTTGCTTTGGCTAGATCTCTTTTGCCTCTCTCTGACTAATGCTCAACCAGTTGAGAAAGTCTCTTCCTCTCCAGATGTTATCTATGCCCCTCACTGCTCAGATCTCTAGCTTGAATTCCTCAGCAAATCACAACTCAGCTAAGCAAGCTCTGATACCATGTGAAAATTCAATTGCCCGAATACTACTGCCGCAACTGATGAGAATTCTTATATTTGTTAATTACTTGAAAAAATTATTTACTGTGTTCTACGGTATATACTGAAACCCATACACTATATCCTTCACAAAATTAAACTGCGGAAAAAAATGTGCAGAAACAAGATCTGAGCAAGAGTAAATCATAGACACATGACACCGATATTTTTGGACCAATGTCCCCGGAAAAACCCAATGTGGGAAAATCGATGCAGCAACTGAGGGTTTGTTTATTATGCAGTAATTTTATGAGTACAAATCTATGATGTTCGAAACTAACAAATCATATAGAGGAAAGCTGACAAATAAAATCTCGTGAGAAGATCTCACTTTGCCACGGGAATCCAACACTGACCTTAGCTAGAGATGAGTTGCTCTGCGCTGCCTCTATGCAGTGACTGCGTCACTTTGCGCGGTCTTTGCGTCACAACTAAAATTGCCCTCTCTCTTTGCACTATATCTCTCTGCTGACTGGAAACGAGCCCCTTCTAGCCTCCAAAAACTCCCTCTGGTTACTGGCACTAAACCCCGATTGTTTCCTCAACAAAAAATCGAACTCCCTCTAAAGCTCTATGGAGTCCCTACATAGCCTCTGCGCGGTTGGCTCTGTGCTGCTCTATGTGGCTTTTACTGCCTCCTCTTCTTTGCACTCTCTGGAACAGGAAACTCTTCCAACCAAAAACTATCTCTGCTCCTCTCTGCAAAAATATTCTCGATCTATTTTCCAAATGATCCATCAAGTCCTTATAATCTTCTCATTGAGTATTCAACAATCGAGATTAAATCGCTAATCAATGGCTAAGATTAACTTGACTTAATCTCTGACGTTTCTAGAAGATTCACACTCTATTTTAATTAATATTTATTAATTTTTTTAATTTCCTAAGTTTAGACTTAGGGTCCCATTAAAAATAATTAATTATTTCCATAAAACATAATCTGAGTGGAATTTTCCAAAATCCTTTCTGGGTTCTTTGGAATACATGTGCCTAAGCCTCCCTGCAAATTTTGAGACTTAGAGCACCTTTGATGCTACCAGAAATCAACACTCCCTGTTAGCGAGGAATGTGCTCTAGCAATACATCCAGTTGAAGTACTGCTCTGATTCTGCAACATCCCCTTTGCGCTGCTGATGTCTGACACTATTGCCCACCAACACCGCGTTGTTGCATCCATGTTGTTGTTGACCATGCATGCTACTGCACTGCAACAAAAAAAACATGCAAAATCTGAACTAAGTGTTCAGTAGGATGCATCTCGTACTGAAGATTTGATTGCTACTAGGATCTGCATTGTCCCTCTGAAGTTGTTGCGTTGTTGTTGACTCTGCACTGTGCCTTCCTACATTGCTTCCAACTCTACTCTACGCTGCTCAGACTCTGGCACTCTATAACCACTGCGTTGTCACTTCTGCACCAACTGAAGCTTGTCCATCTTGCTACTTCTGATTTGGTCTCCCGTAGCAAGGTGATGATCCGAGAGGTGGACTCCTCAAGGATTCTGCCCAATCTAAAGTTCTGCTGAACTACAATTCTAGATCGGCCCAACGCTTCCCTAGGGATATATGGACAATCATGGTGAATATTGTAGGGTAAAGGAAATCTAGTGCGTGGTGGATTTACTTCTAGCAAAAACACAAGCATATTGCAAACAACAACAATTCAATGCAAACAAATTTAATGCATGCTATATCAATGTTAAACTTGGCTTCCATAGTAATGTTCCACATTTGAATGGACTTCCCAAAAGATTGCATTTTGTTTAAATAATGGTTCATGCATCTCCAGTAAAAACTAAAAGCTAGATGCCAAAGGTGTTTGTCAGATGTTACTTATGAATGCATAGATAAGATTGGTGTAATTCATATATTCTCATTGTATACTGAATGCTGAATCTATCCCTTCAATGGTCCATGAATTGAGTTTTAACTCGTTGAGATTTTTGTTTCTACAGAATGGAGCTCAGTAGCAGCATAACACTTTTCAGTGTTATTATTCATTAAGTTTTGTATTTCTTGAATTGGAATTGGGTTATGTAGCTACATAGAAACTTTGAGTTTTCTTCCAAGTCTGGGTACTTGTCTATGATTTCTGGTACATATGCAAGCCTTGAAAGCATGAGAATGCACAAGAATAAACTCCCGGGATGAATACTCATTTCATTATAAGGACTTCTCTTACGTTGATGTCACCATGTCAGCAAGGACATTTGTAGATAGCTTGACACAAAGAAACAAGCAGTCAAATTCCCCTAGAATGCACTTAACTTTCCATATGCCTAAAAGCAGAGGCAATAGCTAGCTGGAATCCAATCCAAGAAAATGCCCATATTATCATCCTATGCTTAGTAGTGCTTACAAGGAAATCATTTGGGCATGTGTTTAAAGTCTGTACGATAAAAAAAACACCCAGAAATCTGAACAAGCAATAGGATATCAGTTTACCAAGTCAATCTAATAATATAGCACGTGTGGCATCACCTTGAGATTGTTGCCTTGGGTTTACTGGCTGTTTGACTTGTCAAGTGAAGGATATTCCCTTGGATTATGTGTAATCAACGGGCCGGGATCTTGAGCACTAAGGAATGAGATGAACTTGTAGCTGATTTTATCTCATCACTGGTGTATTCTAGCTGGGTAAGTGTCAGTTGATGAGGTTGCAACTTTTCACATATTACAAAAAAATATGTCAATATATGGTGGCAGAGGGAGTAAAACTCCATTATCACCAGAAGACACAGGTACAATAGACAACGAAGATGACCAGTTTTTCTATCTTACTGATGCAGAGACCCAGTTGTTGCCATAGAAGTTAAACAGCTAAATTTAGACTATTGATTATAATGACACTTTCATCATGATCTCTATAAGGTAGTACCTAATAATCCTTTTCCTTGTTAAGTGAGGAAGCAAGAGAGCTCAAGTCCTTAAGTACCCTGAGAATTGCAGCACTAGACATTTTACTTGAAAGAAGCATGGTATTTGTCTCAGCAAAAACACTGGAGTTCACTCACTGCAACCTTGCTCAATTTGGCAATTTGGTGATGAAAATATGTCAATGGGGAGGTGCCAGTTTCACTAACTTAGCCAATATATATACATCATGAGAATATACAAGGTCTAACAAACCTTTGCATGCCAGCAAGGATGATAACAATCTAAACTCTGTTCCAGGAACATTGACCAGCATTGTTTATAAAATGCCATGTCTCACCTCAGCACAAGCACAGAACCAAATCATCACTGTGGTGTATACTTGTGCTGAAGAAGCCACAAATGCACACCAAGATGCACGCTAACAAATGTCCTTGTTGACACTGTCTTTGTGTCAAGCTATCTACAAATGTCCTTGCTGACACTGTCTTTGTGTCAAGCTATCTACAAATGTCCTTGCTGACATTATGACATCAATGTAAGATAAGCCCTTATAATGAAATGGGTATTTATCCCAATGACATCAATGTAAGATAAGCCCTTATAATGAAATGGGTATTTATCCCAAGAGTTTATTCTTGCACGTTCTCATGCTTTCAAGGCTTGCATATGTGCCAGAAATCATAGACAATTACCCAGACTTGGAAGAAAACTCAAAGTTGTTATGTAGCTACCTAACACAATTCCAATTCAAGAGGTACAAAACTTAATGAATAATAACACTCAAAGTGTTATGATGCTACTGAGAATGCAGGGGTCAGCAAGAAGAATATTAGGTGAGATAGAAGATGTTGGAGAAAAATAAAGATCATTGACATTAGAAAAAAAGTCATAGGATTAAGATCTCTTGATTAGAGACCAATGATGGTTGGAGAACATGCTACATGGTCTTGAACATGACCATCATTGTTTCCCAAATGTGGTGGTTGTGCAAATGCATCTTTCTGTTATGCTAGATTTTGCACAAAAAATCTAATTCTGTGACTGTCACTATGCCATGAATCAGCACAAGTAGATCTAGAGTTTGTGAAAAAAAATAAGCGAATTTTAAATCCAATGGATCTCCCTTTTCCATGAGGATTGTGACTCCAAGTGAGTTTGAACAAAATCATAACATAAAATAATCATAACTTCCTCAATACTTTTCAAAATCACTATTATGATACCAATTCAGAAATGGCATAAAAATTTGGTCTCTGATGGCAGACTTCAATCTAGTACCTAGGCAAGGAAAAAATTGCCTTGCAAGATAGGGCTTTGATATGTATGGAAGGACAACCTCTTGAGGGAATAACACCTAAATACTGCACAAAATCACTATTATGAACCCAATGTGGAAATGAAGCCAAAATTCTGCATCTTGCAGTTTGATTGTAATTAGCCACACTAGTGAAAAAATATGCACGTCACAATTTTTTGGTGGTTGAAGGGAGTAGATCTAGTGGAAGTTGAAAAGTAAAAAACCTCAATGAGCCAAGGTATAGAGCCCTTGATTGTAAAAACCCACCAGTGTTAGATCTAGTAGCCGTGTGAGATGGAAACCTTAAGAGGTGACTAGATCTACAGGATGCAATCATTGTATTACAGCTAGTGCACCCCTCTCGTCTCATTTGGTAAATAACATAGCAGTGACCTATAGCTTGGAATTTGGAGGGATTGAGTACTTTGTCCTCTTTTGGATTTAGAGTGATGAAGGTAGCATTTATGGTTGGAAAGGCACCTCGGATTTAGTGTAACTTTTCTTCAATGCTTAGACCTCATTTTTAATGGTGAACCAAATATGGTGGAAGAAATTTGTGGTGAAAACATTAGGACTTGGATATTTTCTGGCAGGCATATCCATGACAGTCAATTTGACATCTATTAAAGTGATGGGCCTCATGGGACTGGCAGTGTGTTCTTTCAAGACTAATTAGGGGATGTGTTTAGTGATCATGTGAATGGCAGTGAAACCGTCCTATTTGATTTTTGAGAGGAGAGACCAGAAAAATTTTGTTGGTTTGTGCTCAATATGTTGATGAGAAGTTAGCTTATTACCTTGATTGTTCTTGAGATGAGTAATTCTATTACAATTCCAATGTCGAATCATCGAGTTCTATAAGTAGCCAATACCTCTGACTTGGGCACATCTGAAAGGAATCTAGGTTTAATTCTGGATCATACAGAAAAGTCTTGTTTGATTAGCAACTGTGGCAATTTGGGGTCATTGTTTGTCTTGTGCAGACCTTGGTATTAAATTCCGAAGAAGACCGAGTCTCTTTCATACTCACATATTTGCAACAAAGATATCTGAATATAGGGTCTGGATTTTTGCTCATAAGTTTGGGATCCATTGATCCAGTCCCTTGTCATCCAATTGCAATCAAAATGAATGAAATCCATACCTCTCATAGGTCCAAGATTTCTCTGCTGATTGGACAACATTCTGACCTGCAGATCCCTGGGCGATTGTCTTATCTTAACCTTTCTCTAAATAAATTTAAGACTGAAATTAATGATCTGAAACGTTGCAGGACTGTAGTCTGTTCACGAAGTCCGCATGACTCTCAGAAGATAACTTGCTCCAAGATGGTCTGTTGAAGGAGTTAACTGATCTTGTCTTCTTTCACAAATCTGAAGACATGGACTTGTTCCTAAGCAGCTTCGGATCCTCTATTGATACACACCTAAGACATTAATGATGGTCTTATAATATATATAACCCTGCATGTCTTTTCCAAAGGGGTTTTGCTTGGGGTTTTATTTGTCAAAAATTTCATTGGCATTCACCGACTTATGGTGGATTGAAGACATGACAGCCCGATCTGCAGCATAAATCAAACATATGTTATGTTATCTTCCAAGGTGATGCTTGTGCCTCGGACTGAGTTTAATCTGCATATAAGAATTCTTACCTAGCAGATTGAATTGTCCACTCTCAAGGCATCCTCAAGTGGCACTATGGCACTCATTTGGCATCTATTCTATTAGTGATCAAGGCTCCCTATAGGCGAAAATATGTATCAAAATCTGAAGATGTTGAAGAATTTCGGTCACTTTTATTGTTACAGACCTGAGGTATCTTATCTAGAAAGTTTCAACTTAATATACATGATGGTATTGCAGATTCCAGGTGTTCTTTTGTTAAAGAAGATTCGGCCACTGTACTCCAAGGTACTTCCTATGATAACAACCATGATATGCTTTGATCCTTGTAATCAAAGCCCTCAACTGTGAGCCATTATCAAGCAGAGTTTAAATAGAGTCCTCACCTTGCACATTGATCAGTCATCATTGGAATTTCCGTTGATATAAGCAGTATGAGTAAGTGATACTGCCTCTTGTTCTCACAGATTTTTCATCTTCAAGCAAACAAGATTCGCATTATTAATGGCTGTGCTGTGATGATAAAAAAAATAAATCCTAATGGCTGTGCTGTGATGATAAAAAAATTCTGACGCTGGTAGTAGGAACAGAACTCTATGGAGAGAATGTGAGTACCTAATGAGTATAGACACTATGTATCAGCATTTGTATATATTGAGATTGAAAAATAGCTTATAAATTGAATGATAAAAATAAGTTTAACTCACCCTGTTTTTATTGTCTGGCATCAAATATTAAAGTATAGGGAGAATTACCAATATCACTTCCGTTTACCACTTTAAGCTTTGCCAAGATTTGAAACCAACGCCCTTCAAAATCCTTGTTGTGTCGGTATTGCTTCCTTACTGTGTTGGTATTGCTTGCGGTGGAAATTGACGGCGAAGATAAAATGAAAATCGCATAGCCCAACAAATTAGTGGCACAGTATCACCCTCACAGAGGCTAACAGTTACCGCGAATGGAATGGATAAAGTCTCTATTAAAAAAGATGGAGGATGCTCTCACACAGGCCAAACAATTAATCCATCGCGTCACTCAATAGCGAGCGAGGTGTTTTGGTTGCTGTATTCTCTGTATTCTCTGCAACCCGGGCAACTCGAGCTCTTTGGATAATGTAGAGAGTGGAAGACAATTTTGGATCACCTCTTTCAAGAGGTTCTAGGTGACATTCAAATTCTTTCCCATACCCAGCGAATTGTTTCAACTTTCCACTGCAACGCTTGAGGCAAAGCCCGTCCTCCTCCAACCTGTCCCAAAAGAGCTCAACCTTATAATAAAAAATAAGGGTTTTTATAAACCCCTCCCATAGACTTAAATATGGTTAAGTGCCGCCAAAATTTAGTTGGGCAAACACTAATTTATTTTTTTTAAATGTATTTTTGCTTTTTTGGATTTAGTGAAAAGTTGTTTGGCGGGGATTTAATTTTTATTTTGATTTTCAATAATTAATTTATATTTTTATATTTAAAAAAAAAAAAAAAAAAAAAAATTCAATAATCCAATTTAATCATTGTGTATCTTTACAATATTACCATGTTTTGTGATTTTAAAACATTTTGATAATCCAAAATTAAAATGATATTTGGAACAATAAGGTTTTGTTTTCAAGGAAATAAAAAACCAACATCAATAAAAGTCACTAGAAATTTCAAAATAGACTAGATGAAACCATAAATCCATAGATTATTGGAGATTCTTTGAGGATTCTAGCAAATGAACCCAAGTAAACCAATGCATAAGATTAGTGCATTTATACTATTCCTAGATAATTATTTTCACTTTCACCCTTGATTTCTTCTATTTTTTTTTTTTAACAAGAACGGGTATGGATTTCTATTAGAGTTTGGCCAAAATGTCTTTCACCGGTTACATTAGGTCGGGCATAGCCCTTAAACTTTCTTCCACGAACTGATCATAGGCCCCAAAATTTGGGAATCCACAGATTTTACTCGAGACTATCGAGTCTATCTTCGTTATTTTCCCTATCTTAAATAGAAATACAAACTGTTTCAGTAGAATGCAGAAAAACATAGCAAAATTTATGGTATGGAATCCCACTCCTCACTTCCTTCTGTCAAGAGGAAGCCTGCGGGAAGTGGAACTGCCCTGTTGGCCTCCAAATCAGCATCCTTATTATTTTCCCTCAGAACATGAAGAAAGGATGCAGTCCGGAAAGATTTCACCAGAGTTCTGATTCTTGAAATCACTCTTGCCAATCTGATATCTGTTGGAGAGGAATCCTCCACTAAGACTTTGATAATAGACTGAGAGTCTCCACTGATACTGACATCTGAAATACCAATAGCATTTTCTTGCTTGAGACCTTGCAGAAGTGCCAAGGCTTCAGCTTGCATGCTAGTAGACTGCCCTAATCCCCAAGCGAACTTTGTCACAATTATGCCCTCTTTATTTTTTATAATTCCTCCTGCCCCAGTGAATCCGGGGTTGCCTTTCGCTGCCCCATCGAAAAACAAGGAGTATCTGGATTGCCTGAGGAGAAGATCTGATAGATCATTCTCCTTTCCTCTGAATTGCCACTCTTTTATGTCCTTGTGATGCCTTATATCGCCAGAGAATTGGAGATCCAACGAGGCACCCCATTCTAAGTCTTGCTGGCTTAGATTCAAATCCGGCAAATGTTCCCCCAGACTTTCTTTCCATAGACTTTTTATTTTAATGATGATGAACTGCGAATTTAAGCTTTCATCTATGAAAACTCTTCTATTACGCTCAAGCCAAATTTGCTAGCAAACAAATTTCGGCAAGGAGAGCCATGCAGCTTTAAAATTTTCATTCTTTGGGAGCGTTTCTGGATAGAGATTTCGCCAGTTTGCAAATAGATCTGTGATAGACATGGGTAAGATGAATTCAGTTTTCCAATAGCTCAATAGACCTTGCCAGATTTCTCTTGAAAATTTGCAGTCTAATATGATGTGCTGGGCGTTCTCTTCACTGTCACAGCATAAATGGCATCGAGAGGGACCTTGGAACCCTTTCTTCTTCAATCTGTCAGTTGTTAAAATCCCTCTGTGACATAACAGCCAACAAAATGAGTCAACCTTTGGCATGGATTTGAAATTCCAGAGCCCTTTCCAAACAGCAGGATCAGGAGGGACGTTAGGACGATCTTGAAGGCTTTTATATCCCTGCGCAACAGTGTACAGCCCTGGGGCGGCTCCCCAACCACGGGCATCCTTCTTTCCCATGCGCAGAGGCACCTTACCATTTAGCAGAGACAGGAGGAGATCACGTGCGTGAGTCAGCTCTGGAGGAATGGGAGGAAGTCTCCAACGCAGCCAATTGCTGCGTGCCCACTGGGAGATGTCCCAAAGAGTTACGTAACCTGCGCTGTTCAGCCACAAACGAAGCGCATGCAGAGAGCAATGAGACGATAAAGGAGGATACATCATGATGCAATCGTCCCATATCCTAATTTCTTTGCCGTTGCCTGGAGTCCAATACGCTTTGTCTCTGATTAAAGGGGCTGCTTTGTGGCAGAGTTTGATCAGATGCAAGCCTGTAGTGGGCAGTGAGGTGTCCAGGCATCTCTTCCTCTTCCCCCTGAAATATTTCCTCCATATAGCTCTTTGCGCCCAACCTGGGTGTGGTCCACTGATCCTCCAGAAGATCTTGGGTCCCATGGCTATGTTTTGGAGGCTGAGGTCTTTGAAGTTGAGGCCTCCTTCAATCTGAGGCTTGCAGATTTTCTCCAACTTACCAAAGGGATTTTCCTGTCATTGTGATTGCCCCCTTTCCAGAAGAACTTACGAATGAAGGCTTCCATTTTTTTTATGATGTCTGAAGGTGCAAGGAAAACAGAGAATTGAAAAATGGGGAGGCTACTGAGAATGTATTTGATGAGGACAGTCGGCAAGGTTTAACCAAGAGAATCCCCAAGCTTGAATTTTGGCCTTAAATTTGTCCAACAGAGGAATCCAGTCTCTGCTGTAAGCCAGTTTACGAAAGATGGGAAGGCCCAAATAAGTAAAAGAGGACCAAGAAAGGGAGGCAGAAAATCCAAGGATTCTGGAGATGGCAGAGAGGGTGGAAGCAGAGATATTCCAGCGAAAATATTTACACTTACCTTTGTTTAAACAGCTGCCTGTAGCTTCACTGTAGTCGTCCAAGACCTCCTTAAATCTTAAAGCAGATCTGGCAGAGGCAGCCCCTAACAAGAGGGTATCATCCGCAAACAGGGTGTGATTTACATTTTTAACCCCTCTGGCTATATTGAGCCCCAAGATCTCTTGGTCAACCAATTTCTGATCAAGGTAGAAACTCAGGACAAAAAAATGAAGGACGAAGAGAAGCAGAGAGAGGGGGCAACCCTGCCTAAGCCCTCTTGAAGCTTTAAAAAAGCCAGATGCTCTCCCATTCACCAAGGGGGCGATCCAAGGATCGACAATACAAGCACGGATCCAATTTAAAAAGCCCATTCCAAAGCCAAAATGTTTCAAAACTTCCCAAAGAAAGCTAAGTCTGACCCGATCAAAGGCATTTGCTAAATCAAGTTTAATTACCATACCTTTCTCTTTGCGAAGATGGCTTGAGTGAATCGCCTCTTGCACGAGAATGAAATTGTCAGCAAGCTGTCTCCCCTGAACAAATCCGCCTTGATTCTCCGGGATGATGACTGGGAGGATACCTTTCAGCCTGTTGGCAATTACCTTTGTGATTAATTTATATCCAATATTACAAAGATAGATGGGTCGGAACCGATTAAATTCTTTAGCACCCTTTTCCTTGGGAATGAGGGCGAGAAAAGCTGAATTGGTGCTGCCCCCTATTTTCTGACAATTTTGGAATTTCAAAATAATTTTGTAGAGGTCTTTCTCCACAATCTGCCAGCAGGTTTGAAGGAATCTTGCAGTGAAGCCATCCGGGCCTGGGGCTTTTTCCGGCTCCATGTCGGAGAGAGCATCTTTTATTTCTTGTATAGAGATCTTCGCTTCCAGCTGTTGATTCATTAAAGGTGAGATCCTAGGGGGAACCGCCTCCAAAAATTTAGAGTTTGGGTCGGTCACTCCCTCTTCTCTGTACAGGTTTTGAAAGTGATTGAAAGCTGCTCTCTTTACGCTCTCAAAGTCTTTATGTGTCGAGTTACCATCCTTGATTTCTGCAATAGAGTTGAAGCTCTTTCTGGCTTGAGCTTGTTTGTGGAAGAAGGCAGTATTTCTGTCTCCCGCTTTAAGCCATAAACTCCTAGACTTTTGTCTCCAATGCTCTTCCTCCGAAAAGCAAGCTTTATGGAAGCATTGCTGAAGCTCAGCTTCCTTATCTAACACTTCTTTAGTGATTTCAACATCTTCGCTTTGGGCATGATGCTGGGCAAGATTGTCTTGGGCCTGCCTTCTCTCTTTTGAAGGGGAGGGAAGAGATTTTGCCCAAGATTTAAGAACAACTTTCAGTCTTCTAAGTTTTTCCTCCCAAATGAAGAAAGGTGAACCTTTCACTGGCGTTTTCCAACTGTCCAGAACCAGATTCATAAACTCAGGTTCCTTGACCCAAAGAGGATTGAACCTGAAGGGAATGGGGCCAAGATCAATGTGGCCCAACATCTCAAGCATAATGGGCTTATGATCAAAAACACTGCATGGGAGTATATGCAATCTAAATTCTAAGCCCAACAAAAGGAAGAAACTCTGCACCAAACATCTGTCAAGTCTAGCAGCAATGTGACCAGGACCTATTCTTTTATTGGACCAAGTGTACTTACCATTTTCTAGGGGGATATCTAGCAGATCCCAGTCCTGCATGAGGTCTTCCACCCACTCCCTTGCAAGGTCCCTTATGATTGTGCCTCCTCGCTTTTCCTCCATGCGCAAGGTAAGATTTAGATCACTTGAAACAATGATGTTTTCCAAGTTTTTCAAGATTTAGATCACCTGCAAAATATCAATGTAATAAACAGTTTCATATAAAACATGTTCGATCCAGGGAGAGGATCAACAAAAACTGGAAAAGTATAAACATCATGGTTGTTTACATCCTTTTAAAAAATTATAAAAGGGAAATTTCCTAAGACACTTGCCTTCATCCAAAAGAAAAACATATTTGAAACATTGTGTATCTTCAAACCTCATCCATCCTCAATAAAGAAAATAGAAACAACAGAAAATCATAAAAGCTATCAGTGAACTGACAGTGCTGCGCAACAACTGGGTAGAACAAAGCCATGATAATGCCGACATTTAAACGATAGCTTTTCATAGTCCAATTCCTGGATGTGGGTCCAATCTACGACTATTATTTTTATGGCTTCTGGCAGCCCAACTTCCAGGTCCATCTCAACGCATATGTGAGCACAGGAGCGTAACTGATCTTTTCTCACCGCTTGATCGATGTATCTTCCAAGAGTGTTGCCGATGGTTTGCAGGGATTTTTGGTTCCAGCAATGCAGAGGAAGGTGGGGAAGACGCACCCACAATGGGACAACATAAGGCACATCTTGAGCAGGGTCGAAATCGGGCGTCCATTTATTTAGGTATAGCCCTTGAGGCCCCATGAAGTATGGCCCATTTCTGAATATGAGGCTTTTGTCTTATGTGTTCTCGAAAACAAATACGAAGAATCCTTTCCCTACGAAATGACTTTTAATACCTTTCGAAACTTGTGAACTATTGCATAACCCCAAAAAGGAACTTGTGCCTTACACGTTGAAAGGCACTAGCCAGATCCAACTTTACAGCCATGCCTTTTTCTTTGTTTTGAATGCTAGAGTGTATTGCTTATTGGACCAAGATGAAATTGTTCGTAATCAATTTGCCTTTGACAAATCCCCCTTGATTGACAGGGATAATTTTAGGGAGGAGACCTTTCAATCTATTAGCCATGATTTTTGTTATCAGCTTGTAGCCAATATGGCAGAGCGAGATTGGCCGAAACCGATTGAAAGAGTTGGCACTCTTCTCTTTGGGGATAAGGGCCAGAAAGGGCGAATTAGTGCTCCCACCAAGTTCATGGTAAGTTTGGCATTTCAGGATCATCTTGTGCAGATCTTTCTTGATAATATTCCAGCATGTTTTCATAAAGCGGCCAGTGAATCCGTCCGGTCTGGGTGCTTTATTTGGCTCCATGTTATCAAGGGCATGCTTGATGTCATTTATAGTTACAGGAGCGTTCAACATCGAGTTCATCTCTTCATTGACCTTTTGGGGGACAAGGTTCAACAAATCTGGGCATAGATTTACCTGCGCTTCCTCCGTATACAGCTCCTTAAAGTGTTGATGAGCAGCTGCTTTTATGCTGGCAAAGTCGTTATGGGCTTGTCCTGTAGAATTTATTTCTTTTATGAAGTTGAAGCTCTTTCTATCCTGTGTCTGCTTGTGGAAGAAGGAAGTGTTTCTATCTCCAGCCTGGAGCCAGAGACTGCGGGACTTGAGCCTCCAGTATTCTTCTTCCTGGATACAAGTCTTATGGAAATTTTCTTGGACTTCTTCTTCCTGGGTTAGACTGTCCCTTGATATGCCCATGTCTTCCATCTGCATTTGATGACTTTCAAGTCTGCCCTGAGCCTCCTTCCTAGCTGCAGACGGGGAAGGGAGTCCCTTGACCCAATCTTTGAGGGCCCTTTTCACCTTCCTTAGTTTTTCTTCCCATACAAAAAATGGGGAACCATTGACAAGGGGCTTCCAGGCATCCTCAACTATCCCAAAGAAATCAGATTGCTGGACCCAAAGGGGGCTGAAGCGGAATGGAATAGGCCCCAGATTCAAAAGCGGCTTCATCTCAAGGCAGATGGGCTTGTTATTAGAGACCGAAGAGGGGATGATAAAAGAACTAATTTTAAGACCAAGAAGAAGGAAAGAGCTTTGAATAAGAAAATGATCTAACCTCGCTGCTGTGTGGCCCGACCCTGCTCTTCTATTTACCCATGTATATTTTCCTTTGACAGGCTTGATGTCAAGAAGGTCCCAGTGATGAATAAGATCTTCCACCCATTGCCTTGCAGGATCCTTTACTGTGCAGCCCCCACACTTTTCATCCTGGCGTAGAGTAAGGTTCGTGTCCCCAGCAAGAATGACATTTTCCATCGGCAGCTCAGAGGCTAAATCACGAATGGTGTCCCTGCAACTTTGTTTATCTGCCAAGATGACTGGAGCGTAAATATTAACGAGATTCAGTGTGTCCTTAGTTTGCAAATGCTGAAGCTAAATTAGAATATAGTTTGTGGATGTTTTAACCAAGATTTCTTTAAAGGAGGTCATGTCCCATAAAACTCCTAGACCCCTCCGATGCTCCTCTGGAGGAGACAGCTATGCTTCCGCCCTTACCCAAAAATGGATCCTGAGGCTTCCCTGTGTGGGAGGGCCCTTTTCTTCATTCTTTGGGCCAACCTCTTTATCTCCCTCAGTTCCCGAGCTCAGAGCGATGAAGCTGTTCTCATTATCTTTTAGGCCAGTCACGGGTATGGAGGCATTTCCCAAAGGGGAAGAGTTGCCTTCCCCCCTGTCAACTCGCTGCTTGTTTGGCCTTGGCCTGGAGGTAGGTTTGGATTTTTTTGTTGGCTACCATTCTGCTTCTTTCTCTTTCTCTGGGGTCGCATTCTTGGGACAGCTTTTGGCGAAATGTCCATATTCGTGGCATGCGCGGCACTTGAATGGTAGCTGTTCATAGTCAATCTTCTGAATGTGGGACCAATTCCCAACTGTGAGCTTGATGGCTTTAGGCAACCCAACTTCCAAGTCGACTTCCACACATATTCTAGCACAATAATATTGTTCATTCTTGCAGCATCTGTCAATAAAATTCCCAATGGAATTTCCAATTTGAATAAGGGAGTCCCATTTCCAACAGTGCACTGGAAGATTTGGGAGTCTGACCCAAACTGGTACATCAGAGGGGACGTCGACCGAAGAATCAAAATCAGGGGTCCAATGATTCGGGTACAAGCCCTGCGGTCCCATGAAGTATGGTCCATTTCTAAAGATGAGTTCCTTGTCCTCCTTTGAATTGAACTCGAACAAGAAATAGCCGCACCCCAGAAAGTAAGATGTGACATTGTTCTTGATGAGTGGCTGCTAATTTCTGTTAACCCAAGCTTCCGTAGTCTTTGGAGATGGCCATAAACCTGTAAACTACCCTATTAGCGCTCGTTTCGCGAGAGAGATGGCTACCTTCATAGGTCCCTCAGGGATTTCATCCAGTTTCTTCACAAACTTGGATGCCTGTAATTTCAGCTTCTTCTTCTGAGAGGCGATCAACAGGTAGAAAACCTCCACCTCAGGAGGAGGGGGCAGAGGGGCGCCCTGAGAGGCTGCCATCAGTCGACCAAGGTCGAGCAGACATGGAAGAGCCCTAGCAGGAGCAGATGGGCGGTGAAGATAGTATTAGAAGCGAAATCATAGCAGTGACCCAAGCAGGCAATGTTCCGACAGGAATCGGCGCGGCGTGCAGAGGATCCACAACAAAAATTGAATAGCTTGAACGCAACCATTATTGAAATTTTATAATTGTTATTTAATTGAATTATTTAACATTGGAGAGTAAATGAATTATTTATAATAAAAATAAATGAATTATATTAATAAAAATTATTTACAATTGTTATTTAGTTGAATTATTTAAATGTTATTTAGCATTAGAGTAACTAAATTATTAATAAAAATTATTTTTAATTATTATTTAATTAAATTATTTAAAACAAAACGTAAATAAAATTGGCCATGTGCGATTTGATTGCTTCCATGGGGTTTCAATAGTTGCTGGGGTTTCAATAGCCTCCGATTTGGAGGAATGGCAGTGGGTCACGGGCTATTTAGCGCTCATTCCTGGAAATCTAGAAAGTCATGTAAAATTCGGGGTTTTAGATTTTGTATAAATCGCTGATGATGGAGTTGGATTTCAAACAAGTTGGTGAATGGATCTCAAGAGCTGTTGCTTCTCAACTTACTGACTTTCTTGATATAGCAGTTGTTTTGCGTGGTGACCAGGCGGCTGTGAAAAGGCAAATCAACAAACAGCTGTGACCAGGCCGCTGTGAAGAGACAAATTCGAACGCAAGTAAGTCTCTGCTCTCTACTAACTGTATGTATTTAAAATTATTTACTTGAATGGTTTTCTGCTCTCTGTCTCGATTTTTTTTTAGCAGCAATCTAAAGATTGCGTTGAAGACTGATCAGACATGTATTTGTCTTCATTTTTAATGTTATCAAACTTCTTTGGTTTTATATTGATGTATTGCTTCTGACAAGGTTTTGTCTTTTTTTTTTCTTTCTATTTTCTCTGCATATTGGATAAAATAAAATACAAGTTAGTGAGCAAAGCTTGCTCAATAATGTAACGTAAGAATATAACCTCAGTAGGGTTTTGGACCTTGACATAACTTTGTAAGCTGTTTTTCTTTGCAGTCACTACTGGTAGTACTGTATTCAGTTTCACTTATTGAATAAGTGAAACCCTTGTAACATGTCTTAGACATTTGATTACCTTTCGTCTTTGATAAATCTATTTCTTCCCACAAGGCTTTATCTTCTTTCATAAGTAGCTTTTATATTGCCTGCATGTGGAAGCAAATATAATCAAATTGCTGGGAAATTCTCACTTACTGTTCTAGGAACACGTGACATCAACAAGGCCTTGAAACGTCAGATAGCCTTGCAGCCAGTTGTTATAACAATAGTGGATTGCAATATTGAAAACCTATTAGCAGGTCTTAGAAATCATAATCTAAACAGATATAGGCATGAGAATATAGATGGAACAGCATGGAAAGTAATCATTTTTGAGGTTCCTGTATATTACGAAGAACATTGGTTAGAACTTGGATTCTATTCAGCTTTATAAGCATTTCTGCTTGTTGTCAGTTCTTATCGTGAGTATATGTGATCTACTTATTGAAGACTTCATAACATGCATCCCGATTTTACTTTGAAAGAGATTTGGGCAGAAAGTGTGGTTGGAAGAGCCTGTGATGTCAATATTTGTCAGTTTGGAGTCTTTCATTGAAGTGGAGATTAGTCAAAATAGACACCAGGATGCCAAGATATGTGGGTGGAAGAAATAACATACGTTGCAATTGATATCTACCTCACACGATTCTTGATATCGCTTAGGATTTGAGGTTGGGGAGTAAATATTTTTTCTCCATTGGAAAATCTATTACATATTTCATTTTAAGTCATTAAATATGTTATTAAACATGTCATTTTTGTGTATGTATAGATCTATATTTATGAGCTATTTTTTAACAATATCGTAGATATATATTTTTAATCTGTAAATTGTAATTCTATTCTTGATGAAAATGTAAACCACATTTCTGTTGTCCATGAAGCCCGATAAAAAATAGTAGGAGAAAGATACCATTACTCAGTAAGACAATGAGTTTTGCCACGCTTATACCCAAAGGATGCAAAAAACATACTTTCAGACAAAACAGACCATAGATTGTCCTCCATTTGTTCCCTTCATTAAATCCTATAAACAACATTAAGATACAATTAAAGAATCCAAGCTCCTCTTAGGTCTGATACATCATGTACTGGAAAATATATTTACTGCATTCCTTCTAAAATACTATGAACTTTATTAAACATGCCGATAAACAGTTAAGACACTATCCCTCGATTCCTCAAGGAGTAAGGCACCTACATCAGTCTGCTGACACTCATTGGAAAGTGCATCAACATTGATATTGAGCTCTTGGAAAGTATCGAGTATATGAGGCTAGTTCAAAAAGATTAGATGCCTCCATCAACTGATCTGCAAGCGGCTTCACTATAACACCATAAACCTGTGAAACTCCTTCCATCCAATTGATATCCAAGGAAGAGTCTTAATATCTGAAGTTGGTTAGTTTCTTTCTCTAGTGCAAACTTAGTCAGAAATATCAAGGCCATCATTGCTGCATAATTATTTGACTGCTGCCCTAGCACTGCTTTGAATTTTAGACTGTGAGAAGAGAGTGGCACCATTACTACTAAATTCTGCTAGGCCCTGCCAGGTCTCATCAAATAAACTCCAAGAAGGAGAACAATCAAGCAATATCTCATCCATCTGCCTTGGAATTTTGTATTCTGAGAAAAAACATGAAAAGTGGGTACCTTTCTCTCTTCAATGCTTTTTGCATTTCGAGCCCACCATATACTCCATAAGGCAAGGCAAGAAAGAGCTTGACATTTTTCCAATTTCTCAAACCATGTTTTTAAACATTCTTCCACTGAAACTCTTTTCCATACATTCCAATTTCCAGTGAAATGTTCCAAGTCTTTCGAAAGTTTATGTGCACAAGGACACCAAATGACCAGTTGAGTGAGAGTTTCTTCTTGTCTTGTGCATATAATTCATAAAATATGGCCCTGTCTACTCCTTTATTGCCTCACCTTCCAAGTGAGGGCCTTGTTCCTCAAAAATAACCACAGAGGGATCTGAGTCTCATCTACAAAGACCTCAATTTTCAAATCTTTGAGCACCACCAGCTGACCCCTTAGAAGAAGCATGTCTTTGTATCCTAAACGAGCTGTATATACTTTTAAAGTTTTATCTTTGAACCTACCAATGAATCCACTCTTCCCTCATCCTGATGCTTCTAGTTTAAAACACGTTGAAAGAAGTAGTCAATGGAGTGTCCTGGAGGGGTTGTGTTGGGCCTCTTACCGTAAAATCTGTCATTCAGAATGTAAAAGCCCCAAACACTGAGATGATTGATTTGGGTAAATAGAAGGTTGGCCACTGTCACCTTGCCAACCCTCCTCTATGCTACAGGCCGGCTCTTCTCTGACTCAGGCAAGGCTTTTGTAATTTGAATTGCTGGAATTTAAAACTATGAAGTGCAAGGAGATGTGAAGGAGATGTAACGGGTAGTTGATAGCAAAACAAATTTGAAAAGTCTCCAAGCCCCTGATGTAAAGGCTGAAGTCATCGGTATATAGTGTGGTGAATAAGGTATGAAATCAATTCCTCCAACAACAACATTGGATGTATATCAGCACATACAGGCTTGAAAGATTCATTTTTTAAAATCATTTCGTCCCCAACAATTAAAGTACTACCATCTACGGCAATACAACACCATTTCTCAAGAAGGATGAGAATAGTCTTTGCAGGATTTGAGGATGAATATATGTCATTTATTATATATGGATTAAGCATAGATCATTTGATATTTCTTCCAGTGCCGCAATTTCTATCCACCACTGATATTTAAATGGGATGTCACCTATCTCCTGTACAGTTACACTGACTGCAAGCTATTGCATGGGCCTTCTATCCCTAGATGTGGTGTTTAATTATAAAAGACAGGATGGATGACATGTGCACTATGCAATGGATGACACTTTTTCAAGATCTTTCTTTATTAATAAACAGATACAGGGTAATTTGGGGAAAGAGCTTGAGGGTTTGATTCTTTTTAGATAGACAGAAAATGAAGAGACCACTCAAGCATAATTCAAAGGTTGACAAATTTGGTGGTCTACTGAGACATGAAGAAGGGCATCATGTGGCAGGAAACCATCGGAAAGGACATCATTCCAGATGTTGTGTATACGTATCAATTGTGGAGCAAAATAATAAAGGGAACAATAATTAAAATCCTCAAGTTTGTGATGATGAGAAGATTTAAAGTAATTTGTTAGAGACAAATGGTAGGAAGAACAGTCATTCTGTTTCAAAGCATGCAGAATGTATTGATGAGGTGACAAAAGTCTTATAAAAGTCTTGACAGAGGTAAGAGAACTCAAGGAAAACAATGAAGGTTAGGTTGATGAGCTGTGCAAAAATTTACTTATTGGTCATTCTCTAGAGAGGGCATTAAGGCATTCCAAAAAAAAAATATCCCTCGCTCTGTTGTTTTACTTATGAGTAATGAAAAGCACCACTAGCACTAGAAGATGGAAACCTAGAAGAGAATATCCAATCAAATGTTACCCTTTGATATTCATGGGTAATCTATCAATTCATCAGCTGGTCCTCCTATAAAACATGCCGATAAACAGTTAAGACACTATCCCTCGATTCCTCAAGGAGTAAGGCACCTACATCAGTCTGCTGACACTCCTTGGAAAGTGCATCAACGTTGATATTGAGCTCTTGGAAAGTACCGAGTATATGAGGCTAGTTCAAAAAGATTAGATGCCTCCATCAACTGATCTGCAAGCGGCTTCACAATAACACCATAAACCTGTGAAACTCCTTCCATCCAATTGATAACCAAGGAAGAGTTTAAATATCTGAAGTTGGTTAGTTTCTTTCTCTAGTGCAAACTTAGTCAGAAATATCAAGGCCATCATTGCTGCATAATTATTTGACTGCTGCCCTAGCACTGCTTTGAATTTCAGACTGTGAGAAGGGAGTGGCACCATTACTACTAAATTCTGCTAGGCCCTGCCAGGTCCCATCAAAGAAACTCCAAGCAAGAGAACAATCAAGCAATATCTCACCCATCTGCCTTGGAATTTTGTATTCTGAGAAAAAACTTGAAAAGTGGGTACCTTTCTCTCTTCAATGCTTCCTGCATTTCGAGCCCACCATATACTCCATAAGGTAAGACAAGAAAGAGCTTGAAATTCTTCCAATTTCTTAAACCATGTTTTTAAACATTCTTCCACTGAAACTCTTTTCCATACATTCCAATTTCTAGTGAAATGTTCCGAGTCTTTCCAAAGTTTATGTGCACAAGGACACCAAATGACCAGTTG
Organism: Pinus albicaulis; assembly: GCA_034641835.2. NCBI lineage: Eukaryota > Viridiplantae > Streptophyta > Pinopsida > Pinales > Pinaceae > Pinus > Pinus albicaulis. Next base: position 949,555,608 of record CM076574.1, read on the forward strand.
AGTAAGAGTTTCTGCTTGTCTTGTGCATATAATTCATAAACTATGGCCCTGTCTACTCCTTTATTGCGTCACCTTCCAAGTGAGGGCCTTGTTCCTCAAAAATAAACACAGAGGGATCTGAGTCTCTTCTACAACGACTTCAATTTTCAAATCTTTGAGCACCACCAGCTGACTGCTTGAAAGAAGCATGTCTTTGTATCCTAAACGAGCTGTATATACACTTTTAAAGTTTTATTTTTGACCCTGCCAATGAATCCACTCTTCCCTCATCCTGATGCTTCTAGTTTAAAACACGTTGAAAGAAGTAGTCATTGGAGTGTCTTGGAGGGGTTTTGTTGGGCCTCTTACCATACAATCTGTCATTTAGAATGTAAAAGCCCCAAACACTGAGATGATTGATTTGGGTAACTAGAAGGTTGGCCACTGTCACCTCGCCAACCCTCCTCTGTGCTACAGTCTGGCTCTTCTCTGACTCAGGCAAGGCTTTTGTAATTTGGATTGCTCGAATTTAAAACTACGAAGTGCAAGGAGATGTGAAGGAGATGTAAAGGGTAGTTGATAGCAAAACAAATTTGAAAAGTCTCCAAACCATTGATGTAAAGGCTAAAGTCATAGGTATATAGTGTGGCGAATAAGGTATGATATCAATTCCTCCAACAACAACATTGGATTTATATCAGCACATACAGGCTTTAAAGATTCATTTTTTAAAATCATTTTGTACCCAAAAATTAAAGTACTACCATCTACGTCAATACAACACCATTTTGCAAGAAGGATGAGAATAGTCTTTTTAGGATTTGAGGATGAATATATGTCATTTATTATATATGGATTAAGCATAGATCATTTGATATTCCTTCCAGTGCCGCAATTTCTATCCACCACTGATATTTAAATGGGATGTCACCTATCTCCTATATAGTTACACTGACTGCAAGCTATTGCAAGGGCCTTCTATCCCTAGACGTGGTGTTTAATTATAAAAGACAGGATGGATGACATGTGCACTATGCAATGGACGACACTTTTTCAACATCTTTGTTTATTAATAAACAGATACAGGGTAATTTGGGGAAAGAGCTTGAGGGTTTGATTCTTTTTAGATAGACAGAAAATGAAGAGACCACTCAGGCAGAATTCAAAGGTTGACAAATTTGGTGGTCTACTGAGACATGAAGAAGGGCATCATGTGGAAGGAAACCATTGGAAAGGACATCATGCCAGATGTTGTGTATATGTATCAATTGTGGAGCAGAATAATAAAGGGAACAATAATTAAAATCCTCAAGTTCATGATGATGAGAATATTTAAAGTAATTTGTTAGAGACAAATGGTAGGAAGAACAGTCAATCTGTTTCAAAGCATGCATCATGTATTGATGAGGTGACAAAAGTCTTATAAAAGTCTTGACAGAGGTAAGAGAACTCAAGGAAAACAATGAAGGTTAGGCTGATGATCTGTGAAAAAATTTACTGTATTGGTCATTCTCTAGAGAGGGAATTAAGGCATTCCAAAAAAAAAAATATCCCTCGCTCTCTTGTTTTACTTATGAGTAATGAAAAGTACTACTAGCACTAGAAGATGGAAACCTGGAAGAGAATATCCAATCAAATGTTACCCTTTGATATTCATGGGTAATCTATCAATTCATCAGCTGGTCCTGCTATATACTTTATAATGTTTTCTTATGCATGTACAAACGATAGTTGCCTCACAAGTTGCTGCATGCTATTCAACGATGTGCATACTTTAGAAGAACTGCAAACTAAAAATGTTTTCCGGGTATTGAGTAATGATGGACAAGTTTCCTATCACACATCATCCCAGATTTCAATTGTTAGATAAGGTGCATAAATATGGATATTGCTGTGAGTATGCTAAGGAAGACATGAAAGAACTATAGAACTATTATGCATGGCCACAAGAATTTGGTCTCGTCCTGCAAATTGCTAGTAGAAAGAGTTTGGAATGCGAGTTTGTAA
>CM076574.1:949557693-949621906 GCA_034641835.2 Pinus albicaulis
GCCGAAAGAGAAAAGGGCTACCCGGGTGCATGATGGTTGCGATGGTTTAAAATTTCATTTGCTTAATACCTGTTTATGCTCTGAATGTTCTTGCGAATATATCTATGTTTATGCAATCTGTTTAATGGTAATCATGAGTTGCGGGTCTGTTCCTTGCTATCGATCTGTTCCCCTCCTGCATGTGGTTGCGGCACGCCTCGGGTGAGACTCTCTGCTCTCCAAAGTAGGGTGATAATGTCGGCATGGTTCTAGACTACAGCGGATTCCTTTGTTGGCCACAACTCTTGAACCTGGGTCTTGCCTGCGAGACCTGATTCCTCGCCAACAAGAACATGACTCTCTTGACGAAGAGAATCTTCTTCATCTTCTGAACTGGAGGACTCATCATATATGGCAGTGCTGTCCTCTTGGAGCTCCAGGTTGTTTTGATCAGGTGGGCTAAGCTCTGTGAAAAGATCTAATTATTCTTGAGCAGTGGTTTGTTCCATGGCTTCCTCTATTTCAAGAGAAGGCTCATTGCTTTCAAACTACTCAAAGATCTCTTCCTTGTTTTCCTCTTCATCTTCTGAGATGAAAGGCTGCTGACCTCCAAACATGTGAAAACCATTACTGATGAGTTGTAATGGAGTGAAGAAAAGATCCAAAGATCCTTCACCCTCTTCTGCACTCTTAAAGCTTTCTTCATCAGTATCATAAATAGCTTGCATTGGCTCATTACTTTTTGGAAGTAAAGGGAACTGATTTTCCTCCCATAAATCTACTAATGATGACCCTGCAAGATCGTCTTTTGTTTGGAGAACATCATCATCAGATAGATCAAAAATAGGAAAATCATGAATGTAAGTAATGCTGCCAACCAGGCATACTGGATTATCAACAGATTTTTCTTCACTCTGATTTACATGTGAGCTTTCTGACTCTATACAACAAATCTCATCAGATGAATGGACAAGAATGTCTGATCTGTAAAAACAATCAGAGGCTGGCTATCCATTGATGATCTGATCTATTTATTCTTCTGTCAAAGGGGAAGATGGTCTTGTGTTCCTTTGTGCAGAAGTGCAGCAGCTCTCTGTTTCCTTTTAAGGCTAGATTTAAGGAAGAATGTCATATGAAGCCTCAATTGTAAGGGATGATGGATCAGCATCCGAGTTTTCAGGAATGTCTACGGTCTCTTGAATCTTTTCTTCCTCAGCTGATTCATCCATGTTCTTGTGATGGCTAGGGTGCATATGGAATGCTTGAATGGCTGTTAACAAATATTCAGGATGCATATTAACCAAATCCTCATCAATATCTAACAGGTACTGTATGATATCTTGAGATTGATCACAACAATCCCATGATAAGGATGGAGAGTTTCCTTTATAATTCTTGTAAAATACTTGGTGCATGTCCCTTAAAGAAAACAAACTCCGAGGTTATAACCATTCATACCAGACCCTAGATTTTCCTTCTAATGTTGCCATGAAAATTTTCATTAGGCAGTCTTCATGCCATTCAACTTTAAATTTCCACAAATGTATATGAAACTTGATGAGATGTAGCAAGGGGTCATCAGCGTTTTCACCTGGAAAGGTAGGCAGGTTTTTTAACTAGTCTACTTCAGGCATTTTGTGTGGGAATCCAGGGATATGTTCCCTACTCATTGGGGCATATCTTCTCTGTATGCGTGGAAGCATTTTTGTAAATCAGAAAGAGGTCACTGTATCTTCTCGACCAGTTCAGAGTCTTCTACCAGTGGAGTCATTTGGTCTTTTGGGAGTTATGGAGTGTGGAGTCGCCAGGTGGATGTATATGAATGTTTGAAGCAGGATGTTGTCCACCATCATCAATTTAATGCCAATCTAACCAGAGATTCTGGGTTCGATCCCCAGTGGAGTCGCCATTATGTTGGGGTTCCCATGTTTTGGCGAGATTGGCAAGGCCAAAAGATGAGACAACATCAGAACCGCTTTCAGACCTCAGGATCTAGCCCTCCCGAGTCCAGAGAGGGATCTCTCTAATAAAACAAAGAATGATATATCTTTGAAGGCTCAAATGAGATGTTAGGCTAGGTATGAAGCACAAAGGGGAGTTTAAAATGATTTGGTTGGCTGGTTGCTGGGTTGGTCATGGATGGTAAGAGAGTGATGGAAAAGGAACAAAAAATAGCGAGGATGTTTAGGCTAAGAGGATAGGTAGAAAGTGCCATCCATTGGGCTATGGAGTCATGAAAGGGGATTACTTGCAACAACTAGCCAAAGCTGTCAGAGGGCAAGTCATCTAATACTAAAGGATCTTTTAGATTAGATGGTGGGATGGAACATTAAGGATTGAAAGTGAAAGAAGGAAAGAAACCCAATTTCTGTCTATAGATCAGGTCAGAGGTCATTTAACTGCAGACCTGCTTGGACATACTCAAAGGCAACTTTCAAAGGAGGGACAAAAGGGCAGCTTATAGATCAGACCAGAGGTCATTTAACTCCAAGTCAGCTTTAGCATGCTCCAGGGAAAACAGGGATAAGTTTAACAGAGAGATCTTAGAAAGGGCAGCTGGTCGCACAAGGATCCTAGTGGACAGGGCTAACTCTAATCCCCAATGTTCCCAAATCTTCCAGCTTAAACCCAACAAGAACATCTAAGGACAGATCATTTAATTCATACATCAGCTAGCAGCATAAGGAACTAATACACTGGCTAAATTAACTGAAATCAACCCTTAGATAACACCTTTAGTAGAAAACATTGAAGGCAAGGAGAGCAGAGACATAGGGTACCTAACAAGGGTAAATCCTATGCCATATTTCTGATGCGAGTCCAGAAGACAACGAAACAATGTGAAAATGTAATAAACAGAGTTAGAAAAACATCACCAATATTAATAGACCAGGATCCTGTGAAATGTGCTTTGATTAATTGATGCAAAACCAGTCACATACACTGAGCTCAATGACGGTTAAAATCCAAACTTCTCCTCCCAGCCTACTACAATACCAACTACTCTGCTATTCCCTCCCAAGACTGTTCTAACAGTCAAAACTGAATCCCTTTAACTACAACGGCAGCAGCCGAACAACCACCTTTACAATATGTTCTCAAGGATTCTTATATGAGAAAGAATAACAAGAGTAGATGTAAACTTAAATGCAGCATTAAACTCTGAAAACAGTAGGAGGGCCGAGGCTCCATCTCCTTTTAAATTCTGGGCATTTATCTCTGGTACTCTTTGGATGATGGAGTGGTCTTCGTCAGGTTTCCATTTACTCCAGGTATGTCTCTGGTGTACTGAACAAAATGTAGAACAATGATGCTAGGGTCCTCCATACTGTATAACTAATGCACTGGTAGCATAGGACTATTGTCAGGGTGGAAATCTTCTCGGGAACATGGCATAGAAATAAAGCAATATGGATACTGTGTCCTTTTATGAAAGAACGTACTGCTGATATGAAAACCCTGATAGTATGGTTTTTTGTGCATTGGACCTTCTGAGCGATCCACGGGGTCTTTGATTCTGGTACCTCGCCTTTGGATAATTAGATTAAGGCTCAAAATCTGCAATTGCAGGCCTTAAACGCTCTGTTGTTCAACTGGTACTCTTTGCCGCCCCACAATTTCCTCTGACTGTGAAATCTTTGCTTTCAATGCTCTGGACAGGTCTTTACGGAGTTTTTAGCTGCATTCTTTGAATGCACATCCTGTCATGGCTCCTTCCCAGGCTTTTTTCATAATTCCGGCCTCTGCACACGGCCTTTCCTGCATTTTGTGCCATAACGATAGTTCGTATGGACCATCGCGGGTTTTACCCCCTGATAAACCTGCAAAACACAAAAATGGTTACGAAAAAGATTTATGGGGAGGATGGAATGGATGAATGTGACAACGGCAGCGTGGCGTGGTCAAGGATGATGACTGCAGAGGCTACTATGGAGGAAAACGTGACACAGCGGAAAATTCATGGGAAAACGTCGAGGCAGAAGTTTTAACGTAAAAACATTGAAATTTAACCTTGGAACGAATATATATAACAAGGGCGGGCGAATGTACGGTGGAGACACGTGGAGTGGTGACGTGGCAGGACCGGGAGATGGCGGGACAAAAAACAGTAGGGGGAAATCAAATCTGGACCATCCGATCTCAAAGGAGATCGACGGTGGAAAACATGTTGGAGGGCGATGGACAGTGGGCCAGTGGGTACGATTGCCTTTGTTAACATCTGCGCATCTTCATGAAGCGACGACCGTCGGATGGCCCGCCCCAGATCGGACGGTGCACAATAATATCGTGCCATGTTTATGGATGAATGATAACGCGCGATGGAGGGCAGTTTTCCAGCCGTACCGGTGCCATGCGTCGGATGGTGTATGGAATCGCTGTCCCATCGGAAAATACTGCCTACCTCTAAAAGGCGGTGCGATAGAAATCGGATGGTTTATGAACAGTGTTTGCGGGCATGGGGACCACCGAGCGGGGGAAAAACAGACCGTTGATTAGCAGTAAATGAACGGTGGAACAGCATATCGGAAAGGTGAACGGGGAGAGCCACGGGCACGACAGAGCCAGTGAACGCCGTCCGATCTGTTTAGATCAATGGTTATAAACGCGCCCGATGAACATATGCGATAAGCAATTACTGCCCTAGCGCCTGGTCATGGCGCTGGGTCACATGGAGGAAAAGATACAGGGGGCTTGGCCGAAAGGGGCTAGGACCCATATTATGGAGAATATGGACTTTTGGGCCATTTTAATGCAATTTGAGGGTGGAAAAGGGAAACGATAGAGAGAAAAGGATTGTTTAAACCAAAAAAAAAGTATTTGAAGGGTCTAAACGGGGTTTTGGGAGGATTAGAGGATTAATGAAGGAAGTTTAGAAGGGGGGGAAAAGAGGGTGGAAAGGAAACTTAGAAAAAGGGGCAACAGAGTGAAATGGGATATCTTGCAGGAGTACAAGGGATAAAAATAGGTCCTTTGGAGCATGGCTTCTGCAATCAGAGAGGCTTTATAATGGGAATCAGTAGAGGGGATTTATCAAAGGATAAAGGCACAAGGAGACTTCAAGGATGATGTGTTTTCAGAGGAAATGCATTCCTTGAAGGCTCAAAAAAATTTTAACCCCCTGTTTGCTTGTCAAAAATTTATAGGGGGCTAACAGAAAAAATAATGAAATTATAAAATATTCTCAAAGGTAATTCTCTTTCATAATTATGGTTAACAACTATTGTTAAATAAATCTTATTAGTAAAATTATTTAGATAATTATGCATTATCCGACTGATTATTTCTTATGAACCTTAATTAATCATAACATTGTAATGCGACTAGATTTATTGAATTCACTAAATATGATTTATTTAATTAATTAATTAAATCTTTGACACACTAGTATATTTAACTTAATTTATAATAAATTAAAGCATGACCATTTAGAGATTAACAATATTTAAGTTCTTGTACTTTTTTATGGTTTCCGAAATGAACATTCCTACCAAACAAACTCATAATCAACCTCTATTATAATTAAAACTCTGAATAGAGAGTCAAATTCAAATTAGGATTGAATTTGAATGAGGGTCCAAAGCTAATTTTCGAATAAGTAGTTGCATATTAAATTAAAACTCTGAATAGAGATTCAAATTCAAATTAGGCTTGAATTTGAATGAGGGTCCAAAGCTAATTTTCGAAAAGTAGTCGCATATTAAACTGACATCAATAACCCAAAATCATTAAGCTAGATCTTGCTAAAATAATTAATCCACATCATTAAACTCGATCACTATAAAAAAAAATGTTTTTTATGTGCTTTTAAAAATATAAATATTTTCTTTATTCAATAAAAACTTGGTAATCTTAAAAATGAAGTAACTAGTAAATTAATGCTCATTACTTGTGATATTTAATATATATTTCATTAATAAAAAACGATAATATTTTACCTATAATTAGTAAATATAATTATATGGCTTTAATTAATTTATATTATTATAATAAATATTTATTTTAATAATTTATATTATATATAATTATTTTTAACTTAATGAATTTAATAAAAATAATGATGCAAAATAAATTTTAAAATGTTAACTCTCACTAGCACAACCAGTTGATGATGGGCTTCGTTAACAAGGCGACTGAGGATCAAACCTCATGTGGGGTGGTTGTGCTCTGTGCTAGGGGGGAGAATACATGCTAAAAATCCAGCCATCTTAGAGCTAGTGTGGCCTAGTTTGGGTGTGATCCCCAGGTGACTTTGACGGATTAAATTCCCCTGGGTCACAACTCCTCAAGCCACTAGTCAAACCTGAAGGATCACAGACAACCTCAAAAAAAAAAAAAAATTTATTCAAAAAAATAATAATATGTTTATCTTATTTAAAGTAAATTCAAAATTAATATATATATATATATATTCGTCTGCTCCTTCTGCCAACTGTCTATTCTAGTTTAGCTAGGGATCATGCTGTTTATTTGTGTTTATTCTTAGTTTCAGGTTTTAGGCATGCTAGGGTTCTTGTGCTAGGTTGCTTCAGTATATTCAACACCATCATGGAAATGACCCAATGATTCAAATGAAATTGAAAGCGTTTGAGGTTGGTGGTCAATATCATGCTCAGGAAAGTGTTGCATTGAGATGCTACATCGAGCCAAAGCCGAAGGCTGTTGGGTTTTCCTCCTATGGTACTAGACCATCCCGTGGATGTCCAATTATAATTCTGCAAGGCGCCAGATGGTAGCCCTACCAGGTGCAACAGAACAAAATTCAAGCCAGTCCACAACCACAATGTTTCGGACAAATGGAGAGAACTCAAAGCACTAGTTTTGGTGATGGAAGAAATCTCACGGATTCTATGTGGTAATGGAAGACGCCATTCTCTTCCCACTATCAGTTCTTCCCATAGCAATACTCAACAACCTTCCTCCTATAAATTGAATGAAAATATCTTCCCACAAGAAATTATTCCCATATCAATACTTTGTCTCCTTCCTTGCATCAATTGAATCAAAATAAAAAACAGACTGTGGGTCGTGCAAAATTTGGGCCTAACCAAAATTTACCACAACTAGTAGCTTCAACACAAACCACTCTATCCAGTTATGGGGATCGAACTGGGAAGCTTCAAGCATCTCCACCTTTTATGAGCCAGAATCTGAAACATAGACAACAATGTGATCAGTGGAAAATAAGTCCCAGAATGCCATCAACTATGCCCACGACTGCAGGTGCTCCATCTCAAGTTTCTCTCACTACAATGAAATATTACGCATGATGAGTAAGTCAAGTATTGAACAATGGATTTGAAATTGGGTATTACATATTGATTCCTACATCTCACGAAACAAATCAACACCATCTTGAGCCAACAAGTGCAGAGTATGAAAATTTAGTGACAAGAGACCCCCCAGATGCAGAGTAAAGTGGATAAAAAAACTTGGATCTGAACACCGTGAGAAGAATAAATTAACACAGGATCCCCAAGGCTGTGAAACCCCACAGATTAGATTAGGAAATCTGTTTCATATAAGGGAAGGAAAAAAATAAAGCACATTGTAATTTTTTTACAATTTATAATCCTAGAGTTGAAATGTTCTAGTCTCAACAAAAAAAAATGTTGTGGAAAAGTTAAATCCACTATCCTTTTCAAGTTTGAAATACTCCTTCAGGTGAGAAAATAATATTTTCCAAGAGGAACAAAAAGTTCTCATAGCTCAAAAGTTCAACTATTCTTACATGGTGCAAAGTTATATCCATAGTATTCAAGATAACAGGCACAATTACAATCTCTACCACCATAAAAAGGTTCAGCAATGGAAGCTGAAAGTCGAAAAACAATGGTTTCTATTGAGATTGAGTCACATGTTTTATAGTAGGTAATGCAAGTATTTTTTTTCCCTTGATAAAGTTATTGGTCTCCTATTGTGCATCTTTTGTAAAACATACAGTTAGCAACTCCCCAATCTGACTATGAAAAACCCAACACCTTCTATTGTCCTAATAAATTGTGCCTTCTACCAATGCAGACTGGTACATCAAGAAAATGTTGGCATGTTTACATTTATAGTTAGATATAAGAAAGACAAGGAAGAGGGCTCATAAACAACATTGACAAATTGTGTCTAGTGCTGAATTGTCTTTGTACAACCCTTTGAAGAGATTAGTGTCAAATTCCATCTATTTCAATTCCAAATCTATGATTAGCCAGTAATGGGGATTAAATTGGGAAGTTTCAAGAATCTCAAGAATCTCCACCTTTTACGAGCTATAATATGAAGCAGGGACAATGGTGTGATTAGTGGAAAATAATTCCGAGAATGCCATAAACTATGCCCATGGTTGTAGGTGTTCCATCTCTAGTTGCTCTCACTACAATGAAATTTTTTTTGCAGTAGGGACGAAATCAATAGTGCAAGTGTAGTTGCCCCATCTTAATCTTATTTTTTTACAAAGCGTTCACGGAAAGGAGAGAAGTAGAATGAGTGCTTCGTGGGCTCCACTGTCGACTCTTGGGCTTCTCTATTCAAGCAATGAAGAAAGTGAGATGATGTTTGGGTACTTTCTGTTTTCCGTCCTTGGTAGATTTTTTCAATCTGGACATGAAAATTCATGGCATGGAGTCTAATAATTGAAGAATATGGTCTCAGGAAGCTTCAGTCCTTTTGTGACAAAAAAATGACTAACGTTAAGGAAATTTTAGGCATTTTTTTGCCAGAGAATTGATTGGGGGCTTGTCAAATTTCAGTGAGCCTGTGACAGAGCATTCAGTGATTGGGTCTGGGAATGAATAAATGTTATGCATATATGTCCAATGGAGAATTGGTTGGCAGCTGAACTATTGCAGGGTTTGAAACTAGTTGGGATGATGTTGGTTTTCGGCTCTTGAGGCTTCAGGGTTCACTGCCTAATGCTATCCCATTCCTCTCAGCTGCATTTATTTTCAGTTGTGTAATTAAAAACTTAGTTTAGTAAAGTGTATACATTACTTTATTTTCTCACATTTTTTAATGACTAAAATAGGATATATAATGTAGTTAAATTCACTAATTTGTTTAAATTAACATTATAGGAACTAACTAGTAAGGAGATAATGTAGTTAAATTCATTTTTAACAATTAATTGATTTGTTTAAATTTATTTCATAGGAACCAAATCTAAGGAGATAATTTAGTTAAATTCATTTATAAGAATTAACTGATTTGTTTAAATTTACTTCATAGGAACTAACTAGTAAGGATATCATTTACTTAAATTCATATATAGAAATCAACTGATTTGTTTAAATTTAATTCATAGGAACTAACCTATAAGGAGATAATTGATATTGAAATGAGTCTTAAAGGGGATAAGACCACATGAAAGTCACCAAGCACACCTAATCCTTATATTTTGGTGTAATAGAAGATCCTCGTACCAATCACACCTAATCCTAAGTCCATTTTTTGCAACACAACCCTTGCTTAAGGTGCTTGAAAACCTTAACCTTCATTGTGAAGAAGCTGAAAATGGAAAAGTGGCAATGAATTTCTTGAAGCAAGGAAAAAACTTATGATATTGTGTTAACGGACAAAGGAATTTGAAAGTGGAAGGTGGATTTCTTCAATGCTTTCTTGTGTATGCTACAACCTGCAATACATTGAACCAACATTTTCGAAGTACAAATTAAAAAAGGAAGATCCAAATAATTTCCTAGGTTAAATATATATGGTCCAAGCACTATGATTTTCATGGTCGGGGAGGCATATCCTTCCTCTTCCATTTAAAATGTTATTAGATATATATTCAAAGGGTTAAAAGACCCTGAAACATTATTGGCGTATTTTTGCACCTTCTGGTGCAAATTCTAGTTAACTATATTGAACTATGGTGGATGGACATTGTTGGCAACATACAGGTATAGTGGATGGTCATAGTTAATGTTTATAATATTTATCATAGGGTTTATATGCATTGGTTTATAGTATTTATCTTAGTGTTTATCATAGGATTTTATCAATATGAAAATGAATCATGGTCAACCATGAGCCAGCGTCACATTGTGACAAAGATTGTATCAACATAAAAATCAATCATGGAAAAACATGGTCAAGCATCAAATCGTGACAAAGATTATGTCAATATGAAAATAAACCATGGTAAATCATGGTCCACCATGGTCAAATTTTTCATTGTGACAACGATGGTCCTGATATGAAAATCAATCATGGTCAGCCATGGTCAAACGTCAAATTGTGACAAAGATATATCAACGTGAAAATAAACCGTGGATAATCATGGTAAACCATGGTCCAATGTTTCATTGTGAAAAATATTGTCGTGATACGAATATCAATCATGGTCAGCCATGTTCCAATGTCGCATTGTCACAATTAGTGTCTCAATATGAAAATCAACCATGGTAAAGCATAGTCAACCATGTGTATTTTAGGGTTTATAATATCTATCTTAGGATTTATATACATTGGGTTTATAATATTAATCCCTTGGGTTTAATGTTTTTCCCTTGATTTTATAATTCCTTCGGTTTTTAGTATTAATCCATTGGGTTTATTATTTTCTTTGGTTTATAATATCAATGCCTTGGGTTTGTTAATCTAAGGGTTCATATTCCTAGGGTACAATATTATTCATAGGTTCTATAATGTTAATCCTCAAGTTTAATATAAATACCATAGGTTTATAATTATGGTCAACCATGGTCCAACGTCCCATTGTGACAAATATTGTATCAATATGAAGATTGAACATGGTCAACCATAATATATTATGGTCAACCATCATCTAATGTCACATTTTGAAAAATATTGTCTTAATATGAAAATCATTCATGGTAAAAAATGGTTCATCATCACATTGTGGCAAAGATTGTCTCAATAAGAAAATAAATCATGGTCAACTATGGTCCAATGTAATATTATGACAAATATTGTCTCAATATGTAAATCAACCATAGTTAACAATGGTCAACCATGTTTATTTTAGGTTTTATAATATTTATTATAGGTTTAATATACCTTCGTTTATAATATTTATCTTAGTGTTTATCATAGAATTTTCTCGATATGAAAATCAACCATGGTCAATCATGTCCAGCCATGGTCCAACTACACATTGTGACAAATATTGTGTCAATATGAAAATCAACCATGGTCCAATGTCACATTGTGACAAATATTATCTTGATATGAAAATCAATCATGGTCAAACATGTTCAACGTCAAATTGTGATGAAGATTGTCTCATTACGAAAATCAAACAATGGTAAACCTTGGTCAACCATGGTGCAACATCTCATTGTGAAAAATATTGTCTTGATATGAAAATAATTCATGGTCAACCATAGTCTAATGTAGCATTGTGACAAAGATTGTCTCAATATGAAAATCAAACATGGTAAACCATGGTCGACCATGTTTATTTTAGGGTTTATAATATCTATATTAGGGTTTATATACCTTGGGTTTTTAGTATTAATCCCTTGGGCTTATTATAACCTTGGTTAACCAAATTTAACCATGGTCCAGTGTCACTTTGGGAAAAATATTGTCTTAGTATTAGAATCAACCATTTTCAACCATCAAAAACCATCGTAAACCATAGTTTATCATGGTCAACCATGGTCCAACATCACATTGTGACAAAAATTTTCTCAATATGAAAATCAACCATGGTTAACCATGGTCAATCGTGGTTCAACATTGCATTGTGAAAAATATTGTCTCAATATGAAAATAAATCATGCTTAACCATGGTCCAACAACGTATTATGACAAATATTGTCACAATATGTAAATCGACCATGGCCAACCATGTTTATTTTATAATCTATAATATTTAACATAGGGTTTATATACCTTAGTTTGAAATATTTATTTTAGTGTTTATCATAAGTTTTTCTCGATCTGAAAATAAAACATGGTCAATCATGGAGGTCCATGGTCCAACATAACATTGTCATAAATATTGTATGAATATGAAAATCAACCATGGCCAACCATGGCCCTCCATCGCATTGCGACAAAGATTGTCGCGATATGAAAATCAATCATCATCAATCATGGTCCGACGTCGAATTGTGACAAATATGGTCTCAATAAGAAAATCAACCATGGTCAACCATGGTCCTCCATCGTATTGTGACAAAGATTGTCTCGATATGAAAATAAATAATCATCAACCATGGTCTAATGTCGAATTGTGATAAAAATTGTCTCAATATGAAAATAAACCATGGTCATTCATGTTTGACCATGGTTTATATAACTTGGGTTTATAATATTATTCCCTAGATTTTAATACTATTCCCTTGAGTTTATAATCCCTTGGCTTTTTAGTATTAATCCATTTGATTAATTATAAACTTGGGTTTATAATATCAATACCTTAGGTTTATCAAGCTAAGGGTTCATATTCCTATACTCTAATATTATTCATAGGGTTTATAATATTAATCCTAGGGTTTAATATAAATCCTTTGGGCTTATAATCATGGTCAACCATGGTCCAATGTCACATTGTGACAAAAATTGTATCAAAATGAAAATAAACCATGGTAAACCTTCATCAACCATCGTTATCCATAGACTATCATGGTAAACCATGGCCCAACCTCAGAACATGACAAATATTGTCTCAATATGAAAATTAACCATGGTCAACCATGGGTAACCATATTCAATCATGGTTAATCATTATTAACCATGGTCTTACGTCACATTGTGACAAAAATTGTCTCAATCTGAAAACCAATCATGATCAACCAGGGTCCAAAATCATATTGTGACAAAGATTGTCTCATTATGTAAATATACTATGATCAACCATGGTGATCCAGGTGGATATTGGTGGTCACCCACCTATTCCACTTGGGGTCCCACCATTGTCTCTTTCAGTTTTTTAGTTTCAGCACAACTTACTATTTTTAGATGTTTTTCGGTCTTGAACTTCCGGAGCCATTTTGAGGCCCTAAACAATGTTTTTTGGGAAAACAGAGAGCAACATTGGTCCATGGGTCCATGGACCATTTTAGTTCATTCAAAATTTGTATTCCCCGGATAGATCTTTCTAACGAGGTATGGTACGCGTCAAACGGAGATCGTATGCCAAAGTTACGCCCCTAGGAAGTTGAAACACCAATTTACCCAAACGGGGCCCATAGTTTTGGCGCTTCATCTCCTAGGGTTAGGGTTTTGGCTGTTTAGGATTTCCCATTGTTTCTAAATAATAAATAGGCCCTAGAGTCTCATTGTAACTCAGTTCAGAGACCTGTAGCCACCACATCTCTTCTCAGAGATAGCTACCAGCACCCTAGCTAGTTTTATTTCCTTTCTGTCTGTAAGCAAATTTTAGTTCTTTGATATTAATGAAACAAAGTGTTATTTCTGCTGCATCTTTGTGTTTATGGTTATGTGTTTATTCTGTTGCGTTTCTGTATAAATTTGGATCAGTGGTATCAGAGTGATCTGCTTTTTCTTGATCCTTCTTTGCATGTCCCCAACGAGGTCGGAGTATAAGGAGTTAGGGCTCGAACTGGTGGAACCTTTGCAAGATAAACCTCGCAAACCCCGATGAACGCCCATGGGGGACGAAAATAAATATGAGGGAGCAGGAGATCCTATCAAAATATTGCTCGAGGAGGCCCTCGAAAAACAAAGGAACGCGATGATGGATAAATTTTCCCAAATCCTTCAACGGCTGCCCACCGGCGGTGCATCTGCATCCAACAGCCACTCTGGAGGTGTGACTCCTTTTAAGGTACAAGCAAATTTTGACATTCCCATATTTGAGGGTCAAATAGATGCAGATGCCGTAGATAGATGGTTGAATCTATTAGAAGGATATTTCTCGGTTCATGACTTTTCCGACATGGAGAAGATTATTTTTTCACTCCTCAAAGTTGCCCCCCATGTCAAGGACTGGTGGGAAACCCACTATGAGAAAAAGGACGAGATAGAACCCTCTCTGTTCTCGGCCATACCCACTTGGAATTCTTTCCGAGACGCCATTAAGGAACAATAATATCCCGTGGGAAGCTATGAGGACAAGTACATACAATGGACCACGCTGCAACAACAAAGGGATCAAGATGTGCATGAGCTGACGAATCTGTTCCATACCCTATGCACCAAGTTGGGTATCAAAGATTCAGAGAAACATATGGTGCTAAAGTATTGCAGTTGTCTGCATAGATACATTCAAGAGGAAATGGATGTCCTCGACATCTCCTTGCTTGGTATGGCATACCGGTATGCTGCCAAGATTGAGCAGAAATTCAAACAGAAGAAGCGAGACTTTGGATCTGCGAATCAAAAGTAAGGGAAAGGTGCTCCCAAACCACAGAAAAAAGGAAAGAGCCAAGGCATGGCAACTCAAGACAACTTGTCGAAGCCAAAAGCAAAGAAAAACACCGCAAAGCCAAAGAAGGACACGGGAAAGTGGTGTGAGTTCCATAAGAGCTCCACTCACAACACAAGTAAGTGTCGGGCCAAGCAGTCGCTAGTGGCCGAGATGCAGGCTTCTGAGTCAGATGCATGCTCTGACTCTGATTCAAAACCTGACAAGGGGAATGACAAAGTGAAACATATTATTGATGCGGATCCCAATGCCACCGGCTACATTACTTTGGAAGATCCATGGATAGAACCAGATCCGCCCCAGGAGGAACATCTCTTCCACTCCCAGATGTGGGTAAAGGGATCCCTGTTACAGTTCATTGTCGATAATGGGAGCCAAAATAACCTCATTTCAGCAAACGCCGTGAAGCAGTTGAGCTTGCCCACCACAGCTCACCCACATCCATACACCATCGGATGGCTTCACCAAGGATGAGATCTCTGCGTCAGCCAGCAGTGCCGCCTTCTTTATAGCATCAAGCCCTTCACAAATGAGGTATTAAGTGACGTTTATCCTATTGATTTTTCTGATGTATTATTAGGAAAACAATACTTGTGGAAGCGTCATGCTGTGTATGAGTCTCGGCCTCGCGCTGTTATTGTTACTTTAGGAAATAAGTTGTATAGGATACCAGAGGTACCACCTCCTGTTGCTATCTCTTTGGTTACTGCAAAACAATGCAGTAAGCTCATTTCCCAAACCACGAAATTCGTTTTCCTAATGATCCGCCCCCAGGGCAAGAAGAAGACTATGGCCACGACCTCCAGACAGGGTTCCTCTGCACGACAACAACAAATGGATAAGGTTGTGGAGGAGTACGGGGACATCTTCATCTCACCCATAGGGGTTCCTCTGCACTGTCAGGTCAAGCACCCAATTGATCTGACCCCAAGTGCGCCGCTACCCAATGGACCGATCTATCGGCGCTCTGTTTTGGAGAACGATGAAATCAAGAGGCAAATTCAGGAGCTGCTGCAGAAAGGTCACATCCGACCAAGTTCATCGCCCTGTGGGAGCCCGATCATGTTGGTACAGAAGAAGGATGGGACGTGGAGACTCCGTATTGACTATCGAGTGCTGAACAAGATCACTGTCCGAAATAGGTACCCGATCCCATGGATTGATGACCTTCTGGACCAACTCAAAGGTGAAAAATATTTCAGCAAGATTGACTTGAAGTCGGGGTATCACCAGGTACCAATTGAACCCTCCGATGTGTGGAATACTACATTCAAAGCCAAGGAAGGCCTTTTCGAATGGCTGGTCATGCCTTTCAGGTTGACGAATGCTCTCGCAACCTTCATGAGGATGATGGATGACATCTTGCGGCCATTCACCAACTCATTTTTAGTGGTGTACTTGGATGACATTCTGATCTTCAACTAGACTTAGGAAGAGCACCTTCACCACATCCGACAAGTCCTCCAAACACTGTGGCAACACAAGTTGTGTGCCAATTTGGAGAAGTGAACTTTTGGCATGACCCAGGTTCAATATCTAGGATACATTATTGATGAAAGGGGGGTGCATGTGGATCCAGCCAAGATCCAAGTCATTCGGTATTGGCCAGCCCCAACCACTATAACAGAGCTTTGCAGCTTTCTGGGTCTTGCTAATTTCTACCGGAGGTTCGTGTTGGGATTCTCTCATATCACTTGGCCCTTCAGTCAAGTCACCAAGGGAGGAGTGAGAGAAAAATTATTTTGGTCGGAACCTCAACAGAAGGCATTCACAGAATTGAAAAATCACCTCTGTTCTGCCCCAGTGCTCACTTTACCAGACTTGCAACAGCCATTTGAGATCAAGACATATGCCTCTGACTATGCTATTGGGGCAGTTCTTACTCAACAGGGACATCCAATGGCATATCACAATGAGACATTATCTGACACAGTTCGCAAGTATCCCACTTATGACAAAGAAATGTATTCCATTGTGCAAGCTTGTTGAAAATGCAAGCATTACATTTTGGGGAAGGAAACAATCATCCACACAGAGCACCGGCCCCTGCAGTTCATACAGACACAAGGGAAGTTGCAGAATGATGGCCATCAGAAGTGGTCCACATATCTGCAACAGTTTCATTTGAACATCAAGTACAAGAAGGGTAGCACCAATAATGTTGCAGACTGCCTCAGCCAACCACCGATCGTGGGGCTCACCACCATGCTCAACTCTTATGGGCACGAGACTTTTGATTGGCCACCTCTCTATGAGAGTGACCCAGAATTCAGCCACACTTACAAGGAACTCTTGGGGGGTACACAAGTTCCAAATTTTCACCTCCAAGATGCACTTTTATGTCACCTGGGACACCTTTGTGTTCCTTCAAGCGAGCGTGCCAAGATGATATGGGAAGCACACTACAGTCGAGTCGCTGGGCATTTCGGGGTCGAGAAAACAGTAGCAATACTACCGAAGTATTTCTATTGGCCGAACCTTCGAAAGGATGTCGAGAAGCACATCAGATCCTGCACTGCTTGTGCCATTGCCAAACCGACCATCAAGAAGCAAGGCCTATATACTCCACTACCTACCCCTAGTCGACCGTGGGAATCCATCTCCATGGATTACATGTTGGGCCTACCTTCTACTAAGAATGGAAATGACTGTGTTTTCGTGGTCGTTGACAGATTCTCGAAGATGGCCATCATGGCGGCCTGTAAGAAGAATATCACAGCAGAAGCCACTGCTAAACTCTTCTTTGAACGAGTGTGGGTGCACTTTGGGATCCCACAGTCTATCATATCAGATCAAGATAGTAGGTTCCTTAGCACATTTTGGTCCAGCCTCTGGTCAATGTTGGACACAAAGCTCACCAAGTCCACAGCTTTCCATCCCCAAACAGATGGCCAGACAGAGGTCGTCAACAGAATGATTGTACACATTATGCGCATGTACAATTCAAAGCATCCACGCACATGGGACGAGAGCCTCCCTTATGTACAACATAGTTATAATCGGGCTCTCCACAGTTCAATCGGCCATAGCCCCTTTCAGGTGGGCTTGGGATTCCAGCCACTATGCCCCATTGACGTAGCCATGCCATTTGCGGCTGCTCAGGCCAATTCAGCTCATGTCCAGTCTGAAGTTGACAAAGCCAGTAGCTTCATCGAGCGCATTCAACACATCCGCCAACAGGTTCATGATATATTGGACAGAGCCAATGCCAAGTACAAACAACGCCATGATCAACACCGGGTGCCACACAACTTCCAGGTGGGTGACAAAGTATGGCTACATTTGCAGAAGGAGCGCCTCACTGGACCCCACCGCAAGCTTCGCCCGCTCCGATACGGGCCATACACCATCACCAAGGCTGTAGGGAACAATGCATTCGAGCTCAGCATTCCACCATTCCTTGGTCTGCACCCAGTCTTCAATGTGGATCGCCTTCGTCCTTACTTCCCACCTCTACTGGACACCTCGGACATTGCAGAACAACTCACACAAACAGAGTTAAACCCAAACTGCATGGAACAGGCCACCACAGATTGTATCATGGACATGCAAATCAAGAACACTCGCCAACAAAAGATCCAACTGTATCAGGTTATCAAAGCTAGCCAACTCCTGCACCAAGGAAAGTGGTTCACCAGTGACCAAGTTCAACAGAAATTTCCTCATCTCATGGAGGAACTTAACGCAATGGGGACCATTGCTTCCTAAGGGGGGAGGAATGATCCAGGTGGATATTGGTGGTCACCCGCCTATTCCACTTGGGGCCCCACCATTTTCTCTTTCAGTTTTTCAGTTTCGACACAACTTACTATTTTTAGCAGTTTTTCGGGTCCTGAACTTCCGGAGCCGTTTTGAGGCCCTAAACGATGTTTTTTGGGAAAACAGAGATCAACATGGGTCCATGGGTCCATGGACCAATTTTTCTCATTCAAAAATTTTAGTCCTCGGATAGATCTTTCTAACGAGGTATGGTACGTGAAAATGGAGATCGTATGCCAAAGTTACGCCCCTAGGAAGTTGAAACACCAATTTACCCAAACGGGGCCCATAGTTTTGGCGCTTCATCTCCTAGGGTTAGGGTTTTGGATGTTTAGGATTTCCCATTATTTATGAATAATAAATAAGCCCTAGAGCCTCATTGTAACTCAGTTCAGAGGCCTGTAGCCGCCACATCTCTTCTCAGAGATAGCTACCAGTGCCCTAGCTAGTTTTATTTCCATTCTGTCTATAAGCAAATTTGAGTTCTTTGATATTAATGAAACAAAGATTAATTTCTGTTGCATCTTGTGTTTATGGTTATGTGTTTATTCTGTTGCGTTCCTACATAAATCTGGATCACATGGTGAAGCACATTTATTCTAGAATATATAATATTTATCATAGTGTTTATATACCTTGGTTTATAATTATTATTATAGTTTTTACCATAGGATTTATTCAATATGAAAATCAATATTGGTCAACCTTGTCCAATTATGGCCAACCATCATTGAACATCCCATCGTGTTGAAGGTTATCTCAATATGAAAATAAACCATGATCAACCATGGTGAAACATAACATTCTCAGAAATATTGTCTCGATATGAAAATCAATCATGGTCAATCATGGTCCAACATCAAATTATGACAAGGACTATCTCAATTTGAGAATAAATCATGTTCAATCATGGTAAATGATGTTTAATTAAGGGTTTATAATATTTACCTTAGGGTTTATATACCTTGGTTTTATAATATTTTTTTTTATTTCAAATTTATATTCATAGAGTCAAAAGAAATTACATGAAGGAAAACACACAAGTAGTCTCAACCCGACTAGGTTTGTTGACTATTATTGATAACATATGACAATAAAACAAAAAGATAAGGAGAAACAAATTCCAAAAATTCAAAGGCCATAGGCCCCATCAAATAGAAACTACACATAAAATACTTGTAACCATTGCTATTCGTCGGAGGTGATGGAGGTTGGTTTGTCTATAGCAGTACTAGGAGGTGACAGAGGGCGAAAGGAGCATTGGATATGCTCTTCGAAGTGTGCCATCTAGCTCTCCAGTTTCTTGACCTATTCTGAAAGTAAATTATGGCCTCGCCAAACCACTATGATGCGCTCTCATGTATCACATTGAAAGTAATTCATTTTGTTCATTGTAGATATAAGTTTTGCATGCTCCTCTTGACTGACCCATTTTTAATTCACGAGATGATCTAGCATGGATTGAAGTACCTCATGACATTTTGCCATGGAGAAAATTTGTTGGATACCAAAACCACCCTGAGGCACCGGCAACTGACACCCAACACCTCTGTAATGGGCCAAACCCTCTCTGGCCCAACCAACAGCAGTTTGGTGACCCCAAATCCCCAGAGAACCCCCTATTCTCCCTCCATGATAAACATATCATGTACTTATCCTCACGCATGCACCGCCACCTCTACCTCCAAGGACCTCACGGCGTGATCCCTTGAGACTTACCCACACCATACCCTACAGAGTTTGGTGGCACCTTGCCAGAAGACCTCCCAACACACAGAGTCTGTTTCATCCTGAGGTAATCGACACCACCAAGTCACGTTGTATTCCACATGTTCAAAATTTTCCTTGTAGATCCCACAAGGGTTAAGACGTCCTCTACCGTACCTAATTTTCCCCATTTCTTGAATGAATTACCCACCACAACCTAGAGAAACCCACTCCCGACACCCCAAAGACACCACCCTTCACCCCCAGACCCTATACCCAGACAGGGGAGGTGAATTATGGTGCTTCATCTCCACCAAAGACTAATAATATGCCACCCATATCTGAATCCGCCCCCAGACGTCTAAAAACATCTGTAAACCAGTCTCCTAAGCTCCATAGATGCCACCCTCCTGGTAGTGTTGCCCCTCCACAACATAATTTTTCATAAAACAACACCCCCAACCCACCAGCAAAGGGTGGATTTCATTCTTCTACGTTGATCATTCTTCTAGCCTGGGTAGATCTTGCTAAACTGACATCCTCACATAACCTTCACCTCACCATCTCTCGAACACTCACCACAACATAATTACCCTTTCTTCCCTATGCCACCCTCCATATAATTCTAGGCACCGCCACCCTTCTCTCTCCCTAACATGAAATTAATTTTGTCACGCCTGATTTTAATGAGTATCGTACACCAGGTGATGTGGGTCAAATGTAAGGCCAACTCGACTGGTTGCCTCCACATGATATCCATGTGAATCGCCAGGTTCCCATAACAACTCTTCACCCTCGTTACTCACCCCTATCGGGGGTTGGGTTTATAATATTATTCCCTTGTGTTTATAGTCCGTTGGGATTTTAGTATTAATCCCATAGTTTTATTAATCCCTTGGATTTATAATATCTATCCCTTAGGTTTATTAATCTAAGGGTTCATATTCGTAGGGTGAAATAATATTTATAGGGTTTCAAATAACATTCCTAGGGTTTAATATAAAACACTTGGTTTTATAATCATGCTCAACCATGGACAACCATAGTCCAAAGCCACATTGTGAAAAATATTGTATCGATATGAATAAACTATGGTTAGCCATTTTTAACCATAATAAACCATGGTTGACCATGCTCCAATGTCACGTAGTTACAAAGGTTGTCTGAATATGATAATCAACCATGGCCAAGCATGGTAAACCATGGTCCAATGTCCCATTATGAGAAAGATTGTCTCAATATGAAAATCAATTATGGTCAACCATGGACCAACATCACATTGAGACAAAGGTATTATCAATATGAAAATCATCCATAGTCAGCAATATTCCAATATCGCATTTGAGAAATGTGTGTCTCAATATAAAAATAAATCATCGTCAATCATCGTCAACCATATTCAATCATGGTCAACATGAAAATCAACCATAGTTAATATGAAAATGAACCATGGTCAACTATGGTCCAACGCCACATTGTGACAAGGATTGTCTTAATATGAAAATAAACCATGGTCATCTATGGTTTCTCATGGTCAACCATGGTCCAACACCACATTGTGGGAAATATTATCTGCATATGAAAATTAATCATGGTCAATCATGGCCCAACATCGCATTGTGACAAATATTGTCTCAATATGAAAATAAACCATGGTCAATCGTAGTTAACCATATTTTTTTTAGGGTTTATAATATTTATCTTAGGGTTTATATACATTGACTTTACATTTTTAATGCCTTGGGTTTAATGTTATTCCCTTCAGTTTTTATTATTAATCCATTGGGTTTATTAGTGTCTTGGGTTTATAATTTCAATCCCTTGGGTTTATTAATATAAGGGCTCATATTCCTAGGGTATAATATTAATGATATGGTTTATAATATTAATCCAATGTTTAATATAAATCTATTAGGTTTATAATCCATTGGGTCTATAATATAAATTCCTTGTGTTTATTACCCCCTTGGATTTATAGTATTGACGATGATGATGGTTACCATCAATTAAGACCAATGAAATCTATCGGACCTTAAGCGAGGAGAAAGAATCTAAGGTTGATTCTTCAAAATCTTGTTTCTATGGTCAAAGAGAAGGGAAATAAGTGCTCCAAGATCGCTATAGATGGGTTGGATTAATAGGTAAAGAAGATTGGAATTGTGGTAGATGGTAGGGAATTGAGAGCGAAGGTGAGTAAGAGTTAAAAAATATAAAAATAAGTGTTTTTCATCTTCCTCCTGCTTAGAATTACAAATCTAACAGCTTCTATCATTTCAAGGGGTCTTTGGAATAGACCATCGTCGAGTCTCACTCTGAAGCTCATGGGAATTAGTTCTTATCTTAGTGATGTTAATTTTTTTCTTATTGTTCGACAACAACGAGAGATAATTCTAATTATCAAGGGTGGGGTTCACTTCCTTATAGTATCTTAGCTTCCTTTTACCCTCCAGCTCTTGATCCTCCCACAAATTGTCCTTAAACTTGGAGGTAATAGTATTTTTGATATTATCTTTGCTTCCCCTATTGAGATCATCCTTAATTCGCCAATGGTTGAGACAAGGCTGGCCATCCTTGTGCCACCGCACTTGAGGCAAAGGTGAGGGTATTTAGGAAGCCTTTTTTGATTCCATGTTGTCAATATTCTTCTTATACATCAGATATCTAAACATAGCCATTCTTTCAATGGGGGACAAACCAGATTTGATCAAGAAGATAAGATAGGGAGTATTTCCCTTGATCTTAAGGTTGTAGGTTATGAAATTCTTTTGAATCATCTTAATCTTCCTCCATGAATCTCTGGATATACTACAACCCCAAACTTCACATATGTATAAGACAACAGGGGTGACAAGGGTCTCAAAGAGGAACCTCTTTTTACTCCAAATGTAAAGATTGATCGACTTACAATTGTTTTCAAGGTCATAATAAGCTTTCCAACCCCCAATAATCCTTCTCTCGGTGCTATAATTCCAGTTGAGATGATGAGGGAAGTCAATTCCCAAATACTTATAAGAAGAAACCTTCTCTAAGCACTGGTCATTATACACGAAACTACTATGGGTGATCCTTTTGGATTTAATGATCATGACTTTAGTCTTGTCGGTATTAACTGTCATACCCATCTTGGAGCAGTAGCCATGAATAATTTGGAGTTGTTTGTCAAGGTCATCATGTATTTTTGCAAGAAGAAGGATATTATCTACAGAGAGGAGAAGAGTAATGAGAATACCAGTAAGCTTGGTTCCCTTGCACCCCATAGATTCCAGACACTCCTCTATCTTATTGATGTATATGTGAAAAAATGTAGGGGATATGGGACACCCTTGCTTAACTCTGATGTTGTATTTAATGTTTTTAGACCACCCCTCATTGGTCTTAAGCTTGGCAGTGACGGTCTCATAGAGACAGAACACAACAATCCTCAGCTCAGGAGGGACCATGATATCTTTGTCTCTCTCAAATATTATCTCGACGAACAGTGCCAAAATATTTTCTAAAGTCCACAAAGGAACACAAGAGATTGACTTTAGTATTGTGACGTTCCTCCGCAATGATTTTAAGAGTGACCAAATGGTCAATAGTCGAGTGATGTCTACTAAAACCAGCTTGTCCTTTAGCCTTTTTTCCATGGATTTGAAGCCGAAGGCTAAGCATCTTCTCCAAAATGAGCCCATAAAGCTTGGCTAGGATATGGCTAACCATAATGGTCATGCAGTTATGTGGAACACTATTGTCCCCATTTTTAAATATACGCACAATAAGCCTTTGCATCCAAAGTCGAGGGAAGTCATGTGTTACAACAAGATTGAGAAGCTTGTGGATATCAGGAATGAGGATAGATTTTCCCATTTTAAGGATATCATCTTGGTATCCTTAAAATTTAGTTAATAATATAAATATTTATATATTTATTAATATCAATAATAATATTAATATTAAATTCATATCCATGTCCATTGATGCCTATAGGTGTATATAACCACATTTATTAATGTGTTAAACAATATAAGTAATATTAATATTAATATTAATAATTAAAAATAATATAAACATTAATAATAAATAATTAATAATTTTAATAATTAGAAACTATTAATTATTACTAATAGTTAATTATTATATTTTAATTACTAACAATAAAAAAATAGTAATAATTATTAATTATTAAATATTAAATATTAATAAATTATTAATTATTAATAATTCATCATCATCATCATCATCATTTATATTAGTAATTAAAAAATTAGTAATAAATAAAAATTATTATAAATTATTAATCATTAATAATACAAATTAGTAATAATTAGAAACAATTATAAATTATTAACTATTAATAATTAATAAGACTCCTTGGAATGATAGAATTTGTGACTCCTTGGAATGATGGAATAATTAAACCAATGTGACTAAGGACCTTGTTGGTTGACAAAAGAAACTGACCAGGCTTATCATTACGACTATAATTCTCCCTATCCACCATTCCACAGATAGAATTTACCAACTTGACAAGAAGGAGAACTGAAGTAAGATAATGACAGACCCAATTTCTCAATTTACAGGTTTTGAAGTCCTGTCTACTCCGGTCATAATGAGTAGAGGTAAGATGACAGACGCCTTTCAGTTTGTCATGGCGCTGCATGCAAGAGGTTTCATAAAATTGAGACAGGCTATCACGGCCTCCGTGACATCTCACAGAGGTATGAAGAAGATGAGCCGAGAGACTCTGAATTAATAGACACAAAAGCAAAATCCTATAGGGGGTTCTGAAACAGGGCTTAGTGTCCTTCTGAGGGATAAATAGGTTCTGATTTTTAAGCATACTACAGGCGAATTCATTACCAAATATTACATACATATGCTTGAGATCGGAATGGTAACTTATCCTGCTGTTCCTGCAACAACACTAATGCATGCCTTCTACCCTTCCTATGCACATACTAGCTCCATTATTTTTACAATGCGAGGATAAATTGAAGAGGATAAGAAACAGAGCCATTTCATACCGCTGAACTTGAGGGCGTGACCGTTGCAGAGTTGATGCGACGTGACCTTCAGCAATTCCTTCCGATCCTCTGCGAATTTTTCAGCCAGGAAGAATGCTCTGCGATCGAGCCGCATATTTCCTTAACCTCTTCTGATGTTGTTTCCCATGTTGTTCTGACATAGTTAGTTGGCATTCCTCTGCTGCCATAATGAACTGGCATGCGAAGGTACCGTCCAACTCCTTCTGCAGGTTTCATGAATGATGGCAGGATGGATCACACCGTCACGTGCCTCTAGATGTCAGCCATCTCCCACCCATCAAGCTGCGTTTGCCATTGATTTTAGATCTAAGACTTTTGTGATTTCTAAATTTAGATAAATAGCTTTCGTATTAATCACATAATTCTAAATTGGTCGATGTTTTGAACCATCTAATCTGGTTCATCCTCAGGACAAGATGACAAAATCTTAATCTTGTATATATATATATATATATATATATATATATATATATATATATATATATTAAATCTTATTTAATATTATTTAATATTATTAATTCTCCCCTGTTATTATTCTCTATCTCTATATTTTAAAATTTAAAATTTTTAATAATTAAAATATTTACCCTTAAAATAAAATAAAAATAAAATATTATTTTTTAATATAATTTCTAATAATTAATTAACTAACTTATTAATGAACTAATTAAATAACAACTAGTTTTTAATGACTATATTCAGGTTTGATGCATCCTTACTATTTATTCTGAGTTTAGATTAAGATTTTTTAACCACATTAGATGGTTCTAAACATCCGCCAATTCAGAATTATCTTATTATTCCGAAAGGTATTTATCTAAATGCAAGTTAATAATAATAATAATTTATAATTTATAACTAATAATAAAATTATTAATTTTAATATTTATAAATAAATAATAAATTATGTGATTGTGCAAGTTATATTATATATTTTATTACATATGAATTCTTTGCCACACCATTAAATTCATATTAATTTTACAATAAATTATTTACTTGTGGTTGTATTAAAATAAGTATAAATTTAAAGTTAAAGAAATAGTTTATTACAATAATTAGTTCTAAAAAACATATTTATTTTATTTATATTTTATATATACATTATTTAATATAAAGATACTAGACATTGTAATTTCTCATTTTTATTAAGTTAAATATGGAATAAAATGTGCACAAACACATTTCATTAAACTCTTAACTTTTGTAATAAACAATAATGTTTAGGTTAATGTTTCATCCCAAATTATATGATGATGATGGTGGTGGTTAACGTCCACTGAGACCAATCTTTAGTCTATCGGACCTAAAGAAAAGAGTTATTTAGTTTGATTTAAGATTTTATTCCTATGCTCAAAAAGCTTGGAGACAAGCCTCCTGAGCTCACTATAATTTTGACATCTTAAAAGGCTAGGAAGGTCAGTATTGCAACAAAGATTATGAAATTGAGCTCTAATGTGGTTGTGCATGGGGAACTCTAAGAGGAAGTGATTTTCATTCTCGATGTTCATATTCTCATAGAGATGGCAGATCCTTTCCTTCCATGGTGTTTTAGGAACTGTCCATCGACCTGTTTCACTATGGAGCTCATGAGAGTTCGTTCTAATCTTGGCTATATTAATTTTCTTCTTTGAGCTAGTTAAAACATATAGATACTTTTGATCTTCTAGGGTGGGGTTGATGACCTCCTTATAATATCTTAATTTTCTTTTAACTGCTAGATATTTCTCACACCACATTTTTTCTTTGAACTTAGAAGTAACAATTTTTTTAATGTTATTAATGTTTTGCAATGCAACATTCTCGTTGATCTCCTAATAGTTTAACCAGGCCCTGGTGTCTTTATACCAACCTTATTTAAGCCTTAGGTGGTTTTGGTTGGAATTTAAAGCTAGCTTAGGAAGTCTATGGTCTCCTATGCTATTGAGCTTGTGCTTGTACAACAAAAGCCTAGTCATAGTTAGGCTCTCGATAGGGGAAAGACCCACTTCTATAAGGAAAATAAGATAGGGTGTATTGCTTTTAATTTTAAGGTTATAAGTTATAAAACGCTTCTGGATTTGCTCAATCTTTCTCCAAAATTCTCTAGAGATGCACATATCGTTATTTTGCTCCAAAACCTATTAATTACCTTTGTTACTTCCTTTATTAATATTTAAATATATTTTATTATTAAATTTATAAATTTATTTAAATATTCAATAATTATTATTATTGATTTTTATTTATTTATTAAAAACAATACTCATTGTTGTATATTACACTTATTAAAATAAAATAAATATTAAAAAAATTAAATTAAATAAAAATTAAGAAAAATATTTTTTATTTATTATAAAAATATATTTATTATTAAAAATATACTTTAATAATGATAAATTGTTCATGAACGAAGTTGATGGTACTCATTAGTATCCACTAATGTTTTATATTATATGTTATGTTATGTTAATACGTACGGACGTTAGTTGAAGAAATTAGTACACACATTTAGAATATTAAAATTATGGTGACCTTATTGCCGAAATTTGTACTTTAAGTAGAAATGGATCCCACGATATTCCACCTTACCTCTTAACGTTAATCCGAAAAAAGTAATATCTCGGCTCTAGAAATGGATCCCACAACATGAAACCTTTTTTTTTTCAGAAGAAAAAAAACGCTGTATATATTAAAAGAAATATATGACAGTACATGATCATCAATACATTCTCAAACTGTTATTTATAATAGCGAGAAAACACCATATACCAAATACATCCAGAATACATCTCTGAAGAGAAGTAATTCGATGTTCATGGCCAACATAATAACGGGTAGTATAAAACATACCCACGAGATCATCCCTGTATACATTGAAAAGAGCATTCAAAGAAATACAGAAGCATCATATTCATGACATTGAGGAAATAAAAGATAACTGAAATGAAAGAAGGCAAACAAAAACGTAGTGTCTTCCATGACTGATAAGAGGCTGCCTCGCTTGTTCAAACACCAGATCAGGCTCTCTTGAAAACATTGAGCAGCTTCGATATCCCTTATGCAATGCGCAGACCCCTGTATAAATAGAGCTGACTCGCTTGTAAAACATCATGAATGCTTGAGATATAGAAATCCGGCACGCTTGATGAATATGGTCAGGTTCGCTTGACGAAGAAAAACAGCCCTGGACAAAAACAAAAACCCTGCACTCTAAAAACAGGCTCGCTTGATACAGTCCATCACTGGCATACCCTCCAGATCCAGGGTCGAAAGGATATGAAATGTCCTGTCGAAAGAATACATCGGCCGCCAGGTCCATGCAAATGCCCGATGCATCAGAAATCGCGTATTCCGAAAACAGTGTAAATCCAGGATCCATCGAGGATACAAGGAAAATACGGAAAGGAATTAATGGCATTCTGGTCGTAGATCCAAAGAACTGACACAGGGTGTCAGACAGGTGCAGAGGCTTTAATAATATGGAAACGGATAGTTTCCAACGGCAGTCGGGATTTTATATAAGGATATGACTAGCCCACTCAATAGAACCACTCATAGCACAGATATCGAAGATCCATAAGTCCAAAGCAGGTACCGATATCCATGGAATCGCCCGAATCCCGAATTTTACCAAAATTAATTTGGGAAAATAACAAGATGGATATGGAAGATCTCCGTATAGGAGCGTCTAAATGGATACATGCAGCAGGTCATAAATAGAGACACCTAGATCAGTCATATAAGAGTAATGAGAGAAGACCAGCAAATGAGAGTATGAGAATCCCGATAGATTTGCGATCAGTCATCCATCACAAATCATAATAACGATACCACTGGTAATTCTATACCGCTGCCTGAATTGAGCCGTAAACCATGGTGTGCCAATGCCGAGAAAAAAATTCAAAAATAACCGGAGTGGATCAGAAGACCAATCGGAAAAACCAGGAAGCCATCAGAATTGCAACAGTAACATCAATGGCAACCTGAAATGTCCGCCAACACCAAAAGACTGCGTCCACACCAATGACAAGGGGGAGAACCCAAGCTCTAGTCCTATAGGCAATGAAGCCCCATGCCCCCAAACACACCACATGAGCGCCAATCAGATATCAGGTGCAGCCCCATGTCTCAGAACTGCCTACACGATCTCACCCATCAACGAGAAAGACCGCCAGCCGCTGCACCGCCCACCACTCTGTAATATTGGAGATCACTGTTAACAGTGCCCGGATTCAACCCCTGGGGAAAGAGCCGCAACATAGAGGCCCGGATCCGAGATGTTCATATTAAAAAAGAAAACCCAAGCTCTAGACCTCCCGACAATGAAGCCCCATGCCCACCCACCTCATGGCAGCAGCTTGAAAAAACGGATAATCTTCTGCATTCTGCAAGCACCACCCAGAACCAACACCAGACCCACCATGTATGCCAATGACAGAAACACAAGCACTCATAAACCAAACATAGCCACCAAAAGGCACAAGAAATTGTTCACATTGGGTACCAGCATCATGAATCAGCACAAGTCACCAAAAACCAGAAACAAAATGTGCACAGAGGGTACCAGCATTATGAATCAGCAATAGCCACCAGAAGCAGTAAACAACTCACCGAGCTAGGTACCAGCTATAAGATTCAATCTTAGCCACCAAGAGCCACAAAAATGTCCCCATTGGGTACCAGCTTTATGATTCAACGAAAGCCACCAACAGCAACAACAACTTGTCCTCAGAGGGTTCCAGCTATATAGTTCATGAGCGCCAATCTCTTTCAATAAATAGAATGGAGTGCCGCTGTGCACCCAACATCTGCCATGGCCGCACACGGTCGAAAAATCAGAACTAAGCTCCCGACGTTATCTGTAGACGCCCTGCATCTATCTTCATAATAAACACCTCCCTACATCCATTTTCACAATTTCCTATCCACCATCCTCCTCATGGTCACTGGAATACCTCTCACAGTAAGATGTAATGCTAGTTGGTTCCAAGCTTGCACCAAATAGCATATGCAGAGTCTTTACAGATTTCGTTCCCCCCGTTGGTTTTCATTATCGTTTTGTTATAGACCACTGCCCAACACTAGATTGAAGTTTTATTTTTATATGGGGAAATTCCATTAATTTATCTACTGCGTGCCCACGTAAGGTGTAAAGGCCTACAGTTGCCACAGACAAAATGTCACCAATGGTCATAATGCTAAACAATAAGAATCCTTATATAACACTGGCATCTGAAAGCAAAGTTAAGAAATAACATGGCCGGAATTGAAGGTCTCAGTGCATACTGCATACTGCAACGTCTATACCTCTTTGCGTATTTCACTTTGCGGCAGGGCACGGATAAATAGAAGCATGTTTCCAAAAGGAGTTTTGAAAATTTTGGGGATAATTTGTTTGGGTCGGAGCTAGTTAAGTTCTATAGTGCTCAAGATTTTATAATTTGCAACGATATAAAGAAGTGGCCCAATTCTAGCTAGATGGCCTACATCCATAGGCTTGGTAGCCATGTGGTAGACTATTTTATTTCCAATCTCCCTTTATACAACGAAATAATAAATTTTAACATCTTAGACGACCATGAGCCTACTCTGATCATAGGTCTTTACTTATCACTGTCAATTTTGTCATGCATAGAGATCCCATAGAAGATAATCCTTATAGCCAAAAGAACTTAATATTTGATAGAAATAAAAACGATCTCTTTCTAAATGAATTAAAAACTAATTTGCTTCATTTATCTAGTATAGACAACATAGATGACCTCTATCATAATTTTACTACAACTCTTTCATATTCTATTAACAAGTTCTCAATTGAATTTTCAAGTAATAAAAGAAATAGCAAAACCAACCAATAGTATGACAAAGATTGTAGAAGTGCAAGGAGAGCAATTAAGAAAGTTGTGAATGAATCTCTTAAAATTAACAAGATAAAAATCTACAAAGCCCTAACTAAAAGGAAAAAAAGGCAGTGTATTCGTAAAATACAAGAGAATCTCTTACACCTCTCTAAGGTGGCTCCTCAGAAATTCTGGAGGCAGATTCTAAGTAGGAAAACTAAAGATAATAATAAAATTTCTTTACACGACTGGAATTTCTATCTTAAAAAGCTTTATGAATCTCCAAATGTTAGGGATAATCTTGAAACTCTGCTCACAACAAAAGAAGTTTTCTCATTAGAAGACATTGATTTTGGGGTTAAACACCTGACAAATGGGAAAGCTAAAGAAATTGAAGGTTACCAGGCGGAAATCTTAAAAAATGGAGGTCATGTTCTCATCCCCCACATCCAGAAGCTTTTCAATCAAGCGGTCAAACAAGGGTTCCCTAAACCTTAGACTCAGAGCCTCATTATCCCTACTTTAAAAGTGGGGATACAAATAATCCCTCTAATTATCGGACAATTATGATCAGCCCTCTCTTAGCCAAGTTATATGGTATTATTTTGGAAAAGAAGTTGAGCATATGGCTTGAAAGTGAAGGTAAACGGGCTAAAGGCCAAGCAGGTTTTAGACGACAACACTTAACAACGGACCACCTCGTTACGCTTAAGATCATTGTGGAGGAATGTCGTAAGGATAATTCCAATTTCTTCTGTTGCTTTGTGGACTTTAGGAAGGCTTTCAATACGGTTCCTAGAAACCACTTATGGAATAGATTAGAAGAGCTAAATGTTCCTTTTGAGCTAAGAGCGACCGCTATAAAGTTATATGAGAATGTAATTTCCAAGTTAAAGAGCAATGAGGGGTGGTCGAAAGATATTAAGTGTAATATCGGAGTTAAAGAAGGTTGCCCCCTCTCCCCTACCCTATTTGGCATTTACATCAACAAGCTAGAAGGTTGTTTAGAGGAAGCAGGTTGTGCTGGCACAATCTTAGC
Source organism: Pinus albicaulis (assembly GCA_034641835.2). Lineage (NCBI taxonomy): Eukaryota > Viridiplantae > Streptophyta > Pinopsida > Pinales > Pinaceae > Pinus > Pinus albicaulis. The sequence continues at coordinate 949,589,374 of CM076574.1, forward strand.
TGGGATAGTCATCATCCTTCTTCTCTATGCTGACGATATTGTTCTTCTTGCAAGGTGCCCTTCTAATCTTGATAAGCAACTTAGACTTCTTAAGGATTTATGCTCTACCATGGGTATGATTGTTAACACTAACAAAACAAAAGTTATGATTATCAAATCCGAGAAGGACACTTACGCTAATTTTATGTATGACAATAGTAACTTGGAGGAAGTGTCTTCTTACAAGTACCTAGGAATTGATATTCATCACAAGCTCAACTAGAACTATAGCATTGAGAAAAGGATTAATGGGGGGTGGAAAGCTTATTTTGGTCTTGAAAATAATTGTAAAACGACAAACCTCGTAATGTGGGATAGAAAGAAGTTCCTCTTTGAAACTTTGGTCACTCATGTTATCTTATATGAATGTGAGGTTTGGGGTTCCAACATCTCTAGAGAACCTTGGAGAAAGATTGAGCAAATCCAAAAGCGTTTTATAACATATAACCTCAAAATTAAAAGCAATACACCCTATCCTATTCTCTTTATAGAAGTGGGTCTTTCCCCTATCGAGAGCCTAGCTATGACTAGGCTTTTGTAGTACAAGCACAAACTTAATAGCGCAGGGGACCATAGACTTCCTAAGCTGGCTTTAAATTCTAGCCAAAACCACATAAGGCTCAAACAAGATTGGTATAAAGACATGAGGGCCTCACATCTTATATGGATGTGAAGTTTAACCATTCACATTATTGTAATGTGGTGTGAGAAAGATCTAGCAGCTAAAAGAAAATTAAGATATTATAAGGATGTCATCAACCCCACCCTAGAAGATCAAAAGTATCTCTCTGTTTTAACTAGCTCAAAGAAGAAAATTAATATAGAGAAGATTAGAACAAACTCCCATGAGCTCCGTAGTGAAACAAGTCGTTGGACGGTTCCTAAAACACCACAGATCTGTCATCTCTGTGAGAATATGAACATCGATGATGAAAATCACTTCTTCTTAGAGTGCCCTCGGTACAGCCGCATTAGATCTCAATTTCATAATCTTAGCTGCAATACTAACCTTCCTAGCCTTTAAATGTCAAAATTATAGTGACCTTGGGAGGCTTATGTCCAATCTTTTTGAGCATAGGAATAAAATCTTAAGTCAAACTAAATAATTCATTTCTTTAAGTCCCATGTACAAATACTTAGTAGGAAAGTTTGCAATAAAATAGACAGTGAAGATTCTTCACGACTGATGTGTACTGAAGTAAACAGGGGCCGAGAGTGCTGAGCTTCCCCTCTAAACAATTAAATAAATGTATCAATACAAACATATCCAATCCGTTCATATAGAAATATAATAGGGATTGTGTCAATGTATGATATAAATATAGATGGCAGATTCGCCTCTATTACTAATCATGTGAACGTAAACTCTCAACAATAAATCTTTTAGTCCAAACAGAAATACATTTTGTCAAAGTATAAAGCTATTCGGTGAAAATAGAAATACAACAGTGATTCTGTCAAAAGTAGAGCATGTATTACTTGTGTTTTTTGGACTACTAGCAAACTCATTAGTATTTCTGGGACTTCGATTCAGTACCGATCCAAACTTAGTATTGACCTTCAATCATGATAATACATCAGCGGTATAGCTTAATTCTATCAAGGAAAAACGGTTACTAAATAGCTTAATTCAATTCATAAAACAACCGACTGACCTTATAGTGGGTGGTGCCGCTGCTGGCTTTGTGAAAACAGATTCTCCTGTTTGAGGATGTCCCTAAACCAATGGGCAGAAGCCCACGGATATCTTTTCAAATTGTCCTTGTAATCCACATAATGTAAACCAAATCGATAATTATATCCACACTTCCATTCAAAGTTATCCAGCAGCGACCAAACCAAATAACCTCGAATATCAGCTCCCTCGCTGCCATCAGTCAGGAAAACACGATATGAGTATATATTCGTCCATACATAAGAATAATTAAGTTACAAAATATCGGCCTACCTTATAGCTTCTAGGATTTCTGATAAGTGCTCTGAATGCTATATTACTCGCCCGGAATCGTTTAATGCTTGTTCAAGAGGAATTGAGCCATCGTCAAATCAGCATACCCTGTCAGAATTCATAATCATGTTCATGCTCTTTGTAATCCCTTGTCCAAATTCAGATCTTTCAAAGAACATAGAAAGATTTCTTCTTCTTCAATAAATGTTAGTGTTGAAGTACCACTTTCGGTGATGTATATAGGAGGGTTGTTATATCGGTGCATTGTATAGTTTATTAGATCCTTTAGTCCAGCTGGATAAGACCTAAAATCGCGGACCCCTTCCTGCAAACAGGTGAACATAGCATAAGTATGTTTTTTTATCAGGGTATCGTCATACCCAACAACAAATTGAATTCAATTTCTATCATCGCTCGAATGATCGAATAAACATTTAAAAAATCTTGAACATGGGCTTACCACTGATCCAATGTAAACTCCGTCAACTTCATCTGAAACTCAGACAATAGGAAAATATAAAGATCAAAATAGCAAATCAAGAAAGAATGTAAGACTGTAGAACAGATCAATGAAGTAGGGATTAAACATAAGGTCCTTCAAATAATCTTAAGCTGTTTCATTCCTGCATTCTGTTTTGTAACCAGCACATTTAAACAGAAAAAGTGGCCTGCAATATTACATGATGTATTAGCCTGAGCATCCAAAACGAAATCTGTATGGGTAAGATTTGGTGGATGCGGATTGTTGATTGTGAAGTATGTTGAGTAGTAGTTATAACCAAGAAAGTCGAAGGAGCCTTTCACTTCTCTCGCCTCTTGACTGGTAAACAGAGGCAAACTTGCGCCAACCAACTTTCTCATGGAGTCGGGGTATTTTCCTGAAGTCAATGGCTCCAAAAACCTTTTTGCAATAAAAGGCTATTTCATTATTCTAATTAAAAATGCTAAACCATTTAGATGAAAGAAAATATATGATTAGTTCTAAGGGACAGTGGAGACTAACTTTCTCATGGATTCAGGGAAGTTTTCTGCATCCAATGGATCTAAAAAGATTTTTTCTAGCCAAAATCAATTTCATTATCTTTGGTAGAATTCATCGAAGTATTTAGTTAATACCGTGAATTTAGAAGCCTCTATACAATTAAAAACACTTTCATACCAATAATAGGATTAGTCTTGAGAGACAACTTCCTTTATTCACTCCGTTAAACTTTCTAAATATGAATCCTCATGCCGTAGAGAAAATGAATTTACTCCTCCGAATAAAGTATAAACGAGAAATAAAAGAGATATAAGATACCATCCTATCCTGAAGTCAATTGCTCTCTGAGTAGCCATTTCATCCAGCGATGACTCAGAGAATGGCACCATCCAGTCCGCTGTAAATACTATACCTATCGAACCTTTCTGCATCCCCTGCATTTTATTTTCAACTTTACAATATATTCTTCTTCAACACACAGCCATATCAAATCAGAGCACTTATTCTCATGAGTACCTGGTACTTAGTCTTATATATTTTTACAGCAGCGCTATGCGCAAGAAGCATATTGTGGCCTACAATATAAGGCTCTGTTGCAGAATCACCCGCTGTGCAGTTGCCAAATCCAGGGGAACATCGACCGGGAGCTTCAAGCCCGATATCGTAGCCAAGATATGAGAAGTAAAGCTGTTCATTTATAGTTACCCAATGCTTCACACGGTCCCCAAAAGCTCGAAAACATTCTTCTGCAAACAAGCCGAAATCCTCCCTGAAAGAAAGAGAAAATGCTTAAATATGTATTTCCATGTTTTGAAAGAGAAAAAAATATTTATGACATGATGAGTGAATCTTACACGATATTTTGGCTAAGGAATCCCATATGCTCGTCTTCCAGAGCCTGTGGTAAGTCCCAATGAAAGAGTGTAATGAAGGGCTCTATATCTGCAATGCAAAGGCCATATACAAGCATGACATATATATTTATTTGTAAAGGAAAGCTTTGCACTTTTGAATTGTAGATTTATAAATTATCTGTGGACAACATATTCAAGACAAATGGTTCAATCCATTAACTCAGCCCTTTAAACTGAAATAATATATATAAACATTTTGGAGCAAAGAGCAGCAAAGTTGAAACAGAAGCTAAACTGCAGATGAAACAAACACACTTCCAGACCAAAAATCAAGCTTTTGAACTTCTCACTAAACTTGTTTCCAATCAACAAGGACTGACAAGTCATATAGATCATGGAGGGCTCCGAGATGATTTTTCTGATACCATTATTGAGAAGCTCGTTTATGAGATTATTGTAATAAGCGATTCCTTCTTCATTGACTCCTCCATGTCTTGGAGAGCCCACTGCAAAAACAATTAAAAATATATTTAGAGAGTTACTAAAGTAGATGAACACTGAAAATAGAAAAAAAATAACAAAAATAACAATGGAATTTAGAGCTCGGCGTTAACGTTCATGTATGTATGGTTTGAACGTAACCTGGGGTGTGGGAGAATGTATCCAGATGCTGGGCAGTCTACCGCCCTCGCGGGCAGCTTCTTCCACCTGGTAAGCAGATGTGGCGGCGCCGAACTTGAAATCTTTTGGAAACATGCTTCTTTTTATCCCTCCCGCCTTAACTTCTCCAGTCATCAGGAGGGGGAGGAGACAGAGTGAAAAACCCAAAAAGGTATAGAGAACTTGAATTCCGGCCATGTTATTTTTGAACTTTGCTTTGATATGCCAGTGTTATATAAAGTTTTTCTCTAGCTGAAACATCACGTATGATCAGAGCATTATTGCCATACTTAAACATTTAGTCTGTAGCAACGCGGAGAGTTTACAGCTACGCGGAGGACATTGAAAGGTCCTTCTCAAGCATGTGTATCATTCTGTTAGCCCAGCCCTGCCATGGTGGTAAGATTTAATGTTGTGAGGTCTATTTCTACAACGAAATATTAGTAAGATTTAATGTTGTGAGGCCTATTTCTACAACGAAATATTAATTTGTTTTGGTGAACAGTTAAGAGGTAAAGTTGAATGTAGTGGGATCCAATTCGACTTAATCTCTTGAAAATTCATTTCGGAGTTCAACTTGCAATCGCATACTGTAACCAATTTTATATCAAATTTCAATATTGGAAATCTATAAAAGTCAAGTTTCATTACCTTCCGTACGCTAAATCACCATGAATTTTGAATTTTGATTACTTAAAAAATATAAAATAAAATAAAATTTATCTACAAGATTAAAATTTTAAATGGATATTAATAGCTATCATTATTATCAAAATAATTTATTATAATTTATATTAAAAACTATCAAATATATTTTTACAACCTACATAATAATATAAAATAAAGAAAAAATATTCTTTGTTTATCAAAATACTTTTTTATAATTTTTTATTAAAAAGTATTAAGAAAATATTCTCTTTCTCTCTTCTCTTTCTCTTATTTTTTTTTTCTTCTTCTGTAGAAAAAATCAAACTTTTTATAAAATATTACAAAAAGTTACATCCTAGATGCCATATCATTCCATATGAGAGTATAGCACTGTGGAAATGCTTGGGCAGGTATAAGAACCCACAGTTGCACTATGCCAGCAACACTGGACTTGTCTTTTTTGCCTTTTTTCTTTTGAACTTTTTGCCAACCATCTAGTGAAGAAGCAAAATGAATAATGGCCAACTCCATGTTGGATGGGAACTGGACTTCTTTTTCCGAGTCAGAAATTTCAGATACATGTGCTCACTTGGTGTCGATCACACCTCGATCACCGATTTTCTCATCTTGTAGGGGATCCACAACTGTAGGCGACGATGTATTCACATCGATTTCCTTTTTTTCTTCCATCTTTCCTACTCCCATCTCTTGGGATTCTTGCTGATTTTTCTGTTGATTATCTGTTTCTATTTGTCTCTGGTTTCCTTCCGTTTCTTCTTCTTCTTCATTTGACAGTTGCATATTCAAAAAATTCCATCCCTTCTTCTTTAGTGGCTTCTTGGTTGTTTTTCTCTTGGATAAGGTGCATGTGCTTTGTAAGTGCCCAGTTTGGTGGCACACTCTGCATCTGAACGCTGTGTTTTCAAAATCTAATGATTGTGACCACTTAAGTTCTTTGTGAGTTAGATTTATCCTATCTAGTAGGCCCTTACCTAGTTCCATCTCCATGAAAATACGTGCGAAAATGAAAATCCCTATGTCCACTCTCTCTCGGTCCAGCTTTATGAAGTGTCCAAGAGTGTTCCCAATGTTTTCTAGGACTTGATGGTGCCAAAATGGGAGTGGCAGATTGTGTAACCTCACCCACACAAGAATTTTCGTATCTACCATGGTATTTGCATCATAGCGAGGGAACCATGGGGTTACAAAGAGGCCTGCTCTGCCCCAAAACTATGGGCCTTCCATAGTGGAAAAATTGTATTCCTCTACATTATCAAATTAAACCATGAAAAAACCGTTAACACGGAGGTAAATATCACAGTTCCGGGTCCAGTTTTGGAGTATCCATGCGTGTAACTCTTCAGATTTTGGCCAATATCCATTAAAACGGCATAAAACAACCTTTGATTGTAGCGCATGGGACATTCTCTATGTTTTCTACTATGTACGGTCCTGGTAATGACAGATCTGGAATTTTTTTTTTCCCTTGTGTAGGGGCTTTCCCTCTCAGGATATCATTGAAGGAGGGCATTCCTTTTTGTGTTGTTGTTGCTATGTTTGTTGATGTAGTTCCTAGAGCTCCACCTCTCAGTCTTAGGTTCATGAAGATAGTGGAATTTCTTTGAATCCAGTTTTCATTTAATTTAGATATTTCGTGTAGTGCTCTTCTTGAGAAAATGAGGAAGAAAATATTATTTTAAGTGTTAAATCCATTACTTTATTTTAAAAGTAATTAATTGGTGCAACTACATTAAAAATATTAATGTGAGTGACATAGTCTAAGACTTCATAAATATAACAAGAAAACTATTGCAATACTAAATGCACACATTTACATGATTAACCATGTATACAAGGATATGGGTCAACTTTGACTTTTGAAAAAAAATACACATCTTATTGTAAAATAGACCATTTTGCTAAATAATTTTTTCTTCTATATAAATGAATGTTATAAATTATAATGGGGAACCTATCATGGATGAACTTACTAGACTTGGAATAATATAAATTTATTAAAAGTAATGGACCATTTTGCTAGATAAAATTTTCTTATATATAAATGAATGTTATAATTAATAATGAAGAACTTATTAGAGTTAGAATAACCTCAACTCCCTAAGAAATTGTTTGGTGGAGAGCCAAGTGGCACAAATCTAACTTTTTAAATTTATTAAAATTTAATGCAACCAAACAAACTATGTAGCACACTAGAACTATTGATAAGCATTCACAATAACCATATGTTGAGCATATTCCCCTGAGAATCAGTCTAGTTTGTCAATTAAAAAAAAAAGGTCAAAATATCTTCATCATCCTCATGCACCTTAAGTTGAAATAAGAAGCGTCATGCAAATATGGAAATTTTTCATATTAATAAGGTTTTGACCTCTCACAACCTCCTTACTCCTTATAAAGTGTGGGTAAAACTTGGTTTCTGAGATGTGATTTTTTGTTTTGGGTTTTCAATCGATAGATTGTATTATAAGTGTGATTTTCAGAAAGTTTTGTGGTTTATTTTCTGATCTAATTTTTCTTTAATATAGGAGTGATTCATTCAAATCTAGATTTTATTTTAAGTGTGATTTTTGGAAACTTTTGTCGCATATTTTCCGATCTAATTTGTCTTTAATATAGGAGGGATTCTTTCAAATCTAGATTTTATTTTAAGTGTGATTTTTGGAAAGTTTTCTCCTTTATTTTCTAATCTAATTTGTCTTTAATCTACGAGGGATTCATTCAAATCTCAAGTTTCATAGTTGAACTCTTCACAATCAAACTGCTCCAGAGGTTTTTTATAGTGTTGAACCCATATATGAAATAAAAAAACCAATTTAAACAACACAAATCAAGATTTCGCCACAAATTTTTTGGCCTTTCAAATTTGGTATAAGGTGTTGTTAACAAATTTGCTTCATAGTTAGAAACACTATGAATGTAGTGAGTCACAAATATTCAAACCATAGGTGTGCCCATGATCTCACATAACCTAGTAAAAATATATATTGACATGCATTTAAAAATATTTAATAATAAAAAAAAATTAAAACATATTAATAACATAAAAACATTTTAGCAATTGAAAAAATAAATTATGGTTAAAACATTTCTAGTAAGTAGTTTAACTATTTTACATTTTGGCCATATTTTTTTATCAATTTGGTTTGAATTCCAGCAATTTTTTTTTGGAATTGAAAGTTAATTGTAGTCTATACAATTTAAGTTCCTCACTGAACTTGAGGCCTTGTGTATTAAAAAATTCAATTAAAACAACTAACATGGTGTCATGTGTGTGTGTGTGTGTGTGTCAAGTCTCACTAGCACAACCTCTTGAGGATGGACACCATTAGCAAAGTGACCGAGGATCACACCTCACAGGGGGTGGTTGTGCCTTGTGCTAGGGGGAGGAGACATGCTATAAAATCCAGTCAACTTTAAAAAAAGGATGGTGTGGCTAGGCCTGGGGGACCAATGTGGGTGACTTGGTGAATCAGGTTATCTTGGATCAATAAATCTATATTGATTAATATTTTATATATTATTGAAAATTATATATATATATATATATATATATATATATATATATATATAGAGAGAGAGAGAGAGAGAGAGAGAGAGAGAGAGAGAGAGAGATTTGTCAACCTACTCTAAAAATCAATATGCGATTATATGAATTTTAAAATTAATATATATATATATATATATATATATATGTAAACCACTTTACGTATAAGTCACATCATTACCACATAATGGATAGACACGGGCTCGAACTAGAATTCAAGGCGAACATGGTATTACAATATTATTATAATATTCAAGATTTTCAAGCTTTTGTGGTTATCGCTTATTGAAGAAATCTCTGGATTATCCACAATGTTATAAAACAATGGACCATTGCTTTATAACACTGTGGATAATCCTGAGATTTCTTCAATATTAAAAATGCTAAAAAACATTAAATTAAAAATATAAAAATATCTAAGAATTTTTAATAAGATAATTATTTTTCGAGTTGTCTACAGAGACAGAGGAATTGCTCAGACGACCAAAATTGGCTAGAATCCGAGCAATTTTTTTTTAAGAAATCTTGCAGTAGCAGTGTTTGAATCATATTTTGATGGTGGAAATAGGTTCACCACCATCAAAAACCTCTAAGGCACCCAAAGTATTGAAGTTTGATAGCTATAACGTGGATCTACAAAAATCCCTACGAGATTTTCTTAAAATCTTACCAGAATTTCCATGATTTTCAATTTTTTTTTTCATAATGTCCTAAAACGGGAAAGCCATCTAGTACAACCATTAACGATTTTTTTTTGAGGTTTTTAACTATTATTTTGGTCTCCTTTTATGGGTCTCATTGGCTGCATTTAATCTCTTCATTCAGTACAACCATTGATGATATTTCAACTTTAACGATTTCTTTGTTCGAGGTTTGTGCCACTATTATTTTGATATTCTTTTGTAGATTTTATGGTTGCATTTAATCTCTTAATTTATGTTGGGTTATTATGTCACTGCCCCTCAAATATAGGATCAATTATTTTGGATTAGTTTCATTTATATGGTGATTTTTTATTTTATTTGCAAATTTAAAATTTAGTTTCAATTGTTTTTTAGAATTAAGGTCCGCTTGTGGCACTCATCACGGCTCTAGTTTTTCAGGAACGACATCACGGCTCTTAACTTTCTTGTCCATATAATTACATCGATGAAGAATATGAGGCCTCATTTATTAATAGAATGGACGTCATCGAGGACCAACATCGATGAGAAATACGAGGCCTCATTTATCAATATGATCTTGGGTAGTTATATAGATATTCCACCACTTTCAAATACCTCTAAATATTAGACATTTAAACTAATATTCTTTGTAACGATGGGTGAGGCTACTTAAAAGTAGCATATGGCCTTGACTCTATACTTAAAACGAGATACCATTTCTATTTCAACTGAATGAGTTATAGATTAAAGTGATCTAACTTTTATTTTTTCTTTTTTCTTTTTTTGGCTTCAAGACCTCTAGTGTACAATCGATTGCATCATCTATTCTATCAATATAATCCAATATCGAACATATGGGAAACATAGCACGGGGCCATGTTGTTTCGAACGTGAAAGAAACAGAGCACAGATGAAAGAGACAAAAACAAATCAATGCACAACACTAGAACGCAACTACGACTGCTTAATTATGTAGAGAAATTTTAAACAAAAAATGATGATGCCAAATTATTGATGAGCATTTGTATTTATACAAAAATTTGTGTCAGTTACAATAATTAAAATATTATTTTCTCACGTAGTGCTTACCCTTTCATATATGCAGACGGTGGTGACTATTCGATGTTGGACCTTTCATCTTTGTAGGCGGTGGTGACTCTTTGACATTTGGAAATGTCATGGCAGTGTCGGTGGAATTGATGGTGAAATAATTATGTTTAAATTCTCCCCCTTAATTATTTCACAGAAAACAGAAGAACAAAAATTTTCTATTACATCAAAATTTCGTTACATCATACATACTCCTATGTTTTCCCTATGAGTTTCAAACAATTCTTTTCCGAAGGGGTCTGTAAATATGTTTGCAAACTGGTGTTCTGGTCTGCAAAAATCCATACATATTTCATTATCACTTACTAATTCTCGAATGAAATTATACCTTGTATCAATATGTTTACTCTTCTTATGGAAAACATGATTTCTGGATAATGCGATAGCAGATTTGTTATCACAAAAAATCTGAGTTTGTTATTTTTGTTCATGCGAAAACTCAGTCAAAATTCTTCTCATCCACACAGCTTGCATGATGTTGTCTTCTTTGCAACACACTCTGCTTCAGCTAATGATAAAGTCACAATGGTTTGCTTCATTGATGCCCATGAAACTGTACCTGAACCAAAACTGAACACATATCCAGATGTTTTCTTCTCCTCATCAATATTACTTGAAAATTCACTATTTGTATATCTAGTTGGTTTAAAATATGAATAAGATGTATACAAGATACCATAGTTTCTTGTTCCAGAAACATATCTTAAAATCATTTTTCCAACTAGCCACTGGGTACTCTTCGAAGACTTAATGAATCTAGAAATGAAACTTACAACAAACATTATATCAGGCCTTGTTGCAGTTAAATACATAAGACTTCCAACCAATTTATTATACAAGATTGGATTTTGAGCCTTGATCATCCCTACTGATTTTTGTACCAATTGCAATCAGGGTTACAACTGTCATACAATTTTCCATCCTAAACCTTTACAATATATCCTTTGCATACCTAGATTGAAAAATGAAAATACCATCTTGAGATTGAGTTACTTCAATACCGAGAAATTTATTCATTAGGCCTAAATCAGTCATATCAATTTTTTTTTTCATGCTTGTCTTAAAATCATCTACTAAGATATCTCTAATGAAACTAAATCATTAACATACAGGAACACAATCAAAATTTTACCTTCCTTGTTTACTTTTGTATACAAAGTTGGCTCACTTGGACTCCTGATGAGTCCATTATTATTCAGATATTCATCAATTCTGTTGTACCACACTCGGGGTGCTTGTTTCAATCCATATAATTATTTATTTAATTTCTAAACTTTATCCTCTTTACCATCAATTTCATATCTTGGAGGTTGTTTCACATAAACCTCTTTGTCCAAAAAAACCATTTAAAAATGCAGAATTAACATCCATCTGATATATTTTCCATTTTTTTGTGCAACAATAGCTAATACCATTCTTACTATGTGAAGTGTAGCTACAGGTGCAAAAGTTTCATTATAATCAATACCAGGTTGTTGACTGAACCCCTGAGCTACAATTATTTCTTTATGCCTTTCAATTTCACCTTCAACATTCACTTTAGTTTTCTAAATCCATTTAACACCTACATTATTGTTACCTTCGGGAAAATCTACAAGTTGCTAAGTATTATTTCATTCTAAAGAATCAGTTTATTCATCCATAGATTTTATCCAAAATATTTCTTCCATGGCTCCATCAAAATTTACTCGATCGTATGCAAGTAATGCAAAAGTCGAAACTTGATCTATTTCATCATTCTGCTCATAAAATTATTTTAAACTTCTAGTTTTCTAACCTTTAATTCTATCCTTTAATGTATCCATTATAGGATTAGATTTATTACTCACCTTCGAGCATGCTCTTTGTTGTCCACCATAACTTAATGGTTCACCATGTTCTTGAATTCTCGGTGTTCTTCATTGTATTGGATTGAATATTGGTGACTGGATTGCTGAATTGCTTGCAACAGGTGTATATGGAATCGAATGTCCACCTTGTACCTCTTTCTCATCTTCATTCTCATCTCCATGACATAATAAAACTCCCGCTGCATCAGATTTATTTATTCTTCCATCCCAAGCTTCTTCTTCCTTGAATTCAACATCTCTACTAATAATATATTTCTTTAGATTCTTCACTATGTCCAACAAAGATACATTTCTCACTTCTATCATATAACTTATTTCTTGATTCTTTAGGAACATGTGCATAAGAAACTATACCAAAAATTCTTTAATGAGATATATGACAAATCTTACCATTCCATGCTTCTTCAGGATCTCAGTCCTTCATGCTCTTCGTCAGACTTATGTTAAGGATATAAATAGCACAAGCTACTGCTTCTCCCCAATATTCATTTGGTATATTATTTTCCTTCAACCTACTTCAAGTGATACCCATAATAGTTCGATTTTTCCTTTCAGCTATTCCATTTTGTTGTGGAGTATAATGTGCAGTAAACCACCTCTTGATTCCATGCGATTGACAAAACTCAATGAATTTTTTTAGCATATATTCACCACCTGTAATTGATCTCAAAATTCTAATATGATTTCCACTTTCCTTTTCAACCATATATTTAAATATTTAAATATAAAAAATGCTTCAGATTTCAGTTTCAGAAGATAAACCTATTTTTTTCGACTGTAGTCATCAATAAAGGTTAAAAAGTAAACATTACCAGCCAAAGAAGGTGTTTCCATTGGTCCACACAAATCTATGTGAACAATCTCCAATGGAGATTTTTCCTTATACGAAACTCCAGATAAAAAATTGTGTCTATGATGCTTTGAAAGTATACAACTTTCATCCCGAGCTCATTGGATGTTGAATATTGGGTAACCGTTTCACCATATCTTTCTTCTGTAACAAATATATACCACCAAAATATAAATTACCATATCTTAAATGCTATAACCACGATTCATCGAAATTCTTATTTTTATAAGCATTGAAGGAGGGAGACAATTCATATCTCATTACAAGTGGAAACATCCTATTATTTGTGATTTCTATTCTTGTTGTCAACTGATTGCTTGGATATTTGTCAATGATAGTACACACATAATTATTGAAGAACACTCTATAGTGTTTTACTATGAGTTGTACAATGCTCAACAAATTGCATTTTAAGCTAGGTACATAATACACATCATCGATTGTTCTTCTCTCACCATTTCTAGTATAAACACCAATCGCTCCTTTACCTTAACGCATACCTTATTATTGTTACCCAACTTGATTTCAGACTGCATACTGTTGTCTAGAGTGGAAAACAAATATTTTTTTCCCGTCATGTGATTGTTGTAGCCACTATCTAAAAACCAAATATTATTTGAACACTCTTGAGTTACATTACAAGTAAAAAACACTGATTACTTATTATCTTCAAATTCTTTTGAGATGTGTGCATATTTCTTACCAACATCTTCCTCCATCTTCAAACACTTAGTAGAAAAATGACCATATCTATTACAATAATAGCATTGAACTTTAGACATGTCATACCTTTAATTTCCTCAATCCCACGGTCTATTGCTACTCCCCCTTAAATTACGAGGATGTTGCTGAGATTTCTCTTCATGCTCATAATTATCTCGTGGTTGTTTTTGATAAACTATTCTTCCACATCTTCCTCTATTGCTCGATATTCCTCTTCCTCTTCCTCTATTACTCGATCTTCCTATGCCTCTTCCTCTATTAAATTGTAGCTGAGGTTTGAAGGTATTTTCCAACATGCTATCATCATATATTGACATCATCAATTCATGTGGAATCAACGAACCAATCAACTCTTCAATTTGAATTTGAACTGTGTCCTTGAACTCTTCTATGGGTACAACAACTGCTTCAAATATATTTGGGAAACTTCAAAGAACTTTCTCGATCACTCTTGTTTGAGAGGTCTTCTCCATACTGTCTCAATTGATTAACAAAACTCATGACTTAAGTCATAAAAGCATCCAGAATTTCACTATCTTTCATTTTCAGATTCTCGAAATCTCTCCTCAAATTCTCCAACTTGACATTCTTTACTTTTGGTACACTCTGATAATATGATTCAAGGGTATCCCACTCCTTCTTCGAATATTATGCATTTGAGACTTTTGAAAGCATCACATCATCTAAGCCTTTTTGAATAAGGCCAAGAGATTTATTGTCTTTCTTCTTGTTCTCTTTCAACAACATCCATTCAACATTTGTAAGATCCATCTCTATTACCTCATTAGCAAGCTATGGATACCCATTAGTAACAAATGCCCAAAGCTCATAAGAATGCAACAATGTTCTCATTCAAATAAACCAGGAGTCGTAGCTTATTTATTTCAAAATATGAACTAATGACTGAGTAATATTTGTATTTGTCACCATATCTCATAAATAATAGAAATATTTAAATAAAAATTAAAAAAACACATTTACAGTGTATTATTTTCAATTCCTTTTAAAATAAAACTACAAAATGATGTAGATGTGAAATGGCTTCTAAATATCCTTTCAATAACTTTCTGTAGCCATTTTTAAACAAAATACTTTCAATAACTTTATACGGCCCTTTTTAAACAAAATACTTTAAAACACCCTTTTTGTCTTCAAAACTTTTACACTTCCTTAATAAACTAAAAAAAAATTATGCTCTCTTCATAAACTAAAATAGTAGAACAAGTAGTTTCCTCAAGCATCATATAGGAAAAATAAAAGTTTCCTGGAAATAAAAATAGACTATTGAAAGGCATGCATACACTTTTCACTTCTACATAATAATTTTTTCTGTGATAATATTGATAAGTACCACAAGAAAATTTCTATCCATGATGATGGAGAGAGTAATCCACTACCAGTAGTAGCTTGAGGAAGAGATCACTGGTAAACATATGTGGCAGGTGACTGAGTACAACTTGTATCCACGGGACTTGGAGATGAAATGACTGGAAAAAGACTTGAAAATGGAATAATGTTTGGATCACATGCATTGTTGTCCACTTCTGAACTAAGGGCAATGCAACAACCTTGATATGACTGCTTCCTCACACAAGGCAGTGGTATGTGTGCCTCACATAGGGCCACACTACACACAATTTACTACTGAATTTCTCACTGGCTCTAATACTAGATGAAAGAAAAAAAGCACAAACAATAGAGACTAAAAAAAATCAACACACAACACCATAATGCAGCTACGACTGCTTAATTACACAGAGGAATTTTAAACAGAAAATGACAATGTCAGAATCTTGCTAAGCATTTTTATTTATACAAAATTTTGTGTTGGTTACAATAATTAAAATATTATTTTCTCAGACGATGTTTTCCCTTTCATTTTTTCAAACAGTGGTGACTCTTCGACATTGGCCCTTTCATCTCTGTAGGCGGTGGTGACTCTTTGAAATTTGGAAAAGTCATGGTGGTGCAGGCAACGCTGATGGTGAAATAATTATGCTTACAAAACGATCTGGTGTAATGGATTTAACTGGATTTGGCCATGGTTCCTCACCATTGACAACAATGGTGTCTGGACAAGCTTTGCTACATTATTGGCCGGTGCGAGTATTGTGGTGATCTATACGGGATCCATGAAAAAATTCATTCAAGTCCAACACTTGGACTTTCCAGAGAATGCCTATGATCCTCTTCTATTTAAATGGGTGAAATTAGAGGTGAATCATGTCATAGTTTCTCCCAAGGGCACTGGTGATTTAGGATCATTGACCCCACCCCAACAGAACTTGGTTCTCAAAATTTTCCAGAAGGAGCACCACGGTAATAACTGAGGAGGACACAAAATTTCCTTACTTTTTATGTACTTTTAAATGTTTATAAGCCTCTCAAAGGTTTTCATCGTAGAGGAAAAGGTTCCTAATTCTATTAAGTTTTGTTTCTTTAAAAAGGAATTCCTGCAAATTTTCAGGACATTAGCCATTTTGAATGTACTAATATCATGTTAAAGGGGAGGGTCAAAGTAATTATAAGTCAGGTGGAATGGTCGTCAGGTCAAGAGGCCAAATGTAATTTCCTTTAATTTTAATATATGAGTAGCCTAAATATTATGTGAAATTAGTTTTTTTCCCTTTGTTTACATGAAACTTTTGTATGGTTTTTTTTTTTATGTTTCATAAAGGTGTATATGACCAAGCCAATGATTTTTTCATAGGAATTCTCGCTTGGAGAAACAAATATTCGAGCATGGAACATGAGAGAGACCTAAATGGAAAATATGAGTACCAAGGTAGAAAATAGTTGGGGTGGATGAGTTTGGAGAGAAGGAAGTCAAGCATCAAGCCAAAATTTGGAAAATTGAAGGAGGAGTCTTAACCTGGACTCATGCGGGGCCCTATTGGATGGTCAGGCCATGTTCTAGTTGAGACTAGTTGCGACCAAAAATGAAACATGACCTCTGGCTTGGTGGCCTGCAAAGGTCCCGCATATAGTTTTCAGTTAGGGATGTGATTTTTTTGGGCGTTGATGGTAATATAAAGATCAGAGAATCCATCGATTGAAGCCATCTAGGGAAAAATCAATGGACCTCAAGTTTAATATTCATCAAGTGGTATCAGATTACATGAATAAGGGGGATTCCCTGCAAGATGAAAATTCCATAACTGTTGTTGTGTGCAGAATTGTTAAAATGGAGGTGAGCAAGTGTGCAATAAAAAAATGATCAAGGGAAGCACAAAAGGTTCTAGATGAGGTGCACTCAAATGCCAAAAATATGAGCCAAAGGATAAGAGCTAGTGAGGTGCCAGTGGAGGCTAAGTTTACAGCTCACTCAGAGATACATGTGGAGACTGAAGTTCGATGGAGATAGTGATGAATGAGATGCAAAAAATGAATTCATGATCAATGGATCATGAAAATTTTCATGATCGAGAGTTTTATGCATGAGCATCAGCCCTACCTGAAAAGAACTTGGTCCTCAACAGGTTCCAGAAGGAGCAGTGTGCCATCCATTGAGGAGGACAAAAAAATTCCTTCATTTGTATGTTATTTTAAATGTTTATAAGCCTATTAAATGCTATCATGGAAGAGGAAGAGATTCCTCATTGGGTGAAAATGTGAAGTTGGGGTACACTTTTTGCCCTTTTCTCAGAAAAAAAAATTTCATTTTTTTTTTGGTTCTTCAACTTTCTTCAAGTAAAAACAAATTTTCTATTTAGAATTTCATTTTGCGATAAAAATAAAAGTTGTTAGAAATTTTATTAGTTTTCTATTACTTATTTTCTAGAATTTTTTTATACACATTTGGTATGCCAACTTAGCATTTCTTTGAGAGTTTGTTTTTTAACAATCAAAGGATTCATAAAAATTCATGTTAATATGCGTTGGTGTATTCTTTGAAAACTTCGTGTTTTTGAGAAACAAAATGTGTTACAACAATATCGACAGAGTCTACTTCGGTTTTGTTATATTTACGAAACCAACTGATGCATATCATAATTACTATAATTTTTGGAACTGATCCAATATGAAAAAACTTCATATTTTGAATATGTTTCAGGATGCACGAAATTTCTCAACATATAAGTTATAAACTAAAAATATAAAAACTGCCCATTACAAGCGACGAACCAATGTCATGCACCTTAATTTTTTCAATTATTTTTACAGTGTCTTTGGAAGATAAATAATATTGATTTCACTGAATCATAATGACCTTCAGAAATTGTTTGCACCCGTTTTATTACAAAATTAATTAAAATTAGTAAAAATTTATGAAATTCCATAAAAGTTACATTTCCTAAAAGTAGATTGAATTCTGAAAATGCTTGTCTTTGTTCCAACAGTTAATTTAGAAAGTTTCATGGAGTTTAATCAGTCCAAAGTTGAAGAAATGTGTTCAAAGCTCAGCTCTGCATAATTGCAGACGTGTTAGTTGGGCCGAAATTTAAAAAAAAGTTTGGCTGAATTTTTTTTTGCCTCAACGACCCGTCAAGTCTAATGACATAAAATTTCGGCCGAATTTCTTAAAAAATTTCAGCCAAACTTTTAAGTGACTTTTCATTGGCCGGAAAACTCAACGAAGAACCTCCAAAAAAACATTTTGTGGAAATATAAATTGACGTAAATGCATTCATTATTTTCGCATAATTTTGCACATTTCTTCATTTGGTCTGATTTTGCAAAGGATTTTTTTGGGTTTAAGGACTCTTTTTGGCATAACATCAAAGAACATTTCTTGGATGTTTTTTGGGCTTCATTTTTTTTTAAGTTATTCTGTTTTTTATTTTGCAAAGGATTTTTTTGGGTTTAAGGACACTTTTTGACATAACATTCAAAGGACATTTATTGGAGAAGGACATTTCTTGGAGGTATGTGATACATTTTTGGATGTTTTTTGGGCTTCATATTTTTTTTTTAAGTTATTTTGTTTTTAGAGGTTTTGGGCTTAATTTTCATTGTTTTATTTTTAAGGTATTTTGTTTTTAGAAGTTTTGGGCTTAATTTTCATTTTTTTTTTAGAAGTTTTGGGCTTAATTTTCATTTTTTTTAGAGGTTTTGGGCTTAATTTTCAAAGGACATTTTTTTGGATGTATTTTGTTTTTAGAGTTTTTTGGGCTTAATTTCCAAAAACTATTTTTTGGACTTAATTTCGAAAGGACTCTTTTTAGGCATAATATTCAAAGGACATTTTTTGGAGGTATTTTTAAAGTGATATTTTTTTAGAGGATTTTTGGAGGTATTTTTTAAATTGGCATTTTTTAAGAAGTTGGGCTTAATTTTCATTGGACATTTTTTGGAGGTATTTTTTGAAGTGACATTTTTTAGAGTACGTGTTTTGGGTTGAAGTAAATCTTATATAATGATTTTTTAAAATGAGTTTTTGTCTAACTTTTTAAATGAATGTTTTCTGTAGGACTTGGAAGGAAATATTTTGAGCTTCATTTCATTTTTATCACACATTTTTTTCTCGGATTTTTTAAAGTAAGTGTTTTGGATTGAAGTATGTATTTTTTGCAAAAAATTTAAAATCATTTTTTTTTAAATTAAATCTTTTATGATTTTTTTTAATTGAGTTTTTGTCTAAATTTTTGAAGGAGTTTTTTTGAAATTTATACTCTATTATCATGGGAAATCATAGGAATTTCATGAGAAAATGTGATCGAACAAGAGTCCCTGAGGAACGTAGAGAACAGGGGAGAGAATCTCGCAAAATAAAGAGAGAAGCACTCTCAAATATTGAAAGGGAAAATCAACCTCAACTAGAAGTTGAAGCAGGTATGTAAATGTAAATATTATGAATTTGATATTTAAAATTTTCCTCGTGTAAAATGTGAAGCTTAATTTTTATTTGATGAACTAATTTGAAAAAATATTTTCCAATGTAAATAGAGAGAGGGATATTCCTCAAAAAATTCATGATGAGATCCAAAATTTTGAAAGAGAAAGTGAAAGAGATATTGAACCAATGATTGAAGATGGTGAAATTGTTGAAAGAAATTCAAGTGAAGAAATTGAATTACAAGGTATTTATATATATAGATATGTTGAACACATGCACGTATTATTAGAATTTTGCGTATTTATTAATTTAGTTATTTATTGAATATGTAAACTTATTATGTACTATTAATTTGAATATGTACTTATGAAATCAATGTCGATGATGAGATGTTAGATGTTGACACTCACACATATGGAGCTAAAAGAGATGACCATGTGATAAGATATCATGTTAATCACATTTTTGATACGTACTTCATAAAGGAAAATGTGGCAGTTCAAGCCCAAATGTTGAAAGGTCTCCTATCATTAAGGAAATTAAAAGAAGCTATGACTTTATTGGGTATTCGAAAATCAACAAAATATAAAAAAATGAAGGAAAATGTGATACAAAATATAAATAGTGCTATAAATTCAATTAGAAGATCTAGATAGAAAAATGTTTCAGTTGCACGTAGAGCAATACATATGGCAGTGGTTTCATTAAGTACTAAAGAGAATCTCTTGGTAAAATCTATGACACAAGCATTAGGAACCTCACAAAAAACTTTTCACAAACATCGGAAATGATGAAATCGCTTGTTGGAGAGCTATTTGTAGGCAACCATACAAATATAGACATGGAGAAAAGGTTAAAAAACAATATATGAATACTGGAAGAAAAAATCATGTGCTTCGTCGAATGCAAGGGATGTGATGCGAAGACGAATAACACGAAATCAGTACAAAACACATGAAAAACATTTCTTGGACACCACTTAGATAGAGTTGTTCAACAAGTTTAAAGAAGAGAATCGTGAAATTGATGTCTCAATCAGTGCGTTTGTGCAACAAAAACCATGGTATGTAAAACCTATCATCGTACGCGACACTTCTTGTTGTCATTATCATGTGGAATTTCACTTATATTATGACACATTCTTTAATTTTGGTAGAAAATTTTGGAAATATTCACCTCCTCCTTCCACTATCTATGCTTTCGTATCTTAAATTCTATGTGGAAGAGAAAGCGATGAATTATTTTATGAAAATAAATGTGTTTGTGGTAAAAAATGTGATGATTGTGGAAATTTGACTAAATTAAAAAAAAAAATCGTACTGATATAAATGATCAATCATTTTCCAACAGGAAAGTGAAATGGAAAATATATGAATATATCCATACATCGATTAAAGGTTCAAATAGTGCTAAAATAATTGAATTACAAGAAGAAGTAATTTTTGTGATAGATTTTTTGAGAAAGTTTGAAGAAGAAATTTATAAATACACCATGCATTCCCATAGAGCTCAATGGCGGGAATTGCAATTCAAAAAATCTTGTGAACTTTTTCAACCAGGGACCATTTTTTCAGTAATTGATTTTGTAGAAAACTACACATTTGTTCCAAAAAAAGAAATTCGGAGTGAATACTATAATTCTGACCAAGTATCCATTCTCATCCATATTCTATATACTAAATAAAACATTGATCATATAGAAAGCACTAGTGAAAATCATCATGTTATTAAATAATATCACTTTTGTATTAGTGACGATCGTACACATGATACATATTTTGTACAAACCTGTTTTGGAAAGATTTATGACTCCTTGAAAAGTCAAGGAATAAAATTCAATGAACATTGGATATGGTTAGATGGATGCGTAGGTCAATTAAAATATTCATGATCATTCTTTTGGCTGTGTTGTCTTCTTATGAAAACCTGCATTAAACATTGTTGGAATTTCTTTGAGACTAGTGATGGAAAAGTAGAACATGACAGTGCAAAGGCATGCATAAAACAAGCACTTCGAAGATATCAAATGGAACCCTCTTCAAATTTACTTATGGATGCTAAAGAAGTTTTTCAATGGTGCATCGCTGCACTAAGACATGAGACTAACCGATCAAGGGAAGTGCGATGGTACATTCAACTTAATTTGTATTGGATATCTAATTTTAAACAGTGTACATTTATCACAATGATTATCTTTGATGGTATTTTGATATCATATTTACATTCTTCTTTGAATTTTCCATTTAGTTTTTTTTTGGAATATTGGGGTCGAAGATGTAGATAGATCGATTGGAAATGACATTGAAACAATAAAAGGTACTCGAAAATTTCATTCAATTAAAAAAAAATTGTACACAAATGTGTTTGGATTGGATAAAAGAAAATATTCTTGTTTTTTTCATGTTTTCATAGACAACATAGAATCCAATGATGTTTGTGAAAAAAAAATGTATGTAAAAGATTTGAAACATACAGAGCTAAATACAAAGGGGAAAATGTTCATTGCAATGTTTGAAGAAATGAAATCAGGGGAGACTACACTATCATCTGATGGTGATCGGGTTTCTGATCTTGTTAGAGAAGGTAACATTTGAATTGCTTTCAAATGATAGAGATCTAGAAATAGATACTAAAATTATTTTAAAGTTAATTTTTCATGTTAATTATGATCTAAATTTAAATACATATAAGTTTGTTTTATTATGCAAGAGATGATTTTGTTGTAATTGCACCTACTATCAATGATGAAAATGTGAATTATTATTTGATGCATTGCACTGAATGAAATATGAAATTATTAGAGAACTATAATGATCACGGGTTTCAATATGACAGCGGGTCTATTATACTGAAAGGTTATTTTTCCAGACAAAATAATCAAAGTGGGGATTTTTTTACTTTGAAGACTATGAACCTGATTTCATAAGTTTTCAATATAGTCACTTGGTGTGTGCAGCATGCATAAAGTTGATAGAGGTTCAATGAAAGAAAAATAAAATAATTAAGAAATGGAAAATGTCAAAATCCAATCATGAACATATCATTGAAGATGGCATTCCATTGGAATTTTTTTGATTTAACTCCCCAACAATTTCTCCTCTTTGGATTCATTTTTTAGAACTTCCAAAACTCAACTAAAAATTGAACTACCTTATTATGTTATCTGTGCAAGTGTTTGCACATTCACATTGTTTTGGTACATGGACACTAGTATCAACTGAAAGTAGCGTTTCTATGTGCATTGATGAAAAATGTTTCACATACTGGATATATATGTTCTAGAATGAAATTAACTGAAAGTATCTTTTCTATGTGCATTGATGAAAAATGTTGCACGTAATATATATATACATGTTCTAGAATCCAATTAACTGAAAGGACCTTTTCTATGTGGATTGATGAAAAATGTTGCATGTATTGAATATATATATATATCTATATATATGTTCTAGAATTCAATTAACTGAAAGTAGCTTTACTATGTGCATTGATCAAATTCTTTTCACGTACTACATATATATGTTCTAGAATGCAATTAACTAAAAGTAGTTTTTTTATTTTCATTGATGAAAAATGTTGCAAGTACTAAATATATATGTTCTAGAATGCAATTAACTGAAAGTAGATTTTCTATGTGCATTGATGAAAAATGTTGCACGTACTGGATATATATGTTCTAGAATGCAATTAATTGAATGTAGCTTTTCTATTTGCATTGATGAAAAATGTTGCAAGTATTAAATAATATATATGTTCTAGAATGCAAGTAACTGAAAGTAGCTTTTCTATGTGCATTGATGAAAAATGTTGCACGTGCTGGATATATATTTTCTAGAATGAAATTAACTGAAAGTAGCTTTTCTATGTGCATCAATGAAGAATGTTGCATGTACTAGATGTATATGTTCTAGAATGCAATTAACTGAAAGTATCTTTTCTATACATGCATTGATGAAAAATGTTGCACGTAATGGATATATATACATTATAGAATGCAATTTTAAAATTTGATGATTGTTTGAGACATCTAACAAGACCTAGAATCTTATGATTTGTTTTAGATATATATTAAAACATGTACTTAAATCATTCCTACATGTACATACATTCATGTGAACTTTTTTTGTTTGGAAAACGACAACTTGAATTTTAAAAACAAAACATTATATCATAATCACATGCCAAATTTAGTTCAACTATCCAAAACTTGAGTTTTAACAACAACAAAAAATTATAGTTCAAAACATTACTTCACATGTTAAATGTAGTTCAACCATCCAAAACTTGAGTTTTAAAAACAAAACATTATATCACAACATTACTTCACATACCAAATGTAGTTCAACTATCCAATAAAAACAAAACATTATCTCATGCAATCACATGCAAAATGTAGTTCAACCATCCAAAACTTGAGTTTTAAAAACAAAACATTAAATACTAGTGTTGGAAATATTGTCATTGATGGCAAAGTAGCAGAAAGGAGTAACACTAGAATTACCAGTGATACCAGAGGTGGTAGAGGAAGCATAGGCAGCAGAGGTAGCGAAGGAAGCAGAGGTAGCGAGGCAGTTGAACAGTGAAGGAAGCATAGGCAGCAGAGGTAGCGAGGCAGTTGAACAGTGAAGGAAGCAGAGGAACTACATTAAAAATTGGATGTGGGACCATGACCCAACGACGAAAACGGAACAGTGAAAGTGGTTTCGAAAACCACCAGAGGGTTTTCGCACCACTTTTGGAGGATAAGCGGTAATTGTTGGAGTGAATCCGATGGTGTTCGTGGGCTGACGCGTGGCATTTAAAAACCACTAATCTCGTGTAGGTTCTAAATTTTTACCCATCATGATATTTGGAGTGTGATGTCGAGCGATGTTCATCGGATTTGGAGCAGTTAAATGGACGACGGAGCTAGGACTGCACAAATCAATATGTAAGTTGTATATGCTATGGGACCCAAATATAATATTATTTTGGTGCTTTAGGTTTTAACCAAAGCAAACTCATAAATACGATTAAACCAAGGTGTGATAGTTGACAGATGTGGGCCAGTGTTAATACATGTTGGTACTTTGGAATATGTATCCAAAGTAGATTTGGTATAGTCAGAAGATAAATGAATGGGTTTTTATTATGTTTTATTAAAAAATAAATATAAAAGCTTCTGCATATGAAGTTATTACCATTGGGTTTACCATGGTTTATAACCATATTTTTGAAAAGTGAGATTGACCGTCAGGAAATCTGTGGGCCTAGATATATATTGTAATGTTGATACCTTGTGTTTAAACCAAAGTATGGAAGATCAAGGTTTATCGCCGAAATGTGAAGTGCGATGAAAGGGCCAGATGCGATGCAGCTCAGAACTATTATTTAAGAGATTTCAAGTCCAGGTGTATGTGATTTCCCTTTGTAAATTGCATCGGAAAGAAAAGGAGCCATATAGCAAAGAACGTTTGAAATACTGATATTGCAATAGTCGATATTGCGTTGCGATATTACCATCGCATATCGCAATCAAGGCAAGAGAAAAATTGCACAAACATAGTGGTCACAGAAAATGCGAAGTGCGATATGATGACGTGGCAAGTGACATGGTAGTTGACATGGACCTGACCCCACAAATCGCAAATAAATCAAGATGACATGGCAGTGACATGGCAATGATGTGGCAAGGTGACGTGGCACAATGACATGGAGATGATGTGGACCTGGCCCGCATATCGCAAATTTCAAGATCGGAGGGGTGAAGATCATAAGAGAAAAGTTGCGATACGATGGATAGAAGTGATGCGATGTTCCTATGCGAAGGGACACGTGGCGAAACAACACAATATCACACATTAGCAATGCAAAGTTCATCACATACCACGAAGTGGCAATGCAATGCGATGTGAAGATGCAATGCGATGTGAAGTGGCAATGAGAAGTTCATCGCATATCGCAGATCACAAAGCTCAGAAGTGATAGCACTCATAAACGCTGAAGTGTGATGAAGCAATAACCATTGGATCACGGAGTAGAGATCTATGATGCAGATTAGAAGTGCTAATTTGGGCATCGATAAATATGCAAGATTGGCGGAAACAAAAAATTTACAAAGGTATAAGGTTTCCCTTTGAGAAATTGCATCGGGAGGATGAAAGAGCAACATAGAAACGAAGAAAAAAATAGTCGAAATGCTGAGATACAACCTGGTGGGACCCTTCGCATATCGCATATCGGGAGATCAAATGGATGAAGGCACATGAGATAATTGAATCGCCGAAGTGCGATAAAGAGAGCGAACGCGATGAAGATCAAAGCCGAAGCCTAAAGCATTTCAAATCCGGGAGTATGTGGATTTTCCTTTGTAAATCGTTTCGGAGAGAAAAAGGAGGATTATAACGTAAAACAAAGATGGAAGTATGAACGTGGGTGGAAAGGCTCGGGTAAGGACTTGACATAGAGAAAAGGGTAGAATCGAATGTTTAGAAGAGCATTGAAGGTTGAACGCTGTGGGCACGAGAAAAAGAGGCATGATCGGGCAAAAGGAGATATGATGGCACTATTATAAATGCAATAGAATGGGTCAAGTCGGACAAAATGAGAAGTTATGCAGTAGAGCTAGACTATAACAGCAGAAACTAAAAAGACAGTGACAGTAGCAGAAAAGACAAATATATGGCGAACCAAGAGCTGAAAGGGCTGAGTGAAATATATTATTTTATCTGTAAATGTAAATGATTTAATTATTTTTATTGTATGCGATGCAAAGGAAAGTCTCCAAAGGAAAAGAAAAACTCCTCTCTAATACTAAAACATATACATACTATTATATTATTCTGAATGGGTTGGACAAGAAAATGAGAAGGGGGAAGGCAAAGTGTCATACCTGTTCATTTCGAATTCCCTGTGGAATGCACAGTGTTATGGGGTGATCTCTATAAATAATGTTACAGGCATATGCATAAGGGTAGAGAATGGAGAAAGAGCTCAGAGAGTGTAAGAAGAAGAAGGAGAAGAGAGAGGAGTTGTGAAGATCCAGAGAATATAAAAAGCAAATTTGAATGTTGAAAGGATAGCAATAAAGAAGGAGAAAAACAGAGTTGATATCTAGGTAAATTAGCATATTATTTTATTGTACAGTGAGGAAGTTGGAACTTTCATATCAAGTTGTAGCTTGATATATGTCTAGTTGTAGCTCGCTGAGGTAGGAGCCTCTTGTAGGTTGTAGCCTGCAGAAAATAGATGGGAGTTGGAGCTTCCTTGCAAGTTGTAGCTTTCAGAATTGAGGTAGTAGCCTGTTGTAGGTTTGAGCCTATAGAAAATCAGTGGTGAGAGGGAGTTGGAGCTTGCCTTTGCATAAAAACAATAATAAGATGTGGTTTTCACCCTTATGGATTTCCACTTATATCTGTTGTCTATGTGCATGATGATTTTGTGTTGATATTATGTATTTAATATGCTTAATACCTGCTGCTCACTTATTAAGATTGTTGTTCCATTGTATATTAAGATGATCACGAATTGAAGATGTAAATAAGTGTAAAAGAATTTTTTACAATACCATGACTGCATTAAACTGATTCACCCCACCCTCCCTCCTCAGTTCAAGCAAGGCTTCAACAATTGGTATCAGAGCCAAGTTCCTTTGGTATCAGTTTAACAACTAGAAGGAGATCCTTGGTCCCTAAGATGGCTAGTCTAGAAGGATGCTCAACAAATAAAGCCCCTTTGTTTACTGGCACAAATTATGCCTTCTGGAATATAATAATGAGGACGTACATAATGTCTCTAGGAATAGAAGTCTGCGCTGCTGTGGATTTGGGATATGCCCCAAAGGAGTCTGACATAGAGAAAGAAGCCAAACAAGATTTTATAGCTAATTCCAAAGCCATGAATGCTCTCTTAAGTGGTCTATGTGAGGCAGAATTTATCAAAGTAATGCACAACAAGACTACCAAAGAAATATGGGATACATTAGAAAGTATCCATGAGGGAGATAAAAAGGTGAAGGCTGCCAAGCTGCAAGTCTATAGAGCCCAGTTTGAAAATATAAAAATGAATGAAGAAGAAGATGTTGCTAGCTTCTTCTTAAGGGTTGTAGAAATTTTGAATAAAATGAAAGCTCTAGGAGAAACCATTAGATAATGTGTAATTTTTCAAAAGATATTGAGATCTTTACCATCTAGTTTTAACCCCAAGGTTTCTTCCATAGAAGAAACAACTAACTGGGAAACATTGACCATGACCAATTACTTGGAAAATTAACATCCTATGAGATGAGACTTCCACAGAGGAAGTCAAATGTGAGGGAGGCAGCCTTTAAGCCAGAGAAGAGAAAAGAAGAAAAAGAAGATACATGTTCCTGCTCTGATGAAGAAGAAGCTAAATTTGTCAGAATATTGGATAGAGGCTCAGGAAAGTATAAAGATAAACTTCCATTTAAATGCTTTAAATATGGAAGAGTTGGGCACTATGCATCTAAGTATCCTCATAAGAAAAAAAAGAATCAGATTCAAGAGACAAAGAAAACCAAAACAAGTAACTATAATAAAGGGAAGAGATTCAATAGAAGATCATTTTATGCTCAGCAAGATAGCAGTGCATCTAAAAACTCAGATGAATCCTCAAATGAAGAAGGAACCTCTCAATTTGTTTTGATGACCAAAGAAGAATCATAAGGATTCCTTTTAGAAGAGGAGGAAGAATGTGAGGTAGATCTTGAGGGGGAACTAAGAAGTGCCCTGGAGGAAATTGACAGACTTAAAATGAAGTGTAGAAAATAGAAAGTGTTAGGTCCCTATATCACTAGTATAGCCCCTTATTATTGTTAGTGTAAACCCCTTATTGTTATTGTTGTACCCTTGTAACCCCCATTTTGTTATTATTTTGCCCTTAAATTATTATTGTTAGGTCGGCTAGGATTACATTGTGGCCCACTAGGATTACATTATGGCCCCATGGACTCCTATATATAGAAAGGAGGTTTTGTGAATTGTATCATCCAAGAATTGTTCATTCATGTAATATATTGGAGGTTGCCCCCTCGAAGTGGCTTATTTCTAAGGCGTTGATATCTCTTTTCTTCTCTTTTTGGAGTTGGTTACACAACATTTGGTATCAGAGGCTTGGGATTCTAGGGTTTCGCTGCTCCAAACAGGTCATCGTGGCATTTTCGCTATAACTTTTTTTCTACGAAGTTTCAGAAGCTGAAATTTTTAGGGTGCGAAGCCGAAATCCTGAGGAAGCTTGTCTAAATATTTCAGACCTTGGTTCGCAATATTTGCGGAGATATCATCTGTGGAAGTCAGGTCTTTTTTCAAGCTCCTAAACAGGTCATCGTGGCATTTTCGCTATAAATCTGTTTCTACGAAGGTTCAGAATCTGAAATTCATATGGTGCGAAGCTGAAATCCTGAGGAAATTCGTCAAAAATTTTCAGAGCTTGGTTCGCAATATTTTTGGAGATATGATCTGTGGAAGGTAGTGCTTTTTCAGGCTCCTGAATTTCATCTCAAAGAGGTGATCGTGGGAAAAGTTCAATAACTCTCTCTCTAGAGATTGGATTGGAGTGCCGTCAAAAGTTGTCGCAAGTACACGGCCTTTAGTTTCTTGGATATCAATTTCAGAGAAAAGAACAAAACAGTGACACGTGGCAAGTCGTACAAGTTCGCTCTACTGAACCAGTCCAAAATTAGGTCATTGTGGGAGATTGGACACAATTTTGTCTTGGAGAATCCAAATCAGGTCAGACCTGTGGCATTTGAAAGAAGCTTCAGAGGGCTACTACAGGGCTGAATTTGAGATATCGAAGATTTTCAATTACAGAGATAATTCAATTTCAATATCAAGCTCCTAAAAGCTAGTAAAAGGTGTGTATTTTTTTTTTTTTTTTTTCCGAATTACATAAGTCTTGTTTGAAGAATCAAGTTGAATTGATTCCAAGGGAAACTTGTAGAATAGATATCAATATTGGATTTTAAAATGGCCCCTAAAAAGAATTAAACACCCATTAAGCCTTCAGAAGGCTCTACTATGACTCATGAAGATGAAGAATTGCAACATGATCTATCAAAATTACAAGAGCAAATGCAACAGTTTTCACTCTCGCAAAGAGAAACAAAAAATGAAATGGAAGTTTTGAAGAAAGGCATGGAAGTGAAGATGGAAGGTTTGAAGAAAGGCATGGAAGCTAAAATGGATGGCGTGGAAGCTAAGATGGATGACATGAAAGACAACATGGAAAACATGAAGAGTGATCTAAAAGCATACATGGAAGGCTTGATGACAAGCTTAAAACTAGAAATGATTCCTAATGGCGGAAATATAGGAGAAGAACCTCATGATGAGAACAAAATAAATGTTAATCGTGATTTCATAAACTCGAATGTCGGTGGGAAGAACCACCATATTCCAAAAATGGATATGAGGAAGTTTGATGGAAAGGATCCTGTAACATGGATACTACAGATGGAGCAATATTTTGATCTCCATAATGTGCAAAACACACACAAAAGGTACGCATTGCAACTTTACATTTAGAACAAAATACATTTTTATGGTATCGATGGCTTTGCTCCCATAAAAAAATTGTCACTTGGTCAATTTTTATGGAGGAAATGATAGCACATTATGAGGATACAAAGAGCAACACCTTTAGCCAATTGATAAATCTCAAACAAAAGGGTTTAGTGGGGCAGCACATTGAGGACTTCCAAAAATTGAATATAAGGGTAACTGATATTCCAGAGGGACACAGGATTGATCTCTTCCTAGGCACTTTAAAGGATAACATCCAACATGAAGTTCGCGTTTTGGAACCCGATTCATTGGAGAAGGCATTCAGGTTGGCAAGAAAAGTTGAATGTAAAATTATGGCGACAAGGAAGCCTACCACTCAATTCTATAAAGAAGGAAGTGTTGCTACGCCTAGATTTCCACAACCTACAAGGCTGACACCACAACAATTGGAAGAAAAAAGAGCAAAAGGGCTTTGCTACAGTTGTGATAGCAAATACACCAAAGGTCATAAGTGTGCTGAAAAGAAATTATTTTACATAGATTGTGAAGAAGAAGAAGAAAATGAACAAGAAGAGGATACACACCAGGAACCAGCCATAGAAGAGGAAGAAATGAATCCGACCATATTATGTAATGCACTGGCAGGAATTACCACTCCTCAAACTCTCAAGATAGCAGGACAAATCAAGAAGAAAAAGGTAATAGTGTTGATTGATTCAGGTAGCACCCATAATTTTATTCATTGTAAGGTAGCCAAGGAATTAAATTGTTTCCTATACCCAGCACCAGAATGCCAAGTGATGGTTGCAAATGGAGGAACTATAAATTGCCCTGGGAAATGCCATAATATCAAGATAACCATGGGGGAATATGTATTGACTAGTCCAATGCTTTCCATTCGTATGGGAGGTGCTGATGTTGTACTAGGAGTACAATGGTTACAATCTTTGGGGACGATAGCTTTTAATTTTCAAGAACTTTTCTTGAAAAATTTTTCAGAAGGAAAGGAAGTCGAATTACGGGGTATTGAAGGGAAGCCGGGAAGGATAATAAGCTCTAATGTCATGACAAGCTTCTAAAGAAAGAACAACGAGGCGTAATTGCATAATTATGCTCACTAGAAGTTCCGACATCAAAATCATCTATTTCTGCAGATCTCCAACAAGTCTTGGACAATCATTCCAAGGTGTTTGAAACTCCCAAAGGACTCCGACCTATTCGTGATCATGATCACGCTATTCATTTGATTCCAGGAAGTGTTCCTCCAAACATCAGGCCTTATAGATATCCTTACTTCCAAAAAAGCGAAATTGAACGTATGATTGCAGAAATGTTAGAGGCGGGTATAATTCAACCCAGTCAAAGTTCTTTCTCTGCTCCCGTAGTATTGGTACACAAGAAGGATGGATCATGGTGAATGTGTCCGGATTATAGGGAGCTCAACAAGCTCACCATTAAAGATAAATTTCCCATTCCTATGATTGATGAATTATTGGATGAATTACATGGAGCAATTTATTTTACCAAGTTGGATCTTCGTTCAGGATATCATCAAATTAGAATGAAGACTGAAGATATTCCAAAAACAATATTTCGAACTCATGAGGGTCATTATGAATTTTTGGTCATGCCTTTTGGCCTTACCAATGCACCTTCTACATTTCAAGGGTTGATGAATTCCATTTTCAAACCCTTCCTTAGAAAATTTGTTCTAGTATTTTTTGATGATATACTAATCTACAACAGGTCTTGGAAGGATCATGTTGAACATGTTGACAGGGTGCTCAAACTATTGCAGGAGAAACAATTATATGCAAAAAAATCCAAATATTTCTTTGGAGTACAAGAGGTGGAATATCTGGGTCATATTGTATCTCACGAGGGTGTTAAAGTAGACCCTAACAAAATTAAAGCCATTAAGGAATGGAAAGTTCCCACAACCATAAAGGAGTTGCGAGGATTTCTCGGGTTAACAGGGTATTATCGCAAGTTTGTTAAGAATTATGGGAGAATAGCAGCACCTCTAACAACATTATTGAAGAAAGATGCATTTTCATGGACTCCCGAAGCAACTAAGGCCTTTGAACGTCTTAAAGAGGCAATGTGCCTAGCACCGGTCTTAGCTACACCAGACTTCACAAAAACCTTTATTGTGGAATGTGATGCCTCAGGAAATGGAATTGGTGCAGCTTTAATGCAGGAAGGAAGACCCATTGCTTTTGAAAGTCGTCCAATCAAAGGAAAGTATTTACAGAAACCTATTTATGAGAAGGAAATGTTAGCAATACTACATGCACTAAAGAAATGGCGAGCTTACCTAATGGGAAGACACTTCAAGGTGAAAACTGATCATGATAGTCT